>SMDT01000240.1:0-193571 GCA_005392925.1 Aquilaria sinensis
GGTGAGTCCTAATGAGTTTAGCAACACTCACTGTAGTAAATGTTTTGCATAACTGTAAATATCCCTTTATTGCATCCTTTTACGTTGGTTCACATGGTAAAATTGCATTGCAGTACTTTGGTGGAACCAACTTTGGACGAACAGTGGGAGGTCCTCTTGTTGCAACAAGCTACGATTATGATGCTCCAATAGATGAATATGGTACCCTTCAATGTTCAATGTACTGAAATCCATAAATAAAAAATGAAGAAGTCTTTTCCATCTAGAACAGTGTCATTAATCTGGTCTGGTGAATTGAGTTGCCTTTCGCACTTGTTTTGGTCTACTCATTCATGCTTAGTTCCTTAAGAAACAGATAATTTGACCTTTTTTTTACCTTCTCGCTCATGAAAAAATATCCCTACATCAGTCACCATATCATGAGAAAAATAAGCAAGGAAGCTAGTTTTATGATTGCGTTTTTCCTATCCACCCTGGTCTGATAATCATATATTAGTTCACTTGAACAAACTACTTGATTCTGCATCACCATTAGTCTAACTTAGTACACAGAATTATTGTTAGAACTAGTTTCCAAGTGGTTCTGCTCTACTGTAACAAATTAAAAAGATTCTGTTTGACCAGATTGTGTTTGTATTTGGTAACAGCTGGACTCTAAAATTTTTATCAGATAAGGTTCTCTAGGTTGCATCTTTGTATGAATGTTATTCCTCATGTTTGTTAGGGGTTTTGCTCTGATGAGAGATACTAAATAATACAGGTTTTATTAGGCAGCCAAAATGGGGCCACCTTCGTGACTTGCACAAGGCAATCAAGCAGTGTGAGGAATATTTGATCAGTTCTGATCCAACTCATGAGCAACTTGGTGAAAATCAAGAGGTACTTCATTGTGTTCAACCCAAAGACGAGAACTGGAAAAATGCTTCTGACACAATCTTATTATGGAAAATAAAATTATTTTATTAGTTTGATTAAAAAGATTATAGCTCTAAAAATTTGCAGTGGGCAATGAAATGAGGCCCAACACATATCTGAATCAACATTAAATTCATCAAGAGAGAGAGAGAGAGACAGAGAGAAATTATGCACCTTATTAAATATGTCAAAGTACCTTATTAACTCTGAAGTTAATTATGTTTCAGATAACTATGTTTTCCATTGTCATTTCAAATAATTTTTAGGCTCATATCTACTACAAGTCTTCAAAAGATTGTGCGGCCTTTCTCGCTAACTATGACAGCAGTCAAGATGCGAATGTCACGTTTAAGGGAAATGAGTACTTTCTTCCAGCTTGGTCTGTAAGCATCCTTCCAGACTGTAAGAATGTAATTTTTAACACTGCCAAGGTATTATTCTTCCCTCACCTGTATGATAATCTGTCTGTTTTGGTTGTTCTGTTCATGTGCGGGGCTGTCACATTTGTTGTTTTTCTCAATTGAAGGTGGTTTCGCAAAGACATGTTGATTTTGATCCATCTACTCATGCAAATACTGTTGATAAACTAATGTTGAAGTCATCATCATGGGGCTGGTATAAGGAAGAAGTAGGGATTTGGGGCAACAGTTCTTTTACAGCTTCAGGTTTATTAGAACAGATTAATACAACAAAAGACACCAGTGATTTCCTATGGTATACAATAAGGTATGTCATTCTGTTTTAGGTTGTTGCTCCGTAATAAAACACACTGTATCTTTCTAAGGTTTCACTGAACCTTTGCTTTGTCATATATAATGTAACTTACTGGTACCTTCAAATTTATTAAGTATTATGTGGAAGCGTTTGTAGTTAATTTCTCATTTTCAGAGAGGGGATTGGTGTAGGAGTATTTTTGGTAATTGACTTGCAAACACTACTACCAACAGAATATGTGGACTATGCAGTAACCAAAATTGACTGCACTTTTTGCTTTGGCATTATTTTTCTGGCAGCATTAACATGCCTGGATCAGCTAAAGCTTTTCTGAATATTGATAGCCTGGGACATGCTGCCCTTGTTTTTCTCAACTAAAGGATCGTCGGTGAGTATTTTTTTCCATAAAAACATCCTTATATGCACCCACATCTGTGACAGGAATAGCACCCCACGATATTCCAGGTGATTAAAGTGCCATTTTTGTTGTGAGATTTCAGATTTTAAATGTGCTGAAGGTTGAACTTCTACAGTTTGCCCTTGGTCATTATCAGCACTTAGAATACTTTTTGCAGAAAGATGGTCGCTAGGTTAGATAAGAGCTATCTTTCTATAATGTAAAAACCATCAGCTGCAACACCTTTCCATGAAAAAATAATACCAGCCTTCTTCCATCCTGGGCCAAATTTATGGCTGTTTACTTGTTAGAATTCGAATCTAGTAATCCCCCTTCCAGTATGAGTAGGCTCAGAACTAAGCATTATTTTACTCTATCTAGCAGAGATATTGTTAATTTCCTCTAAAGCAATTCACAATTTCATACTGTGATCTGACTGATCCAACAAACGGGGGATGGGAAATAAGCTGAAAGTTTTAACTTTCTTGTGTCAAATTCTATAAATCCAGGTTTTTTTTTTTTACTTCAAGCTATGTTGTAGAAACATGCTTGTCTACTATATTCTACCCTGACTTTGTCAGTCTTCTCGTGTTCTCTTATTGAAACCTATTTCACACCGTTTTACAAACGCAATGTGGACATTTTCCATCCCCACTATTTCAGTTTTGCATGGCAAGCCACTGAATTCTTATGTGACTTCTTTTGTTGGTATATTACCATGGTGATTTGCAGGCTTTGGGTATGGAAATCATGATTCTGCAAACTTCTCAATCAATGAGATGATTTCTCTAAATGAAGGAAATAATTCACTGGATATATTGAGTATGATGTTTGGTGTACAGGTAATTCAAAGTGACATGCTGTCCTGTAAATTCGTTTTGTGTGGCTTGCTTCACTAAGTTTGAATGTAAGTCAAATCCACCTACAGCATTAGATTATGCATTTTGGAGTTATGAAATTCCATTAACTGTGCCTGGCTTTCTTTGAATGATGAAGGGCTACTAGGAACTAAAATTTTCAGGTATATTGTGATATAACAACTCAATTAATCTGATAGATTTGTTTTCAGTTCTTGCAATTTAACAAATCAATTCCGATATACAAGAAATTATGCGAAGATTCATCTCTAGCCTGGCCCCTGCCTAAATTGACAAACTTGAGAGAATTATGATAAACCAGCCACCTATTCTTGTGGAGTCATTTTATTTTTGGAGTTATTGTTTCCAAAAGTCCTTACATGTTTTGTTTCTCTGTGTTCTAGAATTTTGGGCCATGGTTTGACATTCAAGGGGCAGGAATCTTCTCTGTTAATCTAGTGCATTTAAGCAAGCACAAGCAGGATCTTACCTCTAATGATTGGACATATCAGGTTAGAATATCTACATTCTATCTGTTATTGCTGGAATTTTGTTGGTAGCTGCTTGGAGATTGTGGAGGGACTTCGTCTTGCATTAGTATGGAACTTCTGAAGATCCTTCTCCATATATGACATGCTGCATAAAAAATTAAGGATTCTACAGCTCTTGATGAATCCGTCTGAAACCAAAAGACACAGCTCATGCTATCTGGACCTTGTGGAGTAGAATCATAACTCATTTTGTTTCAGATAGAAAATAGCTGCCTAGAAGCAAACAGGTAACACTTGTTTGCTGTCTTGGCCGAATCCCATCCTCCAAGAAAGAGGACGAAAATTGACCGATTTAATTCAAATATGCTACCTCGATTTGTTCCCTGGCATTTGATTTGTTCCCTTGCACTTGCTAAACTAATAGAAACATGTTTATGTTACTTCAGGTAGGACTTAAAGGGGAATATCTTGGGCTGGATAATGTCAGTCTTGCAAACAGTTCACTATGGGAAAACGGACCGTTGCCACCAATTAATACAACTCTAATATGGTACAAGGTAAGTAAATATTGGTGCTGCTATGTGAACTTGAAGGCCATGGAGTTTATTTATTTCATCAACTCATAAAAAGGAGGCACTAAGTTTTGCTAAGCTATGGATTTAGTCAAAATTTTGCTGCATTTCAATCAGAAAGATTGGATGCGATCCCTTCAATAGTTAAACCTGCTTGCTGAAAGTTGTGTTGCATTTGGTTCTCTGTCTAATCCATTCTATATCTTGTTGGCAGACTACTTTTATTGCTCCAGAAGGCCGGTCTCCCTTAGCGTTAGATCTCTCTAGCATGGGAAAGGGTCAAGCCTGGGTTAATGGACAAAGCATAGGACGATATTGGCCAGCCTCTGTTTCCCCATCAAAAGGTTGCACTGAACATTGTGATTACAGGGGATCCTATGATGACAGAAAATGTCAAAGAAAGTGTGGACAGCCAACTCAAACACTGTAAGATTTCATTGTTATTGAGCAGCTGACACGATCAACTAAGCTTCTGGAAAACTTGATGAAATTTCAGCAACTTTTCTGGTCTCTTGTTGTCCTTAAGGGTCCACATAAGTTACTCCACCGGTACTTGGTATTTTACTGCCCAGGTATCATGTTCCACGCTCCTGGGTGCATACGGGTGAGAACCTTTTAGTGTTGCATGAAGAACTTGGTGGTGACCCTACAAAGATTTCAGTGGCGGCAAGAACCAGCCAAGAGATATGCACGTTTATATCCGAGAATGATCCTCCACCAGCATATTCTTGGAAACCAAACTTAGCTTTCACGTCACAGACTCCGGTAGCTCAACTGACATGTGAAAGGGGATGGCACATTACATCCGTCAACTTTGCCAGTTTCGGATCTCCTAGTGGAACATGTGGTGCATTCAGCACCGGGGTTTGTCACGCTGACATTCGATCAGTAGTCCATAAGGTAGCCAATGATCAGGTGCTTTCCCTTTCCCTCTGATCATTGTTCTGCTGCATCATTCACATGTTTGAGTTTTCATGACAGGCTTGTGTTGGTCGGGAGGAATGTTTGATTCCTGTCTCCACTGCTAACCTTGGTGATCCTTGTCCTGGCTTACCAAAAAGCCTTGCAACTGAAGTTGTGTGCTCTGGATGAAATAAAACAACTTGGGATTTATTTTGTCACTCCATGAACTGTAAATTATGACCATATAAATGTATGTACAAGCTAAAAGAACCATTGTCATTTTGCCTTTTTCATGAATTTATTGTCCCAACATGAGACAAAAGCTCAATTCCTAGAGAGTTAAAGCTTAGCACATCGCTAGAGAACAAAAATTTTCTGGGCCGACCAAAACATATATCAACTCACCTAAATTCTATCTTTATGACCGTTTCTCTTTCTTTTTTTTTTTTTTCAAGTTATATTTGAAAAAACCTCTCCTTGTTGTAAGTAGAAACAGACAAGTACCTTGTCCACAATCCACCAAGTTTCAGAAATCGGTTGGGGCCAACCTTATATTTTCTGTTTCAAATCCATTTATTTGGGTCCTCCAAAACCCATTCCGCGGGTGGCTAGCCACGAAAGGAACAATGTGAAGCCCGCCCGCCAACAATGTAATGCAGGTGAATCGCATACATCTCCCGAATGGGGAATTAGATAGAACTTCCCTGTGCATGTATCGAATGCCATGTTAGATTCATGGCATGTAGGCATCTGAATACCAGTTTTGTCCGGCATAGATTCCACAATCCAACACATAAATTGATCTATAGCCGGACCGGTTTTCGGGTAATCTACTACTGCTGAAGGTTTATAAGGCAATCTGGTAACTGGCCTTCAATACATGTCTTGTAGGCTGCACATGCACAACACATTCTCACGTGCTGTAACACTGGGATACAGCAGCATATATCTTCTTTTGAGGGGATGACGAAAGAAGGCACATATGAGACCTGCTCTAACTGGTAATTTCAAACTACATGAGCCTCCAAAATGGGGTGGCAAATATATAAATGCAAACGGAAGAGGAAAGCGCAAGAAATAACAATCACCTCATAGGTCAGGCCAAACTTATGCAGTTTTTTTAGTAAAACCTACACATACGCACTTCATCCCTGGATTGCTTCCGGCTTTCTTATCTAGTAGCCACAGTTTGGGCAAGCAGATACCAACCGTAGATTCTGTATATTGCACAAGAAAGACTAGGGTGGTCTGTTACTATATTACAAATCCATCTCTTCCAGAAATGCTATGTAGGACAGAATGTGAGCAAGATATCTTACAAGAACTTGCTACACATTGCAACAAGAACTTGGAGAGTGAAATTTTGGAAGGCCGGCAAGCGCAAGACTCTACAATTTCTTCTTTGTTATACTTTTAGCATTGTCACTCACATGTCACTAACTTGAGAAAGAGTCCACTTTTACCTCGTCACTTCACTTTCCATGATCTAATTCACTTGCGCCAATTCACTATTCATACCGCCAAATAATCGTGGACCATCTCGCCAGCTAGAAATTCCAACCACAACATATATATATAGTTTTCATGAATTATTGCTAATTGTTGTAGGGTATAACACCCAAGTTTATCGGAAGCTCAACTGATTGATGTCATATCATAACCGAGAGTTACTAAAAGACATTGGACTTGTTTTTCTACAACTTACCTGGTACATATCAACTGCAAGTAGGCCATTGCATGTCTTCTTCAATTTTCAGTGCATTTTGTAAGCAAGAGAACATGAGAGGCCAAGCTTTTAATTGGTTTTTGGCATAAAATGGCAATAGTTTTACCTTACTACGTTTTTTGTGGGGCAACGTGGTTTTTTTTTTTTCATCTCATTCAGCAGCGCCTTGGATTCAAGTTTCAAGACCTCAAAACCTCTGGTTGGAGAGCTAACAGATAAAAATAATTGTTTCAATAAATATTTAGTGAATTTATGAGTTTCTGGGCAATATTTGATGCAACGTATCCTAGGAACAAGGGTTAGGGGAAAAAGAAAAGGGTCACAGTGACAAATATACAGAAATGTTTTTGCATATGTACAGGAAGAATTTGCTCCAGCAAATGCATCATTTAGAAGACAATACCTGGTCATGCTGTCATAAAGAATCCAACAAGATATGAAACTTCAGATTATAAACTTGATTTTGGTTTTCAAATACTTGAAATGAGCTCACTACTTGATAATGTCTGTAAGAGACATGAACCTTTTAATTCTGTTCAATTAAGGTGCAACTGAAACCGATAGTTGAGCAGAAAGTTGTCATTGACCTTTTTGTGATAGCCTTGTTCATTAGGAAAAGTTCAGGTAGAGGGAAGCGAAATCATCCTGCATCACCAAATGCAGCTGGTTACATTGCTGCATCTTGCCATCCTTGGTGGTGCAACTATGTTGGTTTTGCACAGAAGGTTGTTAGGTAGAAATAACTGGCCAAGGCAAGGCAGCGTAGAGCTTTCAGTTTGGTTGAAAAGGATAAATGTATCACAAGACTATGATCTTGTCCTGTCGCGCCAGGGGGATTAGAAGCATGATTTGGGCTCCAAGCATCAATATGTCCTTGTATAGAAAAGATTGAAAATTGGTGGTTGTAGAGTCTGTTGTAAAAAAAGAAAAGAAAAAATGGGTTTGATTTATTGACTAATATAATTAACGATCAGATTCAATTTGTTTGGCCCTTTCATTGGAGATCAATTGGGTTACAAGTGTGGAAATCTGGAAGAAAAACCATTACAAGTGGAGTTCAGCCGCTAGAGCGTGCAGAAGTTGAATTCGTCCCACATTGGCTTGAGACTGGGCGGATAAAAGAGCAGATGCTATAAAGGGGAAGACAATTGCACCTTCCAACATACTTACCTGGACGGGGTCAATGGGCGATCATAAAGGCTCATGGCCTAGGGTAGTGACCTCCATTGCACTTTGGAGGGGTGCTATCCTATGGTCTTCCCAAGAGGAAGAGCCAACGTCATAATTTGTGGTAGAGGGGGCCTGCGTCCGCGCGGCCCCTGCCAACTCCGAGTTGAAGTGTTTGAGGGCGGAAGGCTGGTCGGCTCCTTTCTGTATTTAACGGGACAACTGAAGCATGAGTGTAGGTATGGTCATATGCTGTACGCAGCAATTTTTTGTACATCGTGTTTTTCTTCCAAGATTTCTGTGCGCTAGACTGACATTGTGGAATTCTGGTTGTAGTGCAGCAGTTTCTGTTTAGATTAGATATTATATGTCGTTGGATATATTTTGGATATGCAAGAGTTCGCAGCAGTTTCTGTTTAGATTTGATATTATATGTCGTTGGATATATGTTGGATACGCAAGAGTTCGCTGATATACTGGGGTTGTGGCTTGCATGCTAAATCTTTAGTATGGAACTGTCAGACTTGGATGTGCTGCATTTTACTAATCTTTAGCTAGATCAAACAACTATAACTAAACCGGGCAATTATCCTACTTCTTCTTGGCACAATTTGATCAAATTTGCGTAACCAAAGGCTAGTTTCTTCATGTTCAGTATGGATGGCTTGAAATTTTGGGTGATTTGCTTGGGGTTTGGTTTGACATTAGGAACTTATATCAAATTTCTGTTGGGAGCGAAACTTTTACAGGAAATAATATTTCTGTTGTATTTGTTGGTGAATCAAGAACAAGACGAGTCATGGCGAATGTGCACAATGTCTAATGTCAAGTTGGCGTTGTCTTGTTTCAGTTGATTTATTAGATAACGTCCAGTGGTAGTAGTGGAGTAATTTCTAGTCACTGTCCTACTTTGACTGGTAATTTATGACACTCAAAACTTAGGATGAGGTGTTTGTTAAAAGGGGAGGCGCAAGTGGACCGGGCTCTGCCTCGGGTCTAAACTGCCATTTTCTCTAAAGATCATCCACTTGGGTATGTTTTGCTATGTAACACGATTGTCTGGCACCATTGCAAAGCTGTTTAGGTTTTTTATTGGTATGGCATATTATTTTTTAAAGACTTACTCAACGAATTACGTGAAAAACCTAAAAAAATTCTTTTGGAATGCTTCACATAGGGATCATAGTTTGTAGGTTGAATCATTAGGATATGCGACACTTTGGCTTGAAAATTTATTTTTGCTCATTTTTGTTGTCATCAATCAAAGAGGCCTGTGTTTGAGTTTTTGTTGTGCAGTTTAGATATCATGGGGACACAGTGAGATGTTTAGAAGAGTGAAATGCTTTTTATACTAAGGCAGTAGAACTCTTCAACCTGCACAAGAGACAGAGCCAAATTAAGAAGCTATAGAATGAGAAGGTATTGCTGAGTTTTGAAAGGGTGAAGTTGAACAAATCCAGTGGTATGGCGTCAATTGGTTGGGACTTTGGGGTAAGATTTATATTTTAAGGTTGAACGAGGGCTTTTATAACTACAGGAATTTTAAGGATGAATGAGGGCTGTTACTGGCTGGAGCAACTCAACTGTTAGTTGAGTAGATAAATGAATAAAGGTGGCTTCCTCAGTTTGTAGTTGAATTGGTTCAACAGAATTGCTATGAAGTCTTGCTTAAACTCTGGTGTGATTCTGCAGGAAAGTCTAGAGCCTACTGTCACTGCTCAAATGTTGAGCCAACTCAAATATGAGGATTTATGCTTGTTGAGCTTAGAGATTATTTCCACTGAAGTGACCTTTCAGTTTGGTTGGAAAGGAGAAATGTATCAACAGACTACGGTCTTGTCTAGTTGCAACAGGGGAACTAGAAGGATATGACGTGAGCTCAAAATGCAACAACAGAAGGGAACAAGAAGTTCAATATATATGGATGTAGGTGCAGTAATGCGAATGTTTCAAAACTGACGAGAAAAAAAATGGGTTGATTCTTGTTAGGCAATGTAATGCAGAGTGTTAACTTGGTTATTTGGGTCGAGGGGGAACGAGGGGGTGGAGCAAAAAGACTACGGATTAGGGAATGGGTGAATACTAGAAGGCTGGAATTCGACTTGTGCAATTTGCTCTAGATCCCACATGCAATGCTCAGAGCACAAGCAAACAAGGTGAGGAAGTATGAGAGAAGGCTCACTAGCGGGCTAAATCTTCATACCTTTCTCGGCCTTTTGGCTAAGATCAAGTGTAGTATCTGTTCTTATCAGTTTAATATCTGATACGTGGGCCAATGGTCCACATGATATTAAATTAATTTTTGTAGGGGAAGGGTCTGTGGTAGCTTGCTACTGGGATCCTTGCGCGTCGCCCTTGCGTTGCACTGAAGCAGGGGCCTGGCGCACCCCACCAATGGTAGTCGAAACAACTCGATCAGTAGGCGTTTTACCAGCGGTGCAATCAACCCAATTGATGGCAGCCTAAATATGCGAAGGTGTAAAGAAGTATAAGGGTTTATGTCCCACATGGGTCAGGTATATCGGATGCAGCTTCCTAACCTGCTATAAAGTGGATTTTACAGTACAACGGAAACCTGTCTTTGCGCTTGGGGCAATGACGCAGCTAGTGAGGTTCTAACCGAGGCGCGTCAATTGCTGGTTGAAAACTATTTCCAAACCCCCTCATTGGCCAAGGCCTGACCTTGGCCTTCGAGAATTTCTGGAAGGGCTCCTTGCGGGGTAAAGCCCTACAATTCTTAGTTTTCAAGAGATTGTTGCAAGACACGGCTCCTAGAGCTCTCAAGTGTGCTGCTACTACTGCTGCCAGTAGTTCTGCTTCCAATGTTGTACCCAGTTTTAACTTGGCAATGGTCCATTTCGAAGTAAATTCAAGCCAAGAGTCTATAGATACTTCTAGTACAATTTATCAGTGACGAGGGTTTGACTAGATCAACTTGAAGCTTGGCGAAGAAGATTGTACTCTGATTTTCATATAACTCGGTTTTAGACTTAAATCAACTTGAAGCTTGGCAAAGAAGACTGTACTTTGATTTTCATATAACTCGGTTTTTTAGACTAAATCAACTTGAAGCTTGGCAAAGAATATTGTACTTTGATTCTCATTTAACTCTTTTATCTTCCACATGAAAGAGGAGATTAGATTATGTTTCGCCTAATCAATGGCACTCACCTTTGGGAACTTAAATTAAATGGCTACTTTTCAAAGATTCTCTAAAGTTTGGACTGAGCCCACACCCGCAAAAGGGATTTGGAAGTTGTTTCCAGCTAGCAATATACATGCCTCCTTTAAACATTTGATAATTTACCATGGACCCCATATTTTTAACATCATAATTAGTATATGTAGTTTAGTAATCAGACATTTGTTTTTTTAACTAAAAATAGGCACCTAACTAACCCCACCATGTGTTTAATAGCCAGTTGGCGAGGTTAGATCACTCGCTTAAACTTTGCACCAGTCGGCTAGACTAAAACACACCTTGCATTGCATTAGTTTAGTTGAGTTGAAAAGGGGAGTTAATTGAATTGCAACTGACAATTCCCATTTGTTCTCCGACATTTAGAAGGAAATTCTAGAGTCTTGCAAGAGGGCAAAGCGTTATTAATGTTTTTAGGGCTATAAGTTTCGGGTTTCAGGTTAGGTTTGGGTTCAAACCCGATTTTTTTTAGCCCATAAACAGCCTAACCCGAACCCGAACCAAAAGAGGTATCCAACATGAACCGAATCCAAAAATATTGGGTTAGGGGTCGGGTTGGGTCAGTTCAACCCTACGCCCACCGCCACTGCTGCCAGCTCTTCTCCTCTGCCGCTTCATCTCCGCTCCCCATCTGTTCTCTTCTCCTCCGCCGCCTCCTTGACTGACGACGATCTAAAGTGGTGAAGCCCACAGGCAAAGGATGGAAGAAGGATGTCAAGAGAGGGACGAATCAGCGCAGAGCTGTCACGGCCTACAACACCTGGGGCCTAGTAGTTTAGCCAATTTAACCAACTAACCAAATTACGAACGTTTATTTCAGGCACTGACTTTAGAAACAGTTTCAGTTTGTTAATACAAAAAATTTCCAAATGAAAGATTAAACAATGTAGATTGATTTATAAACCCAAAACAGAAGTCCAGAACATATTCCAAGTGTGAAATCTAAACTAGAATATCATGTACCATACTAGCTGTACAAGCTTAAAGGTTTTTTTGTCCGAGTTTACAAACTAAGATTCCTGGACTGACGCAAGTGACCATTTCCAAGACAAGTTTTGTGAAGGTCATTGACCTCAACCTTCACGTACAATGACCTTCAGGCCATGTTTGACTTCAAGTTTGACTTCAAGCTTGAAGTGGAATTCTGAGTTGAGGCTTCACAGATATGTCTACAAGCAAATTTCAGAATTGATCAAGTCCTCAAACCAGATTCATGACCATGAAATGAAGGTTTTGCCAACAGGACTAAAACAGACACAACTGAGCCCGTTTCCTACAATGGAGCTTTGACCCCAAGCTTGACTTCAAGCTTGAGGAAGAGTTATGAGCTGAATTTCTGTAAGGAAGTATGACTCCAAGTTATGGATTCGCTCAAGATGCTAAATCTGAATTTGGCTTTGAAATTTTGGTGTTGCCCTGTTGGTTTGAAGCAGGCAAAGCTAACTTTAGAATTTCTGAACCGTTGTTTGGGAATTATGTTGGATTGAACTATACTGCTATGTTTGGAAGATATTTGCTCTTGCCATGCTCTGTGATAGTCAAAGGGCTATTACCCTTAGAATTCCGAAGTTGACTGGTGAGTACCACCCTTGGCGAAAACCAGCACCACCCTCGGAAAATATGAGTGACCAACCTCAGGAAAGACGGGGCCCGCACTACCCTTGATTGCCTGACCAACTCGGCAGGAAACACCCTCGGTGGTACCAAGCCCGACCTCGGTAACCCACCACCACCCTTGGGGAATAACGGGACTGGTCTCGGAAAGGTTGTGCACTGCCACCCTCGGAATAGAGAACTCACCAACTTCGGGAGTGTATATCCCCTTCCTTGGCAAGGGAGAACGTCTCCCGAAGGTGCCCCATTTTGCCGAAGGACCTCTCCTAATAACGCTCAGGAACAATGTCGGAACGAAGGGAACCTCCTGCCCCGAAGGAGTCTCACACTCCGAAGGGGTCTAGTTTCCCGAAGAGGTCTTGCGGAGACACGACAAAAATGGTTAAGGAGCATCTGACATAGAGACCTGGTACACGCCGCTGCCATAGACACCCTTGTCACAGTAACTTCACCGGCACCCCTGGCTAGAATGGCCGAAGGCCAGCTGGAGGTATGGATTGAATCTGGCCGAACACGTGTCATAATCTCAGTGGGCTATGTCAAACAGCCTCCTCCCTATGCCCTCCTATAAATACTTAGGAAGACCTTGGTAAGAACACAGAAGACTCTCTCTACTCTCTACTCTCCACTCTGCTCCTTACTTGTCCTACTCTTACTGACTTAGGCATCGGAGGCTCCTCCCCCAGTAACACATTTTGGGGAGTCTCTAACCCTTACTTTACTAAGTCTTGAAGCCACACTCACACAGGAAGTCTCTCATTCAGATATCTTCATACCGGAAGTCTTTGCTTCAGGGCAGCATGTCACATAACGAGGATGCCGCCGGGCATCACTCTAAATTATGTTCAGGTTAGTAAATTATTGTACAGTGCAGCAGAATTGTGTTTAGTAGGGTGATGTAACTAGGCAGGTTTGACTCATAGGTTGACTTTCAGCTATGGAATTCTACTAGAGCTAAACTTTTGTATATAAGTACTTGCAACTATTTGAGACTAGTCTAAGCCCTTTTGGAGTTGGAACTCATAAAGTTAATTGAAAATTTCAATTGAGGCTTATAGTTGCGGGTTTCAAGTGAAACTAAAGAGTTTGGGAGGTCAGATGTTGACCTGAACCTGCATAATGGGATTTATGATCAAGAACATGTTTCCTTTTAGATAAGAAACGTGATCTTAGGTTTCGGTTTCAAAATTCACAGTGAAACTAGTAAGTTACCCCCTAAACTCAAGTTTCCAAGAACTGTGGTCTGCAGAAATAAAGGCTGAAAACTGAAGAGTTAATTTGCTGGATTCAAGGCTGACTGATGGCTCAGAAACAATCTCAAATTAAATGCCTTGACTAGTATTTGACCTTTCATAAAACATGGCAAGTGATGTAGGGAAAATAGGAACTAGAACCCAAAGAGAGAACATGAGTGAGGATAAGAAAACTAGTGGGAAAGAAAATTTCACTCAATTCAATATCATCAAAAAATTATCTTTAAAGGTCTTTGTTTCCCCAATTTATAGGATGGGAAATCATAAAGGAAATAATAATAAAAGAAAACAAAGAAACTTAGGCAATAAATAAGATAGCAAACAACCTAATTAAAATTTATTTCCTAATTCTACGATTAAAATAAATTTGCCTAAAGTCTTTAGGCACTGCATCATTCTCCCCTGGTTGAAAGAAACTCGAGTCTATCGAGTGTGACTGCAAATACCAAACTAAGAGCTCCGGGACCAACCCATGAAGGTCTTCCTTAAGCATCCAAGTAGCATATGAAGGTAGACGTCCCTTTCACTAAACTAGGTAATGACAACCACCACCAATGGTAGAGCTAAAGAACTCATCATTGAGTATGTTGTTGATCTCATGATTTGGCTTAGGAAATTGAGGGATCTTTGGGATAGGTGTTCCTGCAAAAGTTTCACTTGACAAAACAGGAGGCTCAAAGGTGCCTCGATAAGGTGATAAATCTTCCATGTTAAAGACATGATTAATATTAAATTCAACCAACAAATCAAGCACATATGCATTTGGTCCAAGCTTCTTTAAAACAGAAAACTGGCTTATGACTCTAGCATGTAACCTTTTAAAATTCATTTTTGCTTGTCGCTTAGGTCTTATGCGGACCATGACTTCATCACCAACATTAAATTCCTTACCTCTACGATGCACATCAGTAGCAAGTTTATAGTTTAAACTATTCATGGCAATCTTTTGTTTAACCTCAGCATGCAAATTATGGATATGTTGGGTAAAGGATTCTGACTCAGATTAAGTTCTAATCTAAGTTGAGTTGAAAAAAGGTGCTAATTAAATTGCAACTGAGAGCTCACATTTGTTCTTTGACATTTAGAAGGAAATTCTAGAGTATTGCAAGAGGGCAAAGCGTTATTAGTTTTTTTTAGGGATGTAAGTTTCGAGTTTTAGGTAAGGTTTGGCCTCTTACAAGACTCTAGAATTTCCTTCTAAATAACACAAAACAAATGTGAGTTCTCAGTTGCAGTTTAATTAGCATCCCTTTTCAACTTAACTCATATTAGTACTTAATCTGATTCAAAATCCTTTACCCAATATATCCATGATGTGCATGTTGAGGTTAAATAAAAGATTGTCATGAGTAGTTTAAACTAGAAACTTGGTGCTGATGTGCATCGTAGAGGAAAGGAATTTAATGTTGGTGATTAAGTCATGGTTCACATAAGACCTGAGTGACTAACAAAAACTAATTTTAAAAGGTTACATGCTAGAGCCATGGGCCTATTTTCTATTTTAAAGAAGCTTTAGACCAAATGCATATCTACCTAATTTGCACGTTGAACTCAATTTTAGTCTTTAAAGTGGAAGATTTATCACCTTATCATGGCACCTTTGAGCCTCCTGTTTTGTCAAGTGGAACTTCTGCAGGAACACCTATCCCAAAGACCCCTCAGTTTCCTAAGCCAAAGGATGAGATTGACAACATACTAGATGATGAGCTCTTGAGTTCTACATTGGTGGTGGTCATCGTTACCTAGTTCAGTGGAAGGGACGTTTACCTTCAAATGCTACTTGGATGCTTAAGGAAGACCTTCGTGAGTTGGACTCGGAGCTCTTAGATTGGTATTTATAGTCACACTCAACAGAGTTAAGTTTCTTTCAGCCAAAGGAGAATGGTGCAGTGCTTAAAAACTTTAGGCAAACTTATTTTAGGTGCAGAATTAGGAAATAAATTTTAATTAGGTTATTTTCCATCTTATTTATTTCCTACGTTTATTTGTTTCCTTTAATATTTTATTTTTTTTCTTTATTATTATTTCCTTTATGATTTCCCATCCAATAAATTAGGGAAACAAGATCTTTGAAGATAGTTTTTTTATGATATTGAATTGAGTGAAATTTTCCCTCCCTTTGGTTTTCTTATTCTCCTCACTCGTGTTCTCTCTTTTAGTTCTAGTTCGTATTTGCCCTACATCACTTGCCATGTTTTATGAAAGGTCAAATACTAGTCAAGGCCTTTAATCTGAGATTGTTTCTGAGCCATCAATCAGCCTTGAATCCAGCAAAATTTTCAGCCATTATTTCTTGCAGACCACAGGTCTTGGAAACTTGAGTTTAGGGTGGTCACTTACCAGTTTCACTGAGAATTTTGAAACCAAAACCTGAGATCATGTTTCTTATCTAAAAAGAAACTTGTTCTTGATCATAAATCCTATTATGCAGGTTCAAGTCAACATCTGACCTTCCAGACTCTTTAGTTTCGCTTGAAACCCGCAGCTATAAGCCTCAGTCAAAATTTTCAATTAACTTTATCAGTTCCAACTCCAAAAAGGCTTAAACTAGTCTCAAATAGTTGGAAGTACTTATGTACAAAATTTTATCTTTAATAGTATCCCATAGCTAAAAGTCAAATGATGAGTCAAACCTGCCTAGTTACATCACCCTACTAAATGATACAAACAGAACTTGTAATCTTAGGATTTAGGTCAAGGAGTTCTAGTTCGAAACAGTCAATGAGTTCTAGTTCCAAATAACTTCGTAAACGTAGTTGCATGGTTCAGTTATAAGTCTATTAGGTTTAGGATTATTGTAAAGGCTATAAATAGCCTAATGTTTAGTTTATTCAATGAAGTCATTCAAGGGTTATTTCGAGTTGTTGTTCTTTCGTTTACAACAAAGTGGTATTAGAGCCACCACTAGGCTAAACGAGCGAACAAAGTCTTGAGTGATTTCAGAAGAAGAGATGACGAGTGAAGGGAACTTTGTTCAACCAGCTATCCCTCGGTTTGATGGTCATTACGACCATTGGAGTATGATTATGGAGAATTTCTTGAGGTCAAAGGAATATTGGCATTCGGTGGAGACTGGTTATGAGGAACCCGCTGAAAGAGTAGTTGTGATGGAAGCACAGCAGAAAAAACTCAACGAGTTGAAGCTGAAAGACCTGAAAACAAAAAACTATTTGTTTCAGGCAATAGACAAAACAATTTTAAAGACAATATTAAAGACGGATATGTCAAAACAAATCTAGGACTCGATGAAAAAGAAACATGCAGGGAGTGCTCGGGTGAAGAGATCAACTCTTCAAGCGTTGCGTAAAAATTTTGTAACCTTGGAGATGAAACAAGGTGAGTCTGTTACAAACTACTTTGCTAGAGTTATGACAGTAGCGAATAAGATGAGTATTCATGGTGAGAATATGAAAGACGTGACTGTGGTAGAAAAAATCCTAAGATCACTGGCTAAGAAATTTAATTATATTGTTTGTTCAATAGAGGAGTCTAAGGATATTGATGAGCTTTCAATCAATGAGCTACAAAGCTCATTAATGGTTCATGAGCAGAAGCTTCGAAGACAAGGTAACGAAGAACAAGCACTTTATGTTTCATATGAAGAAATAACGGGTGGAAGAGGCCGGGGAAGAGCCTTATTTAGAGAAAGAGGAAGAGGAAGAGGACGTCAAATTTTTACTAAGGCCACTGTGGAATGCTACAAATGCCATAAACTTGGTCACTTCCAATACCAATGTCCTGTTTGGGAAAAGCAAGCAAATTATGTTAAGATGGATGAGCAGGAAGAGATGTTATTGATGGCTCATATTGAAGATAACAAAGAAAGAATGGAAGAACCATGGTTCTTGGACTCTGGTTGTATTAATCACATGAGTGGAGATAAGTTCTTGTTCATAGATTTCAATTAGGAGTTTAAACAGGAAGTGAAGTTGGGAAACAATATGAAGATGAGTGTTGCTGGGAAAGGAGGTATCAAACTGGAGTTGAATGGGGTCAACTATGTCATCACAGGAGTGTTCTTTGTGCCTGAACTAATGAACAACTTATTAAGTATGGGATAATTGCAAGAAAGAGGACTATCAATACTCATACAATTTGGAAAGTGCAAGATATATCATCCTCAGAAGGGATTAATTATCGAGACTGAGATGACGGTCAATCGGATTTTGTTGTGATGGCCAAATCCCAAAAACAACTATATCAGGAAAGCTGTTTTAATACTTTCCATGATCTTACACATCTCTAGCATTGTAGGCTTGGTCATATCAACCATACAGGATTGAAAGCTTTGCAACAAAAGGACATGGTGCATGGCCTGCCTCAACTCTCCACTTCAGAAATCATATGTGCTGATTGTTTGAAATGCAAACAACATAGAGAACCAATGCCAAAGAAGAGCAAGTGGAGGGCTTCTCAAAGACTAGAACTCATCCATGTTGATCTATGTGGACCAATATCTCCGGTATCCAACAGTCAGAAGAGGTATGTGCTATGTTCCATTGATGATTATAGTAGAAAAGCATGGACTTACTTCTTAATTGATAAGTCAGAAGCTCTCTCCTTCTTCAAGATCTTCAAGACTCGTGTAGAGAAAGAAACTGGCCTTGTTATAAAATGCTTACGAACAAATCTTGGAGAATTCACCTCTGCAGAGTTTGATGACTATTGCAAAAAGAATGGCATAAGAAGACAATTAACAACTGCATATACTCCCCGGAAAAAAAGAGTAGCAGAAAGAAAAAATCGAACCATGATGAACATAGTGAGAAGTATGTTATCTGAGAAAGGAGTACCTAAGAGTTTCGGGCCTGAAGCTGTTAATTGGTCTACATATGTATTAAATCGATGCTCTACTACAGCATTGAAAGATTCAACACCAGAAGAAGTCTGGAGTGGCATAAAACCCTCAGCAGGACACTTCAGAATCTTTGGTTGCATTTGTAAAGTGCATGTTCTTAATGCTAGAAGAGCTAAACTTGAAGACAAAACCATTAGTTGTGTTCTTCTTGGAGTAAGGGAAGAATCAAAGGGATATACGTTATATGATCCCATAATCAAGAAGATAATCATAAGCTGAGATGTTGTTTTTGAAGAAAACAAGAAGTGAGACCGGCACAAAAGTTCTAAGCAACAGATAGTGGAAGACTTGGATTGGGGAGAAAACGAAGAGCTAAAAAATAACAATAATGAATTAAAGGGAGATGAAGCTGATGAAGGCCCTCAAAAGGATAATGAACCTGCACCTAGTCCAGGAAGTTCCGAACCTTCGACACCATCAAGCTCAAGTTCAGAAGAAGTAAGACAAAAAAGACCACCCATTTGGATGCAAGACTACATAAACGGTGATGATCTATCTGAAGGAGATATGAATATGAACTTTGCTTTGTTCACAAGTTTAGACCCTATACTTTTGAAGAAGCTATTAAAAGTGCTCATTGGAAGGAAGCAATGGACTTAGAAATAAAATCCACAGAATGGAACCTAGTTTCTTACTGACGTACCAAAAGGGGCAAAAAGAATTGGAGTCAAGTGGGTCTTTAAAACAAAATTGAATGAATAGGGAGAAATAGAGAAATACAAAGCTCGTTTAGTTTCAAAAGGCTATACACTAGAACATGGCATTGATTACTCAGAAGTTTTTGCTCTAGTGGCTCGCATGGACACAATTAGATTGATCCTTGCTTTTGCAGTACACAAGAATTGGAATGTATATCAACTTGATGTAAAGTCAACATTTTTGCATGAAGAACTGGCAGGGGATGTATTTGTTGAACAGCCTAAAGGTTATGAAAACAAGCAGGAGCCTCACAAGGTTTATAAGCAGGTCAAAGCTCTATACGGTTCAGAAGAAGTTTTGCTGCACTGTACAACAATTTACTAACCTGAACATAATTCAGAGCATGGCAAGAGCAAATATCTTCCAAACATAGCAGTATAGTTCAATCCAACATAATTCCCAAACAACGGTTCAGAAATTCTAAAGTTAGCTTTGCCTGCTTCAAACCAACAGGGCAACACCAAAATTTCAAAGCCAAATTCAGATTTAGCATCTTGAGCGAATCCATAACTTGGAGTCATACTTCCTTACAGAAATTCAGCTCATAACTCTTCCTCAAGCTTGAAGTTGTAAAGAAAAGATGTGTTTGCAATTTCTGCTCTACCTTCATTCATTGTGAATGATTCGAATATAAGCTAGGGAATACAAGAGTTAGAGATTAACTCAACTTTGTTAAAAACTAATCCTAGGATGCTTAGAAGATATCTCATATATCCTAGGAGTACAAAGAGTAGTAGAAGTGAAACTCTTCTTTAACATTCCCTCTCAAGTTGGAGCATGGAGATCACACATGCCTAACTTGCTTGTAAGAAACTCAAATTGTTGTCTCCCTAGTGCTTTTGTCAGAACATCTGCTGGTTGGAACTTGCTGGAAATATGATGAGTAGTGATTTCCTTCGCTTGTATTTTATCACGAACAAAGTGACAATCAAGCTCAATATGCTTTGTTCGTTCATGGAACACGGGATTATTCGCGATGTGCAAGGCAACTTGATTGTCGCAGTACAGTTTTATTGGCTGTAAATGATGAACTGTGAGATCGGCAAGAAGGGATTTGAGCCAGATAAGCTCACAGGTAGCTGCTGCCATAGAACGGTACTCTGCCTCTGCCGAAAACTGAGAGACAGTAGGTTGCTTCCTAGACTTCCATGACAGTGGTGCGTTGCCAAGCATTGTGAGATAGCCAGTGGTGGAACGCCTGGTTTTGGGACAAGCTGCCCAATCTGCATCGCAGAAGGCATGTAAATCAAAGGTGCCATTCACTGAGAAGAAAAGGCCACGCCCGGGTGTGCCCTTCAGAAACCGAAGAACATGTATTGCTGCGTCGAGATGGGCTGAGCATGGATTCTGCATGAACTGGCTAAGGAGATTGACGGCATACGTTACATCAGGTCGTGTGATCGTCAAGTAGATAAGCTTGCCAATCAACCTTCGAAAACGTTCTGGATCATCAAGAGGAAGACTCTTAATAGAGCCAAGATGATGTTGTTGAATGGGAAACGATGCTGGCTTGCAACCAAGCATTCCAGCTTCTTTCAGAACATCTAGAGTGTATTTTCGCTGTGACAGAAATATTCCCTCTGAATTGCGAGCCGATTCCAAGCCAAGGAAGTATTTCAACTTCCCCAAGTCCTTAATGTAGAACGTATCCTGAAGGTAATCTTTCAGTAACTAAATTTCTTCAGGATTATTCCCAGCGATGAGCATGTCGTCTACATAAACAAGGACTGCAGTGTAAGAGTTTTTAGAAGTTTGAGTAAATAACGAATAATCTGCTTTGGATTGAGTAAAGCCGAACTGAAGAAGAGCCTTTGAAAGCTTCTCGAACCATTGCCGTAGGGTTTGTTTGAGTCTATACAGGGACTTTTAAAGTTTACAGACTCGGTTATCTCCAGCTTCTAGATAACCAGATAGAGGCAACATATATATATCTTCATTCAAATCTCCTTGCAGGAAGGCATTATGAACATCAAGTTGGTGCAACTCCCAGTGTTTTATCGCAGCAATGGAGAGCAAGCACCTGACAGTTGTGAGTTTGATAACTGGTGCGAAGGTGTCTGTATAGTTGATCCCCTCAATTTGGCTGAAGCCTTTGGCAACTAGGTGAGCCTTGAATATTTCAATACTGCCATCAATCTTGTACTTTATTTTATAAATCCACTTGGAACCGACTGGCTTTTTGTTCGGTGGAAGCTTCACCAGTGACCAAGTTTTGTTCTTCTCCAATGCCTCAATTTCCTGATGCATAGCCTCATGCCATTTGGGGTCTGAGTTGGCTTGGTCGAAGGTTCTAGGTTCCTAATGAGAGGAGATAGCTACAAGGAAAACTTGATGTGCAAGTGAAAAGTGGGTACAGGACAAATTATGAATCAAAGGATAAGGCTTACCTGAAGAAGTCTGATTTGTTGCAAGTGTGGACCGATTGTTAACTCCAGGAAGTTCATGAACATAATCTTAGAGGTAGGAAGGGGTCTTGCGGTCACATTGAGGTCTAACATTTTCTGGTGGCCTTTTGGTTGCACTTTCGTTAGGTTGAGTCGGTTCACATGGATCTCCTGTACTTTTGTTAAGTGGCTGAGAAGGAGTATCAGGTTTCGGATCTTCATCAAAGAACTGGACTTCAGGTAAGGAGCTTGGTATGGTCACATGCTCTGAGGATGCTTCGAAAGGGAAGGTGTCCTCGTAGAAGATAACATCACGAGAAACAAAGATTTTATGTGTTTGTTGGTCATAAACTTTGTATCCCTTTTGACCCATGGGGTAACCAAGAAATATGCATGGTTTGGATCGTGACTCAAATTTGTCTTTTGATTTTGAATGTGTATAGCACAGACAACCAAAAACCCGTAAGTGATGAAGAGAAGGGGATCTAGAAAAGAGAACTTCAAAAGGGCTTTTACCTTTAAGGCTGGAGTTGGGCATATGATTTATGAGATATGTGGCTGTGAGAACACATTCTCCCCAAAATCTTATTGGGAGACTTGCTTGAAATCGAAGTGCTCGTGCCACTTCAAGTAGATGTCTATGCTTTCTTTCAACTACTCCATTCTGTTGCGGAGTGTTGACGCAAGAAGTCTGAAGGATTATGCCATTTTGGCGCAAGAACAAGTAGAAAGAGCCAGCGACAAATTCTTGGGCATTGTCACTCCTTACTTGAACAAGGTTTTTGCCAAATCGGTTTTTAACCATGGCATGAAAGAATTCAAAGTGTTGAGCTGCTTCTGTTTTGTTTCTTAACAGGTATACCCAAGTGCACCTACTAAAATCATCGACAATAGTCAAGAAATAGTGAGCACCAGACATAGATGGAGTTTTGTACGGACCCCAAATATCAATATGAACGAGGTCGAAACAGGCATTACTAACACTTTTACTTAAAGGAAAAGGTTGTCTAATTTGTTTTGCACGATGGCAAGAGTCACAACAATTGTTCAAAAGCTTTGATGACAAACCAGAAAGTTGAGAAACAAGAGACAATTTCTCAAAAGGTAGGTGTCCCAGTCGTCTGTGCCATACTATGGAAGGGTTCTTGGTTACTGTAGAGGCTGCCAGGTGTCCATCGAACTTCCTAAAGTAGTACAATCCGTCCCGTTCTTCACCCGTGCCAATCAGCTTCTTCGACTTCAGGTCCTGTAGGTGACAGGCATGTGGAAAAAATGTTATTGAACAGTTTAAGGTTTTGGTTAACTTGTTTACAGAAAGAAGATTACAGTTAAAAGAAGGAACAAGTAATGCATTTTGTAAATGGTCATCAGGGAACAGCGTTATCTGGCCTAAGGCTGAAGGTTGGAGTTTATTTCCGTTAGGCAAGCAAATAGGCGAGTCAGAGGCAATAGGCTTGAGGTTGGACAGCAAGGATTGACGTGAGGCCATGTGCTCAGTAGCACCACTATCAATGATCCATTCAAATGATTCACATGACACCTTACCAGCGAAACAGGCATTGTTATGAGCAGACAACAATGACACAAGTTGTTTGTATTGTTCCTGTGAAATGCTCAAACTATTCATGTTGGATTCTCCATCGTTCTTTTTAGACTTGACACTATTGGCAGCGGCTTTGCTTGGTTTCTGTGCAGGCTTGTTTGTGTTCTTCTTCTCCTTGTTTGGCCACCAATCTGGGTAGCCTATGATCTTAAAGCATCATTCTGATAGATGTCCAGATTTTCCACAGTGTGTGCAGTGCAGCTTGCTTTTATCTGGATCCTTGCCTGAAGAGGAGTTAGGTGCTCTTGGTTGCTTGGCGATGAAGGCAGCAGCGTCTCCAGATGTAGCTCGCCCCATTACTACGTTGTGCTGCCTTTCTTCCTTAACTACCAAAGCGTATGCTTTGTTCAGGTTCGGCAATGGTTCCATATTGAGAATCTGCGATCTGATCACACTAAATTTGTCATTTAAACCCATCAAAAATTGATATAATTTTTCACCTTCTTTCTCCAACATGAATTCTTTCGCTGCTGCACACTTGCACTGAGGAACATCCGAGTAGGTTGCAAGTTCATCCCAGAAGGCCTTCAACTTTGTGAAGTAGGCCATCATTGCCAAATCTTGCTGCTGCATAAGGGATATGTCTCGTTTGAGTTCATATATTCTGGGGGCATTGCCTTGCGAGCACATCTCGCTGGCAGATTTTGCATAGGCAACGCTATTATGCAATTCTGGTGATAATGCGTTGAAGATCCAGGCTATCACCATTGAATTACACTTTTCCCATATCTGCCGATCAGCTGCACTCTCGTCTGGTTTTGTGATTGAGCCATTGACGAAGCTCAATTTGTTCTTGGCACGTAGGGCGTTCATCATCGCCCTTCTCCAAGTTGGATAATTTTCTCCTTGGAGAAGGCATGTAACCAGTGTTGATCCAGGGCTGTCAGAGGCATTGAGGAAATAGGGAGATGACGGATCGCTGCTGGGCAGTGGTTGTGGCGGCACGGAGCTTGAAGAGCCGAAGGGTGTTGAGTCGTTTTCATCAGTCATTGTGACTGATGAATCTAACTCAGGTTTTCAAGTTGGAATCGATTGCTCTGATACCATGTAAAGAAAAGATGTGTTTGCAATTTCTGCTCTACCTTCATTCATTGTGAATGATTCGAATATAAGCTAGGGAATACAAGAGTTAGAGATTAACTCAACTTTGTTAAAAACTAATCCTAGGATGCTTAGAAGATATCTCATATATCCTAGGAGTACAAAGAGTAGTAGAAGTGAAACTCTTCTTTAACAGAAGTCAAGCTTGGGGTCAAAGCTCCATTGTAGGAAACGGGCTCAGTTGTGTCTGTTTTAGTCCTGTTGGCAAAACCTTCATTTCATGGTCATGAATCTGGTTTGAGGACTTGATCAATTCTGAAATTTGCTTGTAGACATATCTGTGAAGCCTCAACTCAGAATTCCACTTCAAGCTTGAAGTCAAACTTGAAGTCAAACATGGCCTGAAGGTCATTGTACGTGAAGGTTGAGGTCAATGACCTTCACAAAACTTGTCTTGGAAATGGTCACTTGCGTCAGTCCAGGAATCTTAGTTTGTAAACTCGGACAAAAAAACCTTTAAGCTTGTACAGCTAGTATGGTACATGATATTCTAGTTTAGATTTCACACTTGGAATATGTTCTGGACTTCTGTTTTGGGTTTATAAATCAATCTACATTGTTTAATCTTTCATTTGGAAATTTTTTGTATTAACAAACTGAAACTGTTTCTAAAGTCAGTGCCTGAAATAAACGTTCGTAATTTGGTTAGTTGGTTAAATTGGCTAAACTACTAGGCCCCAGGTGTTGTAGGCCGTGACAGCTCTGCGCTGATTCGTCCCTCTCTTGACATCCTTCTTCCATCCTTTGCCTGTGGGCTTCACCACTTTAGATCGTCGTCAGTCAAGGAGGCGGCGGAGGAGAAGAGAACAGATGGGGAGCGGAGATGAAGCGGCAGAGGAGAAGAGCTGGCAGCAGTGGCGGTGGGCGTAGGGTTGAACTGACCCAACCCGACCCCTAACCCAATATTTTTGGATTCGGTTCATGTTGGATACCTCTTTTGGTTCGGGTTCGGGTTAGGCTGTTTATGGGCTAAAAAAAATCGGGTTTGAACCCAAACCTAACCTGAAACCCGAAACTTATAGCCCTAAAAACATTAATAACGCTTTGCCCTCTTGCAAGACTCTAGAATTTCCTTCTAAATGTCGGAGAACAAATGGGAATTGTCAGTTGCAATTCAATTAACTCCCCTTTTCAACTCAACTAAACTAATGCAATGCAAGGTGTGTTTTAGTCTAGCCGACTGGTGCAAAGTTTAAGCGAGTGATCTAACCTCGCCAACTGGCTATTAAACACATGGTGGGGTTAGTTAGGTGCCTATTTTTAGTTAAAAAAACAAATGTCTGATTACTAAACTACATATACTAATTATGATGTTAAAAATATGGGGTCCATGGTAAATTATCAAATGTTTAAAGGAGGCATGTATATTGCTAGCTGGAAACAACTTCCAAATCCCTTTTGCGGGTGTGGGCTCAGTCCAAACTTTAGAGAATCTTTGAAAAGTAGCCATTTAATTTAAGTTCCCAAAGGTGAGTGCCATTGATTAGGCGAAACATAATCTAATCTCCTCTTTCATGTGGAAGATAAAAGAGTTAAATGAGAATCAAAGTACAATATTCTTTGCCAAGCTTCAAGTTGATTTAGTCTAAAAAACCGAGTTATATGAAAATCAAAGTACAGTCTTCTTTGCCAAGCTTCAAGTTGATTTAAGTCTAAAACCGAGTTATATGAAAATCAGAGTACAATCTTCTTCGCCAAGCTTCAAGTTGATCTAGTCAAACCCTCGTCACTGATAAATTGTACTAGAAGTATCTATAGACTCTTGGCTTGAATTTACTTCGAAATGGACCATTGCCAAGTTAAAACTGGGTACAACATTGGAAGCAGAACTACTGGCAGCAGTAGTAGCAGCACACTTGAGAGCTCTAGGAGCCGTGTCTTGCAACAATCTCTTGAAAACTAAGAATTGTAGGGCTTTACCCCGCAAGGAGCCCTTCCAGAAATTCTCGAAGGCCAAGGTCAGGCCTTGGCCAATGAGGGGGTTTGGAAATAGTTTTCAACCAGCAATTGACGCGCCTCGGTTAGAACCTCACTAGCTGCGTCATTGCCCCAAGCGCAAAGACAGGTTTCCGTTGTACTGTAAAATCCACTTTATAGCAGGTTAGGAAGCTGCATCCGATATACCTGACCCATGTGGGACATAAACCCTTATACTTCTTTACACCTTCGCATATTTAGGCTGCCATCAATTGGGTTGATTGCACCGCTGGTAAAACGCCTACTGATCGAGTTGTTTCGACTACCATTGGTGGGGTGCGCCAGGCCCCTGCTTCAGTGCAACGCAAGGGCGACGCGCAAGGATCCCAGTAGCAAGCTACCACAGACCCTTCCCCTACAAAAATTAATTTAATATCATGTGGACCATTGGCCCACGTATCAGATATTAAACTGATAAGAACAGATACTACACTTGATCTTAGCCAAAAGGCCGAGAAAGGTATGAAGATTTAGCCCGCTAGTGAGCCTTCTCTCATACTTCCTCACCTTGTTTGCTTGTGCTCTGAGCATTGCATGTGGGATCTAGAGCAAATTGCACAAGTCGAATTCCAGCCTTCTAGTATTCACCCATTCCCTAATCCGTAGTCTTTTTGCTCCACCCCCTCGTTCCCCCTCGACCCAAATAACCAAGTTAACACTCTGCATTACATTGCCTAACAAGAATCAACCCATTTTTTTTCTCGTCAGTTTTGAAACATTCGCATTACTGCACCTACATCCATATATATTGAACTTCTTGTTCCCTTCTGTTGTTGCATTTTGAGCTCACGTCATATCCTTCTAGTTCCCCTGTTGCAACTAGACAAGACCGTAGTCTGTTGATACATTTCTCCTTTCCAACCAAACTGAAAGGTCACTTCAGTGGAAATAATCTCTAAGCTCAACAAGCATAAATCCTCATATTTGAGTTGGCTCAACATTTGAGCAGTGACAGTAGGCTCTAGACTTTCCTGCAGAATCACACCAGAGTTTAAGCAAGACTTCATAGCAATTCTGTTGAACCAATTCAACTACAAACTGAGGAAGCCACCTTTATTCATTTATCTACTCAACTAACAGTTGAGTTGCTCCAGCCAGTAACAGCCCTCATTCATCCTTAAAATTCCTGTAGTTATAAAAGCCCTCGTTCAACCTTAAAATATAAATCTTACCCCAAAGTCCCAACCAATTGACGCCATACCACTGGATTTGTTCAACTTCACCCTTTCAAAACTCAGCAATACCTTCTCATTCTATAGCTTCTTAATTTGGCTCTGTCTCTTGTGCAGGTTGAAGAGTTCTACTGCCTTAGTATAAAAAGCATTTCACTCTTCTAAACATCTCACTGTGTCCCCATGATATCTAAACTGCACAACAAAAACTCAAACACAGGCCTCTTTGATTGATGACAACAAAAATGAGCAAAAATAAATTTTCAAGCCAAAGTGTCGCATATCCTAATGATTCAACCTACAAACTATGATCCCTATGTGAAGCATTCCAAAAGAATTTTTTTAGGTTTTTCACGTAATTCGTTGAGTAAGTCTTTAAAAAATAATATGCCATACCAATAAAAAACCTAAACAGCTTTGCAATGGTGCCAGACAATCGTGTTACATAGCAAAACATACCCAAGTGGATGATCTTTAGAGAAAATGGCAGTTTAGACCCGAGGCAGAGCCCGGTCCACTTGCGCCTCCCCTTTTAACAAACACCTCATCCTAAGTTTTGAGTGTCATAAATTACCAGTCAAAGTAGGACAGTGACTAGAAATTACTCCACTACTACCACTGGACGTTATCTAATAAATCAACTGAAACAAGACAACGCCAACTTGACATTAGACATTGTGCACATTCGCCATGACTCGTCTTGTTCTTGATTCACCAACAAATACAACAGAAATATTATTTCCTGTAAAAGTTTCGCTCCCAACAGAAATTTGATATAAGTTCCTAATGTCAAACCAAACCCCAAGCAAATCACCCAAAATTTCAAGCCATCCATACTGAACATGAAGAAACTAGCCTTTGGTTACGCAAATTTGATCAAATTGTGCCAAGAAGAAGTAGGATAATTGCCCGGTTTAGTTATAGTTGTTTGATCTAGCTAAAGATTAGTAAAATGCAGCACATCCAAGTCTGACAGTTCCATACTAAAGATTTAGCATGCAAGCCACAACCCCAGTATATCAGCGAACTCTTGCGTATCCAACATATATCCAACGACATATAATATCAAATCTAAACAGAAACTGCTGCGAACTCTTGCATATCCAAAATATATCCAACGACATATAATATCTAATCTAAACAGAAACTGCTGCACTACAACCAGAATTCCACAATGTCAGTCTAGCGCACAGAAATCTTGGAAGAAAAACACGATGTACAAAAAATTGCTGCGTACAGCATATGACCATACCTACACTCATGCTTCAGTTGTCCCGTTAAATACAGAAAGGAGCCGACCAGCCTTCCGCCCTCAAACACTTCAACTCGGAGTTGGCAGGGGCCGCGCGGACGCAGGCCCCCTCTACCACAAATTATGACGTTGGCTCTTCCTCTTGGGAAGACCATAGGATAGCACCCCTCCAAAGTGCAATGGAGGTCACTACCCTAGGCCATGAGCCTTTATGATCGCCCATTGACCCCGTCCAGGTAAGTATGTTGGAAGGTGCAATTGTCTTCCCCTTTATAGCATCTGCTCTTTTATCCGCCCAGTCTCAAGCCAATGTGGGACGAATTCAACTTCTGCACGCTCTAGCGGCTGAACTCCACTTGTAATGGTTTTTCTTCCAGATTTCCACACTTGTAACCCAATTGATCTCCAATGAAAGGGCCAAACAAATTGAATCTGATCGTTAATTATATTAGTCAATAAATCAAACCCATTTTTTCTTTTCTTTTTTTACAACAGACTCTACAACCACCAATTTTCAATCTTTTCTATACAAGGACATATTGATGCTTGGAGCCCAAATCATGCTTCTAATCCCCCTGGCGCGACAGGACAAGATCATAGTCTTGTGATACATTTATCCTTTTCAACCAAACTGAAAGCTCTACGCTGCCTTGCCTTGGCCAGTTATTTCTACCTAACAACCTTCTGTGCAAAACCAACATAGTTGCACCACCAAGGATGGCAAGATGCAGCAATGTAACCAGCTGCATTTGGTGATGCAGGATGATTTCGCTTCCCTCTACCTGAACTTTTCCTAATGAACAAGGCTATCACAAAAAGGTCAATGACAACTTTCTGCTCAACTATCGGTTTCAGTTGCACCTTAATTGAACAGAATTAAAAGGTTCATGTCTCTTACAGACATTATCAAGTAGTGAGCTCATTTCAAGTATTTGAAAACCAAAATCAAGTTTATAATCTGAAGTTTCATATCTTGTTGGATTCTTTATGACAGCATGACCAGGTATTGTCTTCTAAATGATGCATTTGCTGGAGCAAATTCTTCCTGTACATATGCAAAAACATTTCTGTATATTTGTCACTGTGACCCTTTTCTTTTTCCCCTAACCCTTGTTCCTAGGATACGTTGCATCAAATATTGCCCAGAAACTCATAAATTCACTAAATATTTATTGAAACAATTATTTTTATCTGTTAGCTCTCCAACCAGAGGTTTTGAGGTCTTGAAACTTGAATCCAAGGCGCTGCTGAATGAGATGAAAAAAAAAAAACCACGTTGCCCCACAAAAAACGTAGTAAGGTAAAACTATTGCCATTTTATGCCAAAAACCAATTAAAAGCTTGGCCTCTCATGTTCTCTTGCTTACAAAATGCACTGAAAATTGAAGAAGACATGCAATGGCCTACTTGCAGTTGATATGTACCAGGTAAGTTGTAGAAAAACAAGTCCAATGTCTTTTAGTAACTCTCGGTTATGATATGACATCAATCAGTTGAGCTTCCGATAAACTTGGGTGTTATACCCTACAACAATTAGCAATAATTCATGAAAACTATATATATATGTTGTGGTTGGAATTTCTAGCTGGCGAGATGGTCCACGATTATTTGGCGGTATGAATAGTGAATTGGCGCAAGTGAATTAGATCATGGAAAGTGAAGTGACGAGGTAAAAGTGGACTCTTTCTCAAGTTAGTGACATGTGAGTGACAATGCTAAAAGTATAACAAAGAAGAAATTGTAGAGTCTTGCGCTTGCCGGCCTTCCAAAATTTCACTCTCCAAGTTCTTGTTGCAATGTGTAGCAAGTTCTTGTAAGATATCTTGCTCACATTCTGTCCTACATAGCATTTCTGGAAGAGATGGATTTGTAATATAGTAACAGACCACCCTAGTCTTTCTTGTGCAATATACAGAATCTACGGTTGGTATCTGCTTGCCCAAACTGTGGCTACTAGATAAGAAAGCCGGAAGCAATCCAGGGATGAAGTGCGTATGTGTAGGTTTTACTAAAAAAACTGCATAAGTTTGGCCTGACCTATGAGGTGATTGTTATTTCTTGCGCTTTCCTCTTCCGTTTGCATTTATATATTTGCCACCCCATTTTGGAGGCTCATGTAGTTTGAAATTACCAGTTAGAGCAGGTCTCATATGTGCCTTCTTTCGTCATCCCCTCAAAAGAAGATATATGCTGCTGTATCCCAGTGTTACAGCACGTGAGAATGTGTTGTGCATGTGCAGCCTACAAGACATGTATTGAAGGCCAGTTACCAGATTGCCTTATAAACCTTCAGCAGTAGTAGATTACCCGAAAACCGGTCCGGCTATAGATCAATTTATGTGTTGGATTGTGGAATCTATGCCGGACAAAACTGGTATTCAGATGCCTACATGCCATGAATCTAACATGGCATTCGATACATGCACAGGGAAGTTCTATCTAATTCCCCATTCGGGAGATGTATGCGATTCACCTGCATTACATTGTTGGCGGGCGGGCTTCACATTGTTCCTTTCGTGGCTAGCCACCCGCGGAATGGGTTTTGGAGGACCCAAATAAATGGATTTGAAACAGAAAATATAAGGTTGGCCCCAACCGATTTCTGAAACTTGGTGGATTGTGGACAAGGTACTTGTCTGTTTCTACTTACAACAAGGAGAGGTTTTTTCAAATATAACTTGAAAAAAAAAAAAAAGAAAGAGAAACGGTCATAAAGATAGAATTTAGGTGAGTTGATATATGTTTTGGTCGGCCCAGAAAATTTTTGTTCTCTAGCGATGTGCTAAGCTTTAACTCTCTAGGAATTGAGCTTTTGTCTCATGTTGGGACAATAAATTCATGAAAAAGGCAAAATGACAATGGTTCTTTTAGCTTGTACATACATTTATATGGTCATAATTTACAGTTCATGGAGTGACAAAATAAATCCCAAGTTGTTTTATTTCATCCAGAGCACACAACTTCAGTTGCAAGGCTTTTTGGTAAGCCAGGACAAGGATCACCAAGGTTAGCAGTGGAGACAGGAATCAAACATTCCTCCCGACCAACACAAGCCTGTCATGAAAACTCAAACATGTGAATGATGCAGCAGAACAATGATCAGAGGGAAAGGGAAAGCACCTGATCATTGGCTACCTTATGGACTACTGATCGAATGTCAGCGTGACAAACCCCGGTGCTGAATGCACCACATGTTCCACTAGGAGATCCGAAACTGGCAAAGTTGACGGATGTAATGTGCCATCCCCTTTCACATGTCAGTTGAGCTACCGGAGTCTGTGACGTGAAAGCTAAGTTTGGTTTCCAAGAATATGCTGGTGGAGGATCATTCTCGGATATAAACGTGCATATCTCTTGGCTGGTTCTTGCCGCCACTGAAATCTTTGTAGGGTCACCACCAAGTTCTTCATGCAACACTAAAAGGTTCTCACCCGTATGCACCCAGGAGCGTGGAACATGATACCTGGGCAGTAAAATACCAAGTACCGGTGGAGTAACTTATGTGGACCCTTAAGGACAACAAGAGACCAGAAAAGTTGCTGAAATTTCATCAAGTTTTCCAGAAGCTTAGTTGATCGTGTCAGCTGCTCAATAACAATGAAATCTTACAGTGTTTGAGTTGGCTGTCCACACTTTCTTTGACATTTTCTGTCATCATAGGATCCCCTGTAATCACAATGTTCAGTGCAACCTTTTGATGGGGAAACAGAGGCTGGCCAATATCGTCCTATGCTTTGTCCATTAACCCAGGCTTGACCCTTTCCCATGCTAGAGAGATCTAACGCTAAGGGAGACCGGCCTTCTGGAGCAATAAAAGTAGTCTGCCAACAAGATATAGAATGGATTAGACAGAGAACCAAATGCAACACAACTTTCAGCAAGCAGGTTTAACTATTGAAGGGATCGCATCCAATCTTTCTGATTGAAATGCAGCAAAATTTTGACTAAATCCATAGCTTAGCAAAACTTAGTGCCTCCTTTTTATGAGTTGATGAAATAAATAAACTCCATGGCCTTCAAGTTCACATAGCAGCACCAATATTTACTTACCTTGTACCATATTAGAGTTGTATTAATTGGTGGCAACGGTCCGTTTTCCCATAGTGAACTGTTTGCAAGACTGACATTATCCAGCCCAAGATATTCCCCTTTAAGTCCTACCTGAAGTAACATAAACATGTTTCTATTAGTTTAGCAAGTGCAAGGGAACAAATCAAATGCCAGGGAACAAATCGAGGTAGCATATTTGAATTAAATCGGTCAATTTTCGTCCTCTTTCTTGGAGGATGGGATTCGGCCAAGACAGCAAACAAGTGTTACCTGTTTGCTTCTAGGCAGCTATTTTCTATCTGAAACAAAATGAGTTATGATTCTACTCCACAAGGTCCAGATAGCATGAGCTGTGTCTTTTGGTTTCAGACGGATTCATCAAGAGCTGTAGAATCCTTAATTTTTTATGCAGCATGTCATATATGGAGAAGGATCTTCAGAAGTTCCATACTAATGCAAGACGAAGTCCCTCCACAATCTCCAAGCAGCTACCAACAAAATTCCAGCAATAACAGATAGAATGTAGATATTCTAACCTGATATGTCCAATCATTAGAGGTAAGATCCTGCTTGTGCTTGCTTAAATGCACTAGATTAACAGAGAAGATTCCTGCCCCTTGAATGTCAAACCATGGCCCAAAATTCTAGAACACAGAGAAACAAAACATGTAAGGACTTTTGGAAACAATAACTCCAAAAATAAAATGACTCCACAAGAATAGGTGGCTGGTTTATCATAATTCTCTCAAGTTTGTCAATTTAGGCAGGGGCCAGGCTAGAGATGAATCTTCGCATAATTTCTTGTATATCGGAATTGATTTGTTAAATTGCAAGAACTGAAAACAAATCTATCAGATTAATTGAGTTGTTATATCACAATATACCTGAAAATTTTAGTTCCTAGTAGCCCTTCATCATTCAAAGAAAGCCAGGCACAGTTAATGGAATTTCATAACTCCAAAATGCATAATCTAATGCTGTAGGTGGATTTGACTTACATTCAAACTTAGTGAAGCAAGCCACACAAAACGAATTTACAGGACAGCATGTCACTTTGAATTACCTGTACACCAAACATCATACTCAATATATCCAGTGAATTATTTCCTTCATTTAGAGAAATCATCTCATTGATTGAGAAGTTTGCAGAATCATGATTTCCATACCCAAAGCCTGCAAATCACCATGGTAATATACCAACAAAAGAAGTCACATAAGAATTCAGTGGCTTGCCATGCAAAACTGAAATAGTGGGGATGGAAAATGTCCACATTGCGTTTGTAAAACGGTGTGAAATAGGTTTCAATAAGAGAACACGAGAAGACTGACAAAGTCAGGGTAGAATATAGTAGACAAGCATGTTTCTACAACATAGCTTGAAGTAAAAAAAAAAAACCTGGATTTATAGAATTTGACACAAGAAAGTTAAAACTTTCAGCTTATTTCCCATCCCCCGTTTGTTGGATCAGTCAGATCACAGTATGAAATTGTGAATTGCTTTAGAGGAAATTAACAATATCTCTGCTAGATAGAGTAAAATAATGCTTAGTTCTGAGCCTACTCATACTGGAAGGGGGATTACTAGATTCGAATTCTAACAAGTAAACAGCCATAAATTTGGCCCAGGATGGAAGAAGGCTGGTATTATTTTTTCATGGAAAGGTGTTGCAGCTGATGGTTTTTACATTATAGAAAGATAGCTCTTATCTAACCTAGCGACCATCTTTCTGCAAAAAGTATTCTAAGTGCTGATAATGACCAAGGGCAAACTGTAGAAGTTCAACCTTCAGCACATTTAAAATCTGAAATCTCACAACAAAAATGGCACTTTAATCACCTGGAATATCGTGGGGTGCTATTCCTGTCACAGATGTGGGTGCATATAAGGATGTTTTTATGGAAAAAAATACTCACCGACGATCCTTTAGTTGAGAAAAACAAGGGCAGCATGTCCCAGGCTATCAATATTCAGAAAAGCTTTAGCTGATCCAGGCATGTTAATGCTGCCAGAAAAATAATGCCAAAGCAAAAAGTGCAGTCAATTTTGGTTACTGCATAGTCCACATATTCTGTTGGTAGTAGTGTTTGCAAGTCAATTACCAAAAATACTCCTACACCAATCCCCTCTCTGAAAATGAGAAATTAACTACAAACGCTTCCACATAATACTTAATAAATTTGAAGGTACCAGTAAGTTACATTATATATGACAAAGCAAAGGTTCAGTGAAACCTTAGAAAGATACAGTGTGTTTTATTACGGAGCAACAACCTAAAACAGAATGACATACCTTATTGTATACCATAGGAAATCACTGGTGTCTTTTGTTGTATTAATCTGTTCTAATAAACCTGAAGCTGTAAAAGAACTGTTGCCCCAAATCCCTACTTCTTCCTTATACCAGCCCCATGATGATGACTTCAACATTAGTTTATCAACAGTATTTGCATGAGTAGATGGATCAAAATCAACATGTCTTTGCGAAACCACCTTCAATTGAGAAAAACAACAAATGTGACAGCCCCGCACATGAACAGAACAACCAAAACAGACAGATTATCATACAGGTGAGGGAAGAATAATACCTTGGCAGTGTTAAAAATTACATTCTTACAGTCTGGAAGGATGCTTACAGACCAAGCTGGAAGAAAGTACTCATTTCCCTTAAACGTGACATTCGCATCTTGACTGCTGTCATAGTTAGCGAGAAAGGCCGCACAATCTTTTGAAGACTTGTAGTAGATATGAGCCTAAAAATTATTTGAAATGACAATGGAAAACATAGTTATCTGAAACATAATTAACTTCAGAGTTAATAAGGTACTTTGACATATTTAATAAGGTGCATAATTTCTCTCTGTCTCTCTCTCTCTCTCTTGATGAATTTAATGTTGATTCAGATATGTGTTGGGCCTCATTTCATTGCCCACTGCAAATTTTTAGAGCTATAATCTTTTTAATCAAACTAATAAAATAATTTTATTTTCCATAATAAGATTGTGTCAGAAGCATTTTTCCAGTTCTCGTCTTTGGGTTGAACACAATGAAGTACCTCTTGATTTTCACCAAGTTGCTCATGAGTTGGATCAGAACTGATCAAATATTCCTCACACTGCTTGATTGCCTTGTGCAAGTCACGAAGGTGGCCCCATTTTGGCTGCCTAATAAAACCTGTATTATTTAGTATCTCTCATCAGAGCAAAACCCCTAACAAACATGAGGAATAACATTCATACAAAGATGCAACCTAGAGAACCTTATCTGATAAAAATTTTAGAGTCCAGCTGTTACCAAATACAAACACAATCTGGTCAAACAGAATCTTTTTAATTTGTTACAGTAGAGCAGAACCACTTGGAAACTAGTTCTAACAATAATTCTGTGTACTAAGTTAGACTAATGGTGATGCAGAATCAAGTAGTTTGTTCAAGTGAACTAATATATGATTATCAGACCAGGGTGGATAGGAAAAACGCAATCATAAAACTAGCTTCCTTGCTTATTTTTCTCATGATATGGTGACTGATGTAGGGATATTTTTTCATGAGCGAGAAGGTAAAAAAAAGGTCAAATTATCTGTTTCTTAAGGAACTAAGCATGAATGAGTAGACCAAAACAAGTGCGAAAGGCAACTCAATTCACCAGACCAGATTAATGACACTGTTCTAGATGGAAAAGACTTCTTCATTTTTTATTTATGGATTTCAGTACATTGAACATTGAAGGGTACCATATTCATCTATTGGAGCATCATAATCGTAGCTTGTTGCAACAAGAGGACCTCCCACTGTTCGTCCAAAGTTGGTTCCACCAAAGTACTGCAATGCAATTTTACCATGTGAACCAACGTAAAAGGATGCAATAAAGGGATATTTACAGTTATGCAAAACATTTACTACAGTGAGTGTTGCTAAACTCATTAGGACTCACCATGTAGTAGTTTTGGAAAGTGCCACCAGTTTCAAAAAACCGTGCAACAGCAAAAGCAAGGTCCTCGACAGGTCTATAAGGGATTGGATATCCAAATGAGAGAAACCTGGATTATAAGAAGGATGATGTTCAACAATTGAGAACAACTAAAAGGTTATGCACCTCATACAAGAAGTTTAAGTGACAGAATTTCTCACCATCCAGTATAACATTCTGTCCAAATTTTTGGTTTTGATATTGAATTTGGTGTAAATTGATCACAGTAAAATCCATTGCATGTGTTTATCTGCAGATAGTACTTATTTATTAGACAGTGCATTATTCTGAAATTGTTATATAGATCCAAAAAGCCTATGACATCCAAAAAGCTTTAAATCATTTTGGCCTTCTTTATTAGGAAGTTCAAAAAAAAGCTATTTACAACATTTTAATCTCTGATTTTACTTTCGTTGAACTGGAGTATTTTCACATCAAATCTTACAATTGGATCAGGTGCATCTGTTTGCTGGCACATCACCCAAGGTACTGTTGTATTTAGATTGAGTGCAGTTTTTGCTGCCCACTGGACGTACAATTTGCCAGAAGCCCCATAAGCCCATTCTACATTTCCATACTCATTCTCAACCTGTTACAGGCATGCAAGACAGGGATCAATTGCATAGCTGCATCAAATTGCTAAATTTTTATTTAGGACTAACAGCTTCTACTGGAAGTACAAATGCTTAGATGAGAAAATGGACTTTGATTGAATTTAGAAATAATAGGTAACGACAAACAAGTACGGCAATGAAAAAGGTATCAACTTCCTTAGCTTGTAGAACTTTGGCATAGAGATTAAGATTTTAGAATCAAATCCTAACTCCAAGGATAGTCTGTACTGAATGAAAAGTAAGGCTCATTCCTTTCAAAGTAATGAACCCTTGCTGAACACTATACCCATTGTTTTCAGTTGGTATAACAAGATCACCTGTGCAAGTATGATAGGTCCTCCTTGTGATGCGAAGAGATTCTCTTCCTTCATTAACCCAACAATTTTAGCTAGAAATCGACTCATTTCTTTCTGCAATAATAGGAAAGGCAGTTCACTAGTGCAGAATACTTAACAAAAATGCACACCTAAATGCAAATAAACATTCAATTTTTAAGTACTAAAACTGGCAGGTCTATTCCAGCCGAAACTGCCTTCAAAATTCCTGTACCTTGAATGGTGCATTTTCTGTTCGAAATTGAATCCCAGGAATGAAGTGTAGCCACATTGGAAATCCCCTAAAAGAGAATAGAAAAAGGCTCAAGACTTGTTTCCGGTAAGCCAGCCTGGGAAGTGCTTTGAGATTAAGCCACAAAGCATATGTTCATAAAGTAATGGTCCTCATGGACAGTACACACACCCAAATACAAAAATGTTCTAGTGGTCGCCATTGATTCAAGGAGGAAGGAGAGATAGAGAGAGAGAGAGAGAGGGAGGAAGAATTTAAGCCTGTTTCATGTCTCAGATTGACCAACCCATAATTCCATTCAGCACAAGCATATGGCCCAATTCTCAAATGAACCAGAAGACCAGCTTCCTGCACTGTTTTCACAAATCTGACTAGGTCAAACCTGCCCTCGAAGAAGTACTGCCCAAGAGACAAAAAAAACTTAGAGCAAATACCAAAGTAAAGCATGCAATGTCAGTTAAACCAACTCATACATGGTTCTGACAATTCCTCATGGTAAGGAGGTATGGCATGGCATGCACATATGAAATGCTTAATTTCCTTTTGCTAAGGCTAAATTATTTAGATGCTAGAATCAATCATGTTTAAACCTTATCCACTTTCCTACTTCTACAGTTCTATTCCAGTCCACATAATTGGTTACCAAATCTTGCCAAAGAGATTGCTTGTTAAACCCCTTAGGGAATTTAGTGATTAATTTGATTGGTTTTAATCTAAAGTCTACTTGTGAAATAATTTTGGAATTGAAAGGGAAGCCTGGACATGAGAGTAAAGGGAGGACTTAATTGAAAGAAAGGAGAAAGCTAAAGACCAGAAGACTTGGGGGTTTAGGTTAGTTTCTTGTAAAGGTTGGGAGAGAAGTGTAATATGCAAGAAAACAGGAGGGGTCAGGCGGGATAAAACCCCACTCACTGCACCATGTTGTTGTGTTGTCGATGGGAGATTTAGCCTAGGAGAAAGACTTCTGATCTCTTTACTGAGATGGCTAGAAAGAACAGAGGGTAAACAAAGTTGGAAAACAAATTAAGAGAAGAATGAGGCACGATTAGACTTAAAGTGAGAAGGAAGAAAGGCTCAGCTTCAGATTTCAGGTTCTGATTCAATTCGAGAAGAATCAGGTGAGGGAACTTAGGACTTCTGGAACATTTATGCATTATACTAGTGTTTGTGCGTGATTTTGGAAGTGTTTGTGGAAGATTTGTGATGCATGTTCGTGGAATTATTGGACAGATGTGAAAAAACAGTGTAATTTGAGAGTTAAATGTTCCAGATTGTGAATTGTGTGTGCGCAACTTGATTCCTGATTAGAAGCAAGTTAGTGTTGAGTAGCAAGCATATAAAACCTGGTGTTTTCTAGAGCACCATGACTGATCAGTTGCACAGTGAGGGTTTTGGAGCTGTTGTGAATCGTGAAAATGTGATTTATCTGCATTTTAATTAGTGAGTGCTTGCTGTTGTGTTAGTGCCTTAAGATCTCTTACTGAATTCGTTAGAACTCACCCTTTAGTTGACCAACTTTTTCAGGGAAAGAGCTGAAGCAGTAGCTTTTTTAAGCATTGTGGTTTTATAGTTTGAGAGGGTAAGGTGACTGCTATATTTGTTGTTGTGTAATGCATCACTTGTCCGCAGGATATTTGAACTGAATTTTTTAAGTTTTGTGTGTGTAGTGAAGCCTGTTGTGAAGTGCTAGTAGCTGATAAGGTAGTGGCACTGTTACGAGAACAATGAAAGAGTTGGAATGAACCTCTGACCATAATCAAGTGTGCTAGAGTCTGGTTTTGTTGGCAGATTAGACTGCCAAATCTGTCAAACCTAGTCTGAAAAGTGTGTTTTGTGTGATTATGTTTATAAAAGTGCAGTTGGAAAGTCTAGAGATCCTGAAAATGTATGACTGTTCCCTAAGTGCTCCTGTATTGAACATGTAGTTCAGACCTTTGAACTAGTAATGCTATGCTTGATTTGCTCATAAACCTTTGATCTTGTAATTCTCAAGCTAGCTTGGTTATTTATGAATGCTTTAAATTGTTGTGCTGTTCTTACCAGTTGAATATTCCAGCAAAGTTCCATCATCATTTTGTTTCTGCAGAGGTTGCACCTTTGAAATAGCATAGTTTGACTGTAGTTTGACTTTTCAATTGGGAACTTGTTTTGATCTGTAATTTTGAGAGTGTGTTTTAATTCATAGTTGTGATGTGTTGGTAATATATGTGTTGCAAAAGAAGGATTTCATATGAGAAAAAGCACTGTTTTAGTCTCCTGCAGAAACAAGTTCACTTTGGGACAGTTTGACTTCACGTTTGACTTTTTGATAGGGAAATTGTTTTGAACTAACAATTTGTGGGAATGTTACTGAACTTATTTGTGATGTGTAGAAATGATTTTGCAGCAAAAAGGGCAGATGCATCAGAGAAAACGCAGCAATTCAAATTGCTGCAGGTTTTACTGTTTTTGGGGTTTGAGTGTGCAAATTGGTTTTGTGACCTGAGTTCCTGTTTTTAAATCAATCAGCAAGTTTGTTTTGGTATTACGCTTAGGTTTGTAAGGCTTAGCAGTACTAAGACAAGCTGGTGTTAATTTTCCTCTTCAAACCTGAACCACTAGTTTTATTTGGCCGCAGAAATTTATCAGATTTTGGTTTCAAAGGTCAAACTTTATTCCAAAGAAGTAGGATTTGTTTCTTTTGTTAAAATAGGATCTTTCCAGGTTTTGTGTCTTGCTGGTTGTGTTTTCTTGCTACAATAGTCAGAATGCCTATAAAAAAGATGGATTTCATAACTAAATTGCGTTGTGTTTTTACTGCAGCTTTGGTAATTAAGAAACCAACTTTTGTTCGGTGGCCTGCACTTCTGTTTAAACTTAGTCAGCATGCTTCTGTTAGTGATTGAAGTGTGTATGCAAAGGTTTGACTTGTTCAGAAACGCTAGTGCCAAATTACCTATTCAGACCTGAATTTGCAAGCAACTTCGGTTACAGAGAGAGTTGCACCAGTGTTAAGTCTGTATGTGTTTTTCTGTGGTGTGTGTTGCGAAATCACAGCCTTGGGCTGTGACCTCTTGCAGGCAATAAGCACTGGTGCAGCAGTAGTGTTATACTCTGTAACAGACTTGAACAAAAAAAATGAGCATGGAAGCAAATCATAGAGCTAGATCATATTTACCTGTCCTCTGACTGGTTCGTGGTAGTTCCAAAACACATAAGTCTCAATCACGTCCAGTCCCCCTTCCTTTGACTTCCTGATAATGTCTGGCCAAACCTGAAACTCCACCAACCACATTACCACATCACTCACCAAGCAACCCAATAAAAGAGAATTCTACAAATACCCATGTCGAGAACAAGCACAAAACCCACCTCTGGGACAGTTCTGGGGTAATGAAAGGAGCCTGAAAACAAAATCCTCCTCTTCCCATCAATGACTAGTGCTCTGTGATCATAAGTAACTGAAGTACATATGACCCTTGGGAAGAAATAAACCCCAAAAGCCAATGCAACAGCCAAAGCCAACACAAGAGGATTCTCCCTGTACCTACCCATAAACGAAATCAGCGAAATTCAGAATACCCAGAGAGAAAATTCAGTGCAGGATGGAACCAAACACACTAAACTTTCGCTGCTTAATTAATTGGTGTCATTATCAGAAAAAGAAAATGAAGATGTTGGGTATTTTGTTTTCTTGCTTTTGTTGAGAACAATAATGTCGATTTAAAAATCAAAAGTTCCAGCACAGAAGATACCTTTGACCATGAAAAGCCAAATCAAAGGAATTGAGATAGAAAGCAGAGCCAATGAGAGGAGTCAGCAAGTTGCTTTCCAAGAAAGAAGCGGACGAACAAAACTACAAAATGAAGCGGACAAGCGGGAACTACCGTTTCTGGACTTCTTCAGTGGCATGGCAGAGCAGGCCCAAATACTCAATTGACCATCACACTCATATAACTAAGATAATTCAGTCCATAAACTTACTATTGCATGGTAGAATCACCCCTTAAATTTAAATTGATGTTTTGACGATGAGGGTTTGGTACGATTTTGATGGTGTCTCAAAAAAAAAAAAAAGTTAAAAAACTCCTCTAGGGTCTTATGTGCTTGGTCATGATTTATCTTATGTTGTTGGTTGCAATTTGATCTATTACAAATTTTTGGAAGTTCTAAGTTTTGGTCACACTTTTTATGTGAATGATCATTAGCCTTTTCATTTAGGATGAAGGATTTATTGATGAAGTTAATGATAAAAGGAATAGATTGAAAATAAAACATGGATAAACTAGTAATTGATTTGTTCTTTTAACAATAGCCAACACAAAGAAAAATGCGATCATGATAGGGTAACGAATGCATCCCGCACATCCATCATTTTATCACGTCAATAGTACCCTAACAAGAAACAGTGAACCGCACTGTATAAAGGTAATTGTACCAAGTTGCCGATTTTAAGGTGCCGATTTGGCTGACTCAAAATACAAGGGTTAACTCATCCAATTCCCAAATTTTGCGATCTAAATAGGCACTTAGGCCTATTATGTACTTGCAATAGTTCTTTTGGGATTTTAAAACTTTGCGCTTATATTTTGAAAATCTATATTTAGTATCATACATTTTTCATATTATCTCTATTTCATATTATTTGAAATATTTTATTTTTTAACTTAAATTTATTCATATTATTATTTATTAGAAAAAAATTAAAGAATACATTTAGAAACTATAATTCTTTATTTATCATATATATATAAAGTTTTTTCATCTATACACTAAAATGTTAAAGATAAAAAAACATATGTTAATTGTTGTGAATAATGACCATTGTAAAGAACTTGGGCCAAGGGAGTATTAAATGGTGGTAATTTTTAAAATTTTAACTTAAATTATTCCAACAATTATTTTCTAATAAATTAAATTAATTTAAATTTAATTAATAGTTTATATCATGGTGGTTATCAATGTTGTTTGCCTAATAATGGTATTTGTTTTTTTTAATAAAATAGTATGTTCTAACAATGCTGGATATGAATTTATTTATCAGTCTCTTACAAGTATCTTCGGTACATTTTGGTTGAAGCTACCCGCTTAATGGAAATTAGTCTCTTATTACCTGAAATAAATGAGAGCCAATTCATTTTAGGGAAAATTACCAAAAAATTCTAAGGTTTAGGCGAGCCTACACTTGTGTTCCCCTTTTTCAAATACCTACGTTTATCGCTCTCGAAAGTTAAACACCTCAAGGGGGTTTTGATAATTTTCCCTTCATTTTAACTTAAGTAAACTTAACTCAAAATGACTTATTTTATTTTTACATCTTTTTTTAGCAGAAGCAATTTCATTTGAAAACTAATGTTAAGTAGTTGTAATATAATTCATTTGGAAGTAAATTTTTATGATGTTATTAAATTTTTTAAAATTTTTTAATGCCTAAAAAAATAAAAATACATAAAAATTTAATAAGATTATAAAAATTATATTTTAAATGGATTATTACACCTACATAATATTGACTTTCAAATAAAATTAGTTCTATGCAAAAAAAAAGATGTAAAAATAAAAATAAATTGCTTTGGATTAAATTGACTTAAGTTAAAATGTTGATTTGACTTAAGTCATTTTAATCTAAAAATGGCTTATTTTATTTTTATATCCTTTTTTTTATTAAAACCAATTTTATTTGAAATTCAATATTATGCAAATATAATAATTTATTTGAAATAAAATTTTCATGAAGTTATTAAATTTGTATGAGTTTTTCTATTTTTGGGCATTGAAAAGGAAAAATTTATAAAAATTTAGTAAGATTATAAAAATTATGCTTTTAATGGATTATTAGACTTACATAATATTGGCTTTTAAATAAAATTGGTTCTAGACAAAAAATGATGTAAAAATATAAATAAGTCATTTTAGATTAAATTGACTTATGTTAAAATGAATTGGCTAGTCTCTTGTTACCCTATGAAATAAATACTATCCTCATTTTAAACTGGTAGATTTTTTCTAATACTTCGACAACTCTAATTTTATCCGGTTAAAGTTGTATGTTTTGTTTTTTTAATTTTCCAAACAATATTGAAACAATTAATTGTGGCTCGCACACACTGTATAGATTCTAGAATAACAAAATGTCGCATATCTCATGTGAGAATTATGTACTATTCTAAGTTAGATTCAAGTTATAGAACTAATACAACCAATAATTATCCCTTTTTTCCTTAAAAAAAACAAGCATTAACTGATTTGTAGTATGAAGTAAGCCATTAACTGATTCTGAGCTCTGGTCACTACAAGAAAAATATCAAAGTTAAAAGGCAAATCATTTAGAATTAAAATGGCTTAAGCAATTGGTATTTTTCCTATTGTTGAAATGTGGGGTCTTATTTTACTACAGTAAAAACCTAAGAGTTGATGAAAATTACAGTATATGCCATTGGTAAAAAATTCTAACTCATTTATCTTTTTCCTTCATATGAAAGTTGAGCATCTTGTCTGAGGCTTCTCTTTCTCCCCTTTCAGGAATCCGGATTTGTGAAGGCCATCCCAAAATTCCAGCAGTTCGTTTGCCTCAATCCATCCACTATTTGTGAGTTTGGCCAAGTTAAAAAGGAAGGCACCCTGCTACCGCCCTTCATTGCCTAGTCCTGCTGGCAAAACCGGCCATTCTTTTGCTCTGCTAACACGTTTGCTAGATTTTCTCATAGATTAGGATGTGGAATGTCATATTTGTGTTGCCTAATAGGAGTTGCGCTCAAATAGGAGTATGGAAGCTTTATATAATGTGTAGTTTAGGCATAGACTTGGTAGGCCTTGTAATATTTACTTTAGAACCAATAGGAGTCTGACACTAATCATTCATAATTTTGTTGTTTATGAAACATTTTGAATTTGTTTAGTTCGTTCCCACTTATCTGTGTTTCTTAATAATGAAGGCATAAAAAATTTCGCACATGTTTAGGTTGAGCTATTATTGTTTTGGTGTTAGTATTGTTGGTAATCCTACCATATATATATAGGTTTAGGTTCTCCTTATTTCACACTGGCTTATTGTTTTGCTTGTGAGATTCTCAGCCGGTTATGTCATTTGCCTACAGTAAATATCATTCCAATGTTATGATTCATGTTTAACTATGTACCGAATTGTTGCTTTATTTTTTTTTTCACTATTTCCTTTTAGATAAGTTCCCCTACCATTTTGTTTTATCTACTATATTGTGCATAAATGGTCATAAACAAGTGAGGTGCTATTGATTATTGTGATGTTTAGCAATCGATTAATCATTGATGCATTTTGAATTGTTGCTCATATTTCTCTGTGATATGGTATTTCTATAGTATTTAATATTTTTTTAGATGGCCCACCGAAGCTTGGATACCTAATCCGCTCATGTTTCTGGCCATATGTCCCTCTCCAAGATGCCCCCTTGTGCTGGTTGGGGTACTCGATCCACCTGGTTATTTTAGTCGAATGCTACATGTATGATTAGAGAAAGGTTTGTTGATGGCTATACTCCCACAAAATCAGGTTGGAAAACCCATGATGGAATTAAATGAGCTCACTGCATGGCATTAGACTAAAAAACAGCTCACCAACAAGTAGCAGCAGCTTGGCCGGCACTACTGCAACTGGAAATCAACCATTAAGTCAGCTACGGGTATTGGATGGGATCCTGTTATCGGCATGGTTGCGGCAAATTCGAATTGATAGAAGGCTCACATTTCAGTAATGTGCCTATGTTCTTTCCATCCTACAGTCCATATTTCAATGTATTTACTATTCAAACACCTAATTATGGCTGGCCATTCTTGATAGTTTGCCCCACGCAATCCTTTTAATAGCGAGTTACTGACACTGAGTATACCGGTCCATTCCCTTGGGCAGTATGTGTAGCACGGCATGCAACACAACATATTCAGGACTCCCCTAGCCACACTAGAGATGCCTAGACTACACCACCTACCCCGGGCCATGTTGATCCTAAGGTGCCTTGAGTTAAGCAAGACATTCCGTTGCCACCAAGGATTCTTCTAACAATGGCTGGATATGCACTAAACAGGGCAAGTGGTAGTAAGTGGCATAAGTTAGCAAGTGGAGCAGTTAATTTGGACATTCAATGGGAGGTGTTGTCCACCATTTAGCAAAACAAAGCATAGATGGAAGAGGCATCAGCGACTTCTACTACTTGACAAAAGGATGGTAATATCTGTAATTGTGCTGTAGATGTTTCGGTAGTTTCCCGATTTTGAGGAGGGCAACTCGAGCTGGCTTGCTGGCAATTATTTGATAGGGCAGACTGAGTGGCTACATGACGGTCTTGTTTATAGATGCACCACTCTAGAGGCACGTATGTGCATGCTCTAGACTCACCTTAATCATGCTCGGAAGGCCAGTTTCTTAGATGGACTGTGATAACACTTGAGGGAAAGAAGCTTCCCAGTTTCCTAATCGACATTGAACTGATGGTTGTTTGTTTGATGGATGTTTGAGTTTCTTGTATTTGATGTTTGTTTGATGGTTTCACCTTGTCAATTATGTTTTATGTTTACTTACTAAATGGTTCTTTCATGTTTTTATCGGATGACCACATGTTATTCATTTCATGCTTGTGTGTGCTTGGCACAATGGTTGGTTTGATTGATCATTACAAACTGATATAAGGTCAATTATTGATGTTATGTTATGTCATGAATTATTTCATGTGGTAATGGTTAGATGTTGTAGGTGGATGATGACTTATCTCTACTTGCTGGAGGGATTTACCTTGGATTGATCCCCCTTGAATTCAGGAGGTTCCCAATACTTATATTATGTTCAACCCTAATACGTTTGGATGCTGATTTTGTATATCAATGGAATGCTTTTGGTCTTTATTAAATGACCTGAAAAATTATCATGTACTTTATGACTCATCACAAATCACCACGTACGAGGGTTTGTCCATGTTCCTTACCATTTGTGTGCACGGCTTCAAATATGAAGATGTCAGCCAAGTTCTTGAACACTTTACTGACACTATTTTCCGGTGGTTTTGGTGTGTTATGACGGCTCTTCCTTCCATGGGTGAGGTAATTATTGCCCTAATTGATCCAACTTATTCAACTCTAGACCCTAAAGTGATCAGTAAGTAAAGAGTTGCATTTCCATAGAGCAATTAAAACAATTGATGGAATACATGTGTTCGGAATATAGAGTCGAATTGATCAACAAGCATACCGTGATCGTTCCAGCCATACTAGTCAGAATGTTCTAGTTGTATGTAACTTTAACATGTAGTTCACGTGTATTTATGCTGGGACGCCAAGTGCAGTACACGATAGCCCAGTGCTAAGGGATGCATGAAACATGCCTGATTCCCGGTTTCCAAACCCGTCTAATGATATGTATAATACATGATAATAATATGTGAAATATTGCCATTACCATGTCTATGCATTTGTTTTAACAAGGTCACTTGTATGTCCAAGATACTATTATCTAGTTGATTTCGGGTATGCAAATATGGAAGGATTTTTTGCTCCATATTGTGGTATCAATTATCATTAGAATGATTTTAGGAGGAGATATCCCAAAGGAACCCAAGAGTAGTTGAATTACACATATGCGAGTATGCGGAATATTGTTGAACGGATCATAGGAAATGTTAAGATGAAATGGTCTATTTTGCGTGGGATGAATCAGTTTGATCCCCAAATTTAAAAAAAAAAATAATTACAAGTTGCGTATTATATAATTATGTCCGTGCTTATGACGTCTCTGACCCAGACATTAGGGCCGCACAACTCAAGCCATACACCAGACTTTCAACTCACCCACTTGTAAAGGTGTTGGACGAACATGCGGTATATGAGGAGACGCACACCATGGCCCAAACATATGATAGTATAGCAACTCAAATAACATTTTCCTTTGACATGAGCATCATGGAACGAGTCGTCACAGTGATAGCTAAGGTCAATTATCATGACCAAGGATATCCCACCATATAGAACAAATGGGAGGGGTTAGAAAATATTTTTATCCGCTTGTTTCCATAAGAGCATTCACTCATATGCTCAATAATTTTGTTGTGAGTATGAGATGAGGCTGAAAATTTTTTGTTGACATTGTGAGTACAAGCTTAAATAATAATATCTTGAAATATTTTGGTGATATATCTTGAAATATATATTAAAATAATATATTAAAATAATATATCAAATTATATATTCAATAATAGATTAAAATTATATTACATAATATACTAAATAACATCCTAAAATAATATATTAAATACTATCTTCAAATTATGTTAAATTATAATAATATGTTAAAATTATATCTTGTTTCTATAGTGTATATATATACATTAAAAAAAATTGCGTATTATATACATAACACACACACACACATATATATATATATATTGAAATATGTTGAACTATTTTGAAATATTTTTTTGGTGAAATACTTTGGTGATATGTTCCGGTTGCCTCTTATGCCCCAAATTAGCAGAAGTAATAAACCTGGACGAGGAACAAATTATGAGAAGGGGAGAGAGATCAGACTGGTATTAAATAGAGGAAACTGTGAAAAGGGCTTGGATTTGACTAGTCAAAATGACATTGGACAAAGAGGAATTAGGGAAGGCAGCTTTCATGTGTTTGAAAGAGACAAGAATTTACGCTAGATTGACCAATGACAACATTTGTAATTCATGCAAACTTTTCAAACAATCTATCCAACAAGTGGGACCACAGTAGGAAAAAGATGACTTGTTTAACATGTCTTAATTCCAAATGAATTGGATGTAAGTTAGTACTGTGGTTGTAGAAATCAAACTTTATGTATGTGGGTAAATTCTTTTGTGCTTTTGGTGAGCCCTAAACCCTACATTTGGGAGATGTAATAGATTAACTAAATGGCACATACAATATGGGTAAATGTTACATGAAACAGAGTCCATCATCTATAATTGCTCCTTTCTCTTTTGCATTTGATTCAACATTAGTTCCTAATGCATTCTAACACATGATATTAATGTGCCAATTGCTATACATTCATTTTTTGTACAATAATGTTTGGACCCAATGATTAATGTGGCATGGTTAAATTCTTGAATTCAACTAAAATGCTATTAGGAAGCCCATGGGTGTGATTATTTGACGGTCATGACAACTATGATATGTTGTGGACTGCCAATCGATGTGTAACTCACACGATTTAAAAAGTGCCATATGTTGATCGACGGTCCATGATGAATCACGGTCATCACGAACTATCACCTTTGACTTTTCTGGTCACCAAATATCTTGTAAAACTTGAGACAAATGACCGTCTCTTATATGACACCTCTTGCATCGGTGCCTATTTAGGAACTTTGTTGCCAGGTTCGGTCTGTGTTGTATTTGGGCATATTTTCTAGGTGGTGAAACTCATCCGATGGTGATCTTGTTAGAATCTTGAACGTTATAGGGCCCTAATCTGTAATAAATCAGCTGCTCTAACTTTCAAATGATTCTTTCTGTGATTTTGGTTCTCATATGTTATTTGGGATAGCCAATTGGAGATCCCCTATTTTAGGCAATGTGGGAATTTCCCTCTTTGATGAAGTCACAAGCAGTTCTAAGGACAAATTTCTCATCTTTGCCAAATGTCGGTACAATGAAAAGTAGCATTAAATTTCACATTAACATTCTGTTTATGTGTAAAATTACAAACAAATTTTCCATAAAAAAAATTACAAACAAATGCATCTTTTTTTTTCCATAGAAAGTGCATTTGTTTTTTTTTTCATTTTATATTAATGTTTTATAATATTTTCCCAAAATTATGTATCATTTATTTTATGATGTTTTATTATTTTCTCATAAAATTATTTCTTTATTTTCTTTCTTTTTGCCCTTCTTTCTCTCTTTTTTTTTTTTTAAGTGAGGAGTTCATAAACCAAAATACTCTCTCATCAATTCAAAAGTTCAATTAGGGCTTTGTTCCATTTGGCCCCCTTGATTGGTCACAACTACATGGGGTGGAAAATGTTGGAGATTAGCTTATGCAATTGAATAGAAACTTCTTCTAATAATTATAATTTAAATAGCTCATCTCCTGAAATTTTGAAAAGGAGTGGCATAACTAAACCTACCAACCAAATGGATCCTGATCACAAAATTTTATTTTTTGCAGATGACTGCAATAAGCATGTAGAAAGGATTTTGTTTTAACTTAAGTTAAATTAATTTAAAATAACTTATTTTTATTTTATATTTTTTACCCAAAATCAATTTCATTTGAAAGTCATATTAGATAGGTATAATAATCTATTGAAAATAAAATTTTTTATAATATTATTAATTCTTTATAAATTTTTATTTTTTAATGCCTGAAAAATAAAAATTCATAAAAATTTAATAGAATTGATGGCACATATCATCCTTAAACTAAGACCTATGTTGCGAATTTGACCTAAGCCTAAAAAATGTTACATCATTCATCCTCTAACTATAAAATTGTTGCAATAACATCCTTTTGTTAGGTTGGGCCATTAAAAAGTAATGGAATTAGGTGAGAAAGTGCAACAGTCAATCCTAAAAAATTAGTAAAATTTTCTGTGTAAGTCCTAAAATTTTATTATTTTCTAATTTAGTTTTAAAACACTATATACTATTCCCTCCGTTTCATATTAGTTGGCCCTTTTACATTTTTTGACTAAAGTTTTACTTAAATATATTTATACTAATATGAATTCAAAAAAATTCTAAAAAATGATATTTAAAAACTAAAATCTTTAAAGTTTCATTTTCATGTAAAAAGTTCATATTTTTATAATAAATTTTATGAGAAATAAAATCATAGATTAATTACTGTGAATAGTAAAGAGCACAGCTTTTGTAAAACAGAGGGAGTATTATACAGGTCACTAAACATGTGCTAGTTAGCAACCTCCTCTTCATTCGTTCTCCAACTTTTAGCGGCTGCGGCGGTGGCTACAACATGGAGTTGGCCGAATGAGTCACTGTAGTACCATCTAGTGATCCTGGGATGGAGGTCGGAAACGGCGCGGGGCTTTAATGGTGGTGAAATCAGCAGCTGAAGGAGGACGAAGGGCTCGTGGGTAGATCGTGGGATGCCATTAGTCACGTTCGATCATGAGATTTCAAGATGGGCCCTGAAGATCAGTGTCGTTGGTATCAGGGATAAAAAAAGTCATTAGGTTAAAAGAAGGGGTCGTTGAATAGAGAGATAGAAAATGCCCTTTTCCTTTCTGGTGAACACGATGATTCCATTAATGCAGAACCCGAAGCCGATGACAAGCCGATACACCTTCTTGTCAATTCTTTTCCTTTTTTTTTTCCTTCATCCCTAGCTTCTTCTCTCAATTAGTATGTTTTGAAGATAATTTCGTTGAAGCAGAAGTGGGACTTGGAGAGAATTAGCTTATCCAATCTAAAAGTAAGCAAAGCCAGACTTGGGGTCAGAATCTCGGCTAAGAGACAGAGGTGTCAGTGTAGCAAGACAGGTGGCAGGGTGAAATGAGAATAACATTCACGAATTTAGGATCCTTCTCCCCCTTTGATTTAAATACATCGGCAGGGCTGTAGAGGCTTCTACGAGCTTGAGTGGTGTCATGTCAACATCATGGTGGATGCCCGGTAGTCGGATGCTCGGAGAGTAAGACAACAGCAGCTAGGCAGTGGCTAGACTCACGGGTTGGGAGCTTGAAGGAGACAGGGGCTTGATTGTTAGACGCATGAAGTTGGGGTCGCAAGCAGCAGAAAGCAAAAAATTTAGGGGTGGTGCTAGGGTTTTACTAAGTAAAGGTCTAGGATTGAACTAGATATTTGCAAAGGTTTATGACTCAAATATAAAAATTTAATTAGTTTTAGGATTCACGATACATTTTTCCAGAAAAAATGCTCACTTTGTTACTTTTTTACAACCCTACCTAACGTCAGGACTTTATGTGCAACAATTTCATAATTTGAGAATGAATAAAGTAACATTTTGTAGTTTTAGGATGAATCTCCAATATGAGTCCTAGTTCAAGAATAGTAGGTGTCATTTATCCAATTTAATAACGTCATAAAAATCTATTTTCAAATAGATTATTGTACATACGTAATATTGACTTTTAAATAAAATTAATTTTATAAAATGAATGTAAAAATAAAAATAAATTATTTTAAATTAAATTGACTCAGTTCTACTAGTAAGTGCAAAGAACATAAGACTTCCCCACTCGTTAGTCTCAAGTCCAAGCCCTTTCTCCCCTTTTCCTTTTTTTTTGAAACTCTTAACTTACAATGTAGAGATTTTAAGTAAAATAAATAAATTAATTAAATTAAGTTAAGTTAAAAGGAATTATGTTTGAAAGGAAAAACATTTGGCAATTCCTCGCTGCTGCTGGCTGTTACTGAAAACAAAGGAATTTTCAAAAGAAAATTAGACGATTACAGACACATAATCATCACTGAACGAGTTAGCCCCACGAAGATTTCACGTCATCCGACCACAATGATTTGTTCATGACCCTATCATGATCCATCTTCGCATTAACCAAGCTCCTATAATGAAGTTATAAATTTATTAAAGTGAGTAGGGGATAGGATTAAGTTTAACATTAACCAATTTTGATTAGGATTGAGCGAATCGCCAGCCCAATCATACGCAGCAACCATCCAACTAAAAGAACAAAAACAAAGGCAAAACTCACTCATTTGGCCCCTAAGTTTTTACAGTTTTGGCCACCTCGCCACTTGAACTTTTTATGTGCTTAATTAGCCCCTAGACCCTTGGAGCACTCACTTGAAATTTAAAATTTACTTTAGTGACCATACTTATATTTAACAAAATTTTATTTTCTTGAAGTTGCAAAAAGAAGTCTTCTAGTAAATATTGCTAAGATTGGAAAAATTATTGATAAGAATTCTATAGCATCCACAAATATGAGTTTTTAGTAAAACAAAAAAATCTAGGTACAAGGATCACAACTCATGTAGACACCTTATTTATACTATGTCCCTGTTCCGTGTCCTTTTTTTTTTTTTTTTTGTATTTAGAATCAGGTATACAAGTATAGGATTTAAGGAGTATGAACAATGGACATGTCTGCTTTTTCAGGACCCAAAGACAATTAAACCAACATTTTAATGACATTATTTGGGAATTTGGGGGGGGTGTGGGAATTGAACCCTGGCTTTGGCTAGGGCAGATGTCCCTTGAGACCAGCTATGTTAGGCCCACGGGACGTTCCATGTCCTGTTAATAGTGAATGAAAAATTGACTAAATCAATGGCCTAGTTCTAGTGGAAAGATGTAGAGCAAGACCATGGCCTTTATTTTAGAGATAATTTTTGCCTCACTGATCTTTAAAAAGGACTTGATGGTATAGTGATTCGTGACCTTTGACTATTTAATCAAACTCTCATAGCTAGATCTTATTGTAGAATTATATGAAGGATCTCAATTCTTTAGTGGTTAAAGTTTTTAAAGCAAGGTACAACAAATATTGGTTCGTGTGGAAGATCAGGAAAGAAAATAGCCCTATTCAAGTTTGGAGCAGCTTGATTTAGTGGAAAGGTGCAAAGCAAAACCATGCACTCTATTTTAGAGATAATTTTTGCCTTATTGATCTTTAAAAGGACCTTGGTGCTTTGGTGATTCGTGACCTTTGACTGTTTAATCAAACTCTCACGGCTAGATCTTACTGGAGAATTATGCGAAGGATCCAAATTCCCTAGTGGTTAGAGTTTTTAAGGCAAAGGTACAACAAGGATTGGTTTGTGTGGAAGGTCAGGAAAGAAAGTGGCCCTGCTCAAGTTTGGAGTAGCTTGATTTATGTAAGGCAATTGCTTGAACTCCACCTTTGTTGGACAACTAGGGTCTGGGAATAGGAAAACCATTTGATATCCTGAATGGTTATTGCCTTATTGGATTCCAAAGATCCATCTTAGTAGGACAAGGGAAAGCTTACATAATGCATCTAGGGTTCATGCTTTAAAGATGGTGGTTGATCTACTTTTCCTTGATTTGAATTCATGGACTATTGACGCTCTAGGTTCTCATTTTCTAATTGAAATCATTTAGGCAATTACCTAAAACTCAAACCAAAATGAGTCAAATTAGGATTGGATGATAAGGAAAGGTTCCAATGATGGTCTTACTCCACCCAAAAAGGGATGTGCACCATCCCAATTGAGCAAGGTTCTCAAGTGGCTTTGTCCTCTTTCAATTAACAATTGCATGGTCTCAGTAATAAGGTGTGGGAGGGGAACATCTCATCAAAGTTCAAAACATTCATATGGAAATGTTTGTTACAATGCCCTGCCAACTAAGTTAGAGCTCTTCAAATGGAAAATAGTTCTTTCACCTTTTATGCCATAGATGCGCATGGCAATTGATGAAGACCTAACTTACTTATTCCTTCTTTGTTAGGATTTAGCCATGATTTAGGATTGTACTCTCGATACCCTTTATCCTAGAGATGGGAACTCATTTAAAAACTAGATGATTGATGTTGTGAAGTCTAATTATCTTGATGCTTCTTTCAATCTAGTTGATTATGTCATGTCTACATTATAGTGCATTTAGTTAGCGTGTAACTCCAAGGTATTTAACAGGGTGTTGGTCTTGACTGATCAAATTATCCTTAATAAAGAAAGCCTATATAGTTAGCTTTGGGCTATAAGAGAACATAGGGCTTATATTTTGTGCCTTATTCAACTTGCTTTTTCACCCTACTTTAAAGTTAAAGTCGGAGGAGCCTAATTCTGTCCTAAAGCCCAAGCAATATTCCTCTTATAGATGAAGCTCAGCAAAATGCCTGTAAACTATGTGCGACAGCATGAATTTGTTGCCCACTGAGCGGAGTGCCCAATAACTTGCCACTATCATTTCGGGGAAATGTCTTTCAATTATGTTCACAGAACTATATGCAATTATTGAAGTCTTTGTGGTTTGTAGTGGCAAGTAACTTTTCCAAATGCACGATTCTCATCGACTGCTTGTAGAGTTTTCTCTAAAGTGTGGACTATTCTCCAATTGACCTGGATGTGAGGAAAACTATTCAGGACATCCAAGTTCTCATTCATGGGTTTGAATGACTTACTCTCATTAAATTCCATCACTCAGCCATTAAGGAGGCGCATAAATTTGCTTTTCTTCATTTACATTTGAGTTCTATCCTCTATCTTTGTTTCCCTTTTTGTATATAAAAAAAACTACTTAATCAAAATATAGAAAAAAATTTCTTGTGGCAATTGTTAAAATAGAAAAAAAAAATAACAATATTAATTTATACTTTTTTTATTTTTTAGTGAATATATTAGGTTTCATGATTTCAAGTGGTACTTGTATAACATTTTAATTTTATTTTGTAATATGAATTGATTAAAATATATTTCAATAGTCAAGTTTAGCTTAACTCTCTAATAAATGGAAGTTGATAGTCAAACTACCAAATAAAGTGGAAGAACTGATCTTTATTTGGTTAGCCCTAAGCGAACCAGAATTTGTACACCTGTGACCAAAGAAAATGTTAGAGTCCTAACGAGTGTCTACGTAGGAAGCCATTCAACGGTCAAATTAGCTCCTCAAACAGTGAACTAAGTAGTTATGAAATAAGGGTGTTATGATGTACGTACTTAGAATGTGCCATGGGGATCCCTTTTAATAGACATGGGTACCAAATCATGGCCCCTTAAGAGCTATTAAATATCTTCTTTAATTAGAACTTTTCATTAGTTAGCATCTTTTGTGAAACGGTCTTTTGTGTTGGCCGAGTCCTAATGTCGGCACTAACAAGTTAGGTTCAACATGGTATCTGAGTACTTGGTACAATTTTCAGTCAGCCAGTGGCAAAGGAACACTGGCCTAGCCAAGGCTCAATTTTGAAATCCCTCTATAATAGTTACCCAGTTTACCAAATATAGCTTGATGTCTTCAATATTTTGAGAAACACGCAAGTGACCCCTTTACTCTTCATATACTATCATAGGTACCCTCCTTTAATACTTATAAAAATGTTTCTATGTACCAAAAAAATTGGAAGTGCTTGTTGAGTAAATTTGGACAAGTTTAAGGACTAGTTGGAACATAAAAATTTATGGGTGAAGTGGGTACGAGCATATATGTTCCGGGGCTAAAATTAGATACATAGCACAAGCTTAATTGTTATTATAAATTGGTTCTCAGCATCCATATCATTTCAAATTAATAAAAAAAAATCTTTATAATTCACTGTATACCCTAGGAAAATATAGAAATCCAAATTATAGAAACCAAAAACTGATTAAATAGCCTACTAAAACTTATCACATAATTTGAATTTGTGAGAAGACAGTTACTGAATAGTTTAAATTAGAATTTGTGAGAGCTAGTTAACTGAAACTATCTAGTAACCGTCTTTTAATAAATTCAAGTAGTGTCATAATATTTTAAAAATTAACAAACTATTTAAACTATCAATTTTTTCTTTTTGTAAATCAGATTTCTATGCTAGCTCAATCTTATCTAGAACTATAGAGTAACATGCAACAAATTATAAAGAGTTGAGACCAATTTGAAATTATATAAAGCAGGGGAACCCATGTGCAACAGAAACTAAAGGTTTGGGAGCAGTGGTGCTTTCTACCCGGCTAAAAGCAGGCGAGCAAAACAGAGACCCGCGATTTGACGCGTATATGAACCGGCCACGCCAGCCTCCACCGAGGACAGAAAGTTACAAAGCAAAAGAAACCAACTTTGCCATCTCTCTTCGAACGATTCTCTCCGGTCAGACTCTTTGATTCGAAGAAACAGCTTTTTTTGGGAACAAAAAAGGGAGCTTTTAAAAGGCAGGGAAATACCCATTTTCGACCCTCCAAGCATATTGTTTTCCGCCATGAACGGGAAGGCCGGTGTTTCTAAAGAGCTTAATGAGAAGCACAGGAAGGTTCTGTCTTTGTAATTTTTTCTCTCTTCTTCAGTTCTATTTTTCCTGTCTTCTTTATTTCGTATGGCATGGTTTTCGTCTTGTATGTGATTTCTGTTGCTTGTACTCTGCTCTCACCGTTTTTGCGTAGTTCCTGATTAGTTCTATTTTCATGTCATCTATTTGTTTGTTAATATATGTCACTGAGATTCGACGCTTTTGCTTCTGTTTTGGCCGTTCTGGGTTTAATTGCAACTTTGGAGGAAAGTTCTATCGAAGATTTTTAGTTTCTGCCGGATGTAATTGAATTTGCCCAACGTTTGAAGTATTTGGTTTTGTGTTTTCTAGTTTGTATTATCTCCGTCCCATATTCTTTACACCATTTAACTTTTTCACATACTTTGACTTGAATTTATTTTTATTATATTTGTTAGAAAATTTTTTAAAAAATATATTTAGAAACTATATGTCTTGATTTATCATTTTTATATAAAAGTTCTTCATTTATATGCTGAAATGTTGAAAATAAAAAATTATAGATTAATTACTAAAAAGTGAATGTTGCAAATAATATGAGACGGAGGGAGTATTTGGTTAGTAGGGAAAATTAGAATGGTTAGTCGCAATGGCTATACCTGCTGGTTCAATTGTTTGGAGTTTGGTGGAAATACTGCTTGGATCAAGTTCTAGTTCTACTAGATTAATCTTTCTCCAGCCCAAGTTTGGAATATAAAGCTAGTGGATTGGAACTTTGCTCATTAGTATTTTCCCATGCAGCTTTTTTTTTTTTTTTAAAAAACAAATTTATTGATGTTTGGACTAGTTAGGTTGAACTCAGTACTAACTTATTAATCATGTGCTTGGAGAATCATACACAAGGTCAGGTTTGAACTTAGTTAGGCTTCTCCAGAGTTGTTACTTGTTAGAACCGGTTTGAGCTCATTTGTGTGGGCAGAGGCTGATTATTTTGCATAAGTTATGCAGCAGGGTTGGGAAAAAGAAAAACCCTCTCACCCAAGTGGTTAGATACTTCGCTGATACAATATAGCTGGCAATGTTAGTTGTTGGTTGCAGAGTTGCCAGCTTGTTTTATGATTTTCTATTATGAACAAATATGGTGGTTGCCTTAGCTGTTAATAATTAAACTCCCAAGATATCTCCTTCCTTCTCTTGTTTTTTTTTTTCATAAAAAAAACAATAATTGTTCTGAAAGTATTTGCTATCGTTTCCTTGTCGGTTAAGTCTTATATATTCACATACTATATGCTACTAGCTCTCTGTTAGTATGAACTCACCTATTCAGTTCTGTGTTTACAGATACTGGAGGGTCTTCTGAAGTTACCAGAAAACAGGGAGTGTGCTGATTGCAAAAGCAAGTAGGTAGCTTGCAAATAGATGGATATAGGTCACATGGAGGAGAAACAATGATACATCTGTGCCATAATAGTTGTTACTTTTTGAAACTGAATTTGATCCCCTTTTTTCTTATATTAGTTACTATTAAAAAAAGTTAGAAATAAAGATTTTGTCTAAAGGTCAATCTTAATTTCAACAAGCTGAAAAGTGAGAAACGTTATGGGGAGGATAGGAATTATAATTTTCAAAATTTAGTTAAGAGAGTTAGCCATAAAAAGGACATAGTTCAATGCCTGTAGTAGGAACAATATCATCATATCTGTTATACGTTTCCCAATTAATGGTCCTCAAAAATTTTATTTTCTGATGTGCAGAGCACCAAGATGGGCTAGCGTAAATCTAGGAATATTTATTTGCATGCAATGCTCAGGGGTCCACAGAAGTCTTGGAGTACACATATCAAAGGTGCTTCTTTTTTGGGATAGCCATTTAATCTTTTTAGCTTCTGCTTTTATGTGTATAATGGAATGATCATTAAACTTATGCTACTATGAGCAAAATTTTCATTATAAAATGCTTGTACTGACTTTCAATCATCTTGATCTAGGTGAGATCTGCAACTTTAGATACATGGCTTCCGGAGCAGGTTTCATTCATCCAGTGTAAGCTTCACTCCTAGATTCTAGTTAAATTCTGCTCATTACAGTTCATATCGATTAATTGCCATCAGAATGATGTTGCTAAATCTAATCTTCTTTTTTCCTTTCCAGCTATGGGTAATGAAAAATCAAATAGCTACTGGGAAGCAGAGTTGCCTCCAAATTATGACAGAGTTGGAATTGAAAACTTTATTCGTGCAAAGTATGACAATGGAAGCACGAACTTTCTGTATTCTGAACACTTTGCTTTGGCTTTTGACTTCTGGTTTATTTCAGGAGTCATAGCACCTAATATTTGCTAAAATCTATTATGTAACCTCAAGGTACCAAGAGAAAAGATGGATTCCAAGGGAGGGAAAAGCAAAGTCTCCTTCACGGCTGAGTGTAGATAAGCCTTTACTAAGTGCACAAGGGTCTGACAGTAATGGCTATAAGGGCCTTAATAATGTGACGAAGGTTTCTGAAGAGAAGAAAATTAGTCAGCAACCAGTTATGATTAATGGCGTTACACCTTCCAGAGATAGTGGTCAAGTGCCTGTTAATGTTTTTCAGAGGGTATGTACAGGAAAGTATTGGTCTTACTACATGATTTTGAGCTTCCATATCTCTTGCGATGTTAACTATGTTATCCTTTCTGGTTATGTTTTCTGCCAGCCTGCTCACAGATGATGCTCAAATTACATGAAAGCTTGTCTGTGTGCTTTGGTCTTTCTTTCCTGAGAATATAAAACCAAATAAAAAATTTATAAGACAATGTGTAAAGCTGTTTCGTCAATCAACCATCATAATTTAAATCATTAAATTTCTGTAAGTGGACTAGTTTGCATTGATTAGAATTGGAGACATCAGCTACCATTGGGATGGCAAAAAAGAAATCTAAGTGGTTGGAAGTTTTCCAGAAGATAGAGCTATATAAAAATTGCATCTGAAGGTTGAGTCTTGGGCAGTTGTTTTTTGTTGCCCAGCATTGCCAGATATATAGTTTGAGGATGATGAAGCATGCAGTTCTTTGCATATAGCTGCTTCACTGGTGGTCGCTAATATATAATGTGATTTGAGCAGGTTACACAAAGTCCATTGCCTCAAGAACCTGTAAATTCGGAAGCTCCAGTCACAAAAGCTGGGTTGACAGAGCAGTCTACGACAGTAAAGCAATCACATGTCTTGAATTCAGACACATCAACTTCGAAGGTTGGGTCAGTGAAGCAGGATAGCAATGAGATTCCAGTGAAAGCTCCATCTAAAGTAGATTATGCCACCGAACTTTTTAATCTGCTTTCCATGGAAGATTACAGGAAAAGTGACAATGCATCTTCTGTTAACGAAAATACACAGCCTGCTTCTAGCTGTATGTTTCTTGCATAATTATGTTGGAAAACAGTTGTTAGTACCATGTTGACTTTCAGCCTGTTTATTTGCAGCTGTGAAAGCTGAATGCCCTGGGATGATTCATGGCTTACCAAAATCTTGTCAAAGCAAGATGCACCATATACAAGGAACAGAGAATCTATTTCAAGATTCACAGTTAGTGAAGCAAATTTCTCAGAAACGTGAGGATGTGAAAAGTGAAATTATGAACCTTTTTGGAAAGGTAAGTCGCTGTTTGAGTTAAAATTTTAGAATTATACTGGACTCCCTTGAACAACATCGATATTGCTAGTATATCAGGATTTTTTCTATAGATATGATAATTCAGCCAAAAGATAGAGTACCATTATATGGAAATAGTAATATCTTAAATGCTGGGGTTCTATGACTCGCAGGAATGTGTATTTGTGTGTGTGTGTGTGTGTATTAGATCAACATGGCCTTTAGATATGTATATGGCTTAAAGAAGACATCCTCCCTAACTGTATCCTCGGGATTGTTATTTTTTTCAATTAAAAAAAAATACCAATTAAAAATACTTTCTTTCTGATTATACCTCAATATTATGCATTGATATTCTCTTGAGTTAAAAAGATAAAAATGTTGTAGGTTCCTTTTCTGCACTTGGATGTCATGGTAAGGATTTGTTGCATAGATGTTATGCCTGTGTATGTCTATCTTAGTTCTTAACAATGTTTTGTCCACCAGTAAGAAAGTCTTAGATATTCCATGTTTTGTCCTACATGAATATGCCATAGCCTAGCATGCTGTCCCCATATCCCATCCAACAAAGTTCTGTGCTATCACAACAGCAGCAGCAGCATCAACAGTCCTTGCTCATGGCTACAGGAGCAAAATCAAACAGTGGATCACAAACATTTCCTGTGAATGGGCATCAGCTCCGCTCTAATAGTATTTATAATTCCACACAGAATGGACGAAGCATTGGCTATCAGGCTCCTGGAGTAATGATGCCTGTTACAGGTCAACAGACTCATATACAGGTTGGTAAAAATATCAGTATGCTCGGATTCAGTCTTTGTTGTGAGGCTTCTCATTCATTAACTCATTGCCTCCCTGTGTCAGAAGGCCATGGGTAACCATATGCATCTTGGAGGAAATTCAGTTAATCGATCAGTGCCCAGGTACCAGACACTGAGTTCTTGTCTATTTATTGCTTATAAGTACAAATACTCTCCGTCTCAAAAAACTGTTGGGTTTCTCAGTTTCACAACATTTAAGTTATCTCACTTCTCACATCACTATTTTTAGTGCGAGTTCACCTTACATTCACTTATCCAATGTTGGGTCTAGGCAGTTTACATGCTTGGGCGACGTTGGAAGACTGTATGACAATTATATGTTGATTCCATTCATTTTGGGACACAAAATTTTAACAAGCGTCCTTTCAGAATGTAGGGAGTAATAGATAAGTCGATTGCAGCCTGCTTCTGTGACATGACCTATGTGAATGCAAGAACACGAACAAGCTTAGAACATAAACTGAGTCAAGATTTCATGTTCAAGGAAATATGTTAATGTTTTCGGATTGCAGTACTTTTGCTTGCAAAATGCATGATATTCAGTTCTAGGTAGCTATATCCAACTTCCAACTTATACATTGGTTAGCCTTTTGTTTGCAGTTTGCAAGCGCCAGAACTGGTTGTGCCCAACAATGTTCCGACAACCATTGGAGGTAGTCGGCCTACATTGAAATCTCAAGTTCCTTATGTAAATCCGGTTCAACTAGGAATAAGAGATTACGACTTCTCTTCGTTAACACATGGCATGTTTACCAAACGTTGATCTGTCCACGAGCATTTGCTGGTCCTTTCTTTTCGGAAAAGAAGAAAATGGTGAAGCCCAGAAAGCCAGACTATGAGAGGAAATCAGTTCTAAACCCATTTCCAATTGTAATTGGATCCATTGTCAGGTTGCCGTGGGTGGTCGGGCCGTAGAAAGATTCAAGGTTAGATACATTTATTCATTTAGCCAGTTATAATCAGGTTTAAGTTAATTAATTAATTGATATATATTATATTGTTGGTAATCAATATATGATGCTCATTCTTGGACGTTGGAATTGTTTTCATTCCATTTGATTTGTGTATGAGATCGATGTGGTGGATTATATATAGATTTATTAGTTAGTTTGCTATACAAAGATTGAGGAAATAGATTGATTCATTTAGACCTGGTGTTCTCGTTGAGCATCTAGATGTTCGGATTGACCATTTAAATGTATATTTTTTTCCTAGAAATGTTGTATAAAAACATTAAGAAAAGATCATGTTTGTTTTGGTAAAATTCATATTTAGTCCCCTAACTTTAAGGGTCATCCTAATGTGGTCCCTTAACTTAAAAAGTGACTCTTAAAGTCCCTTAACTCAATTAATGCATCCTATTTGGGCCCCTACCGTCAGTTCTGCCGTTATTTATGACGGAAATTGTCTATGTGGCAACCATACTGCCATGTGGCTGCCCTTTTCATGACAGTAAGTGGCTAAATTGAAAGAAAAATAAATGTCTGGCTAAAAAGACGTAATTGCATAATCCAAAGGTCCTAAGACATAGTTTAACCCAAATTTTTTCCCTAAATCTTATCCGATTCAAACGGACGATGTCGCCAGCTCCAGCTGTCCCCGTCCCCATCTCATGACTACAAAAATAGTTCTAATTCTTAATCAGATCTACAAACACAGTAGGCCGAGGACCCAAGGTGGACGGCGATTCAAACGGCGAATGGAGTCAAGAAGCATGGGCGAGGAGGCGATCCCAGCGGAGGAGCGAGGCGGAGGGAAGAGCCTGGGCGATGAAGGGGGAAGGTGGAGCGTCGGTTGGAAAAAAGGAAGATGAAGCGTCGGCCAAGAGAGGAAGAGAGGCGGTGGCGACGATCGAATCGGAGAGGGGGGAAATTGGGTTAACTATCCTTTTAGGTCCCTAAAATTACTTTTTGTGTCAAATTTAACTTGAACTTTATGTTCTTGCAATCGAATAACTTCTTATCATAAAAGAAACTGCAACATGGCAATATACGTGCCACGTGGGCAATTTCCATCCACGATAACGGTATAACTAACTGTAGGGACCAAAATAGGACAGTTAAATTGAGTTAAGGGACTTTAAGAGTCACTTTTTGAGTTAAGGGAGCACATTAGGACGACCCTTAAAGTTAGGGGACTAAATATGGATTTTACCTATGTTTGTTTTAAGCATTTAGATATTCTCCTAAAAAAGAATATTATTTGTTCCAAACACTTGGATGTTCTTTAAAGAAAAAACATATTGTTTCCACACATATAAATGTTCCCTTAAAAAAAATCTATTTAAGCATTTAGTTGTATTTTTTACCAAAGAAAGAAATTAGTTCTGAAAAATATGTATTTATATGTCCGCGTAATAATTCAATTCACTTGATGTGGTTATTGATATGTATAAAATCAAAATTTTAAGTGGAAATGTCTTCGTTTAAGAGTGAAATATGTTTATTTAGAATTTTATAGTTAATTTATTTTAACTTAAGTTAATTTAATTTAAAATTAATTTTTTTTTATTTTTATATTTTTTTTTATTCAGAATCAATTTCATTTGATAGTTAATATCATATAGGTGTAATAATATATTTAAAAATAAAAATTTTATAATTTTTTTAAAATTTTTATGAATTTTTCTTTTTAATGCTTAAAAATAAAAATTTATAAAAATTTAATAATATTATAAAAATTTACTTTTAAATGGATTATCACATCTACTTAATATTAGCATTCAAATAAAATTGATTATGAGTAAGTAAGATGTAAAGACAAAAATAAATTATTTTTAATTATATTGATTTAATTTAAAATGAATTGGGCTTTAGACTATTCAATATGATTCAGGAAACTGGAAAATGTGAACTAGGAGAGACAAAAAGAAAAATATATAAAAGGGCTTGGGCCGTGAAAGAAATAAGCCCGGCCTGCAAAAAGAAAAATAAAAATAAAAAGGAATAAAGAAGGGGTCCAAAATCAGCAACGTCCGACCTAACCCGAAAATCTGCTGATGAAATCCTGCATTGGGTCAGAGGTTTATTTTTTCAGTCAATTGTTATCAAGCAGATTATTCATGTATCCGACTTGAATTGCAATTTTGAAGAAAAACTTAAACAAGAGATTTTATTCTGCTCGACGAAATTTTAAAAAAAAAAACAAGAAATCTTATACTATTTTATTTAGAATTATGTATATGAAAAAAAATAGTTTTTTTATTTCATCTGCTTGACGGAATAAAAAAAAACACACACACACAAACATATATTTATCTTTCGAGAGCAATCACATACCGAACAAACTTAATCAGTAACTAATTTCTGCTGCCATTTATCCTGAAAGAAATAATTTTAGAAATGGTTGTGAATTAACAAAACGAGTCCATCCATCCAGGAAGAAAAGGACAGTTGTCGGACAGGGCGGAAATGGGCGGCCGATGGTAAACAGATTTGGACTCGAAAAGATACAAGAACAAGAAGAAGATAATTCCTTCCCTTTTTCTAAATTTTTCCAGATAACTTGCTGTTGACCGTAGGCCCCGTAACAGGTGATCATCGTATTGACCGCGCAGGCCAATGAGGAGTCTTGAAAGTGTTGACTTACGGGGCTGACCACCGACCAGAGCCTACACTCGAATAACCGTTGGTCTCCTCCTCCCACCTGGCCGTTGGAAACGGCCGTTGACAGTTAAATGGACGTCACCGTCTGAGGATGGTGGTTTCAATTCACTTTCAGCCACCCACCGGCATCCATCCATCCAATACACTGTTAACTGTTGTCCATTCCCTTGCACGTTGTCGGCGGCATTTGGATTTTAAGGTCTCCGTGGCTGGTAAGCCTACAGTTAAGTAAGAATCTACGCCTACTTCACCCAATTTGGCCGATGAGTACAATATCAATTATATCCCCGTAAAATTAACAAATTCCCCTCCATGTCCCTCCTGTCATCTCCCCTCCCTTGTGAATGCATGCGAAGTGCCAGTTTGATTCCCGGCGATATATATTTTTATTCATATTTATATATGTCTAAAAAAATTGAAAATTGGCCCAACAGAAGATATAGAAAAAACATTCTAAAAAAGAATAAATGAAATGAAAATAAGTAAGACAGAACAAAAAAAAAAAAATAGCTGCCTTTTGATATTCAGTATAATTGTATTGTGATCTCAGTTGTGCCTATCTCTTATATGATTGGAACATATCTCTAATGTTATTTATGTATTAAATTTATACATACATGTTATCTATTTTATACATATCATTATTGTGTTACTACTAGTTAAATTTTTTATTTTTTTATTTATTAATAAATAATATGTTCAAATTAATATAAAATTTATGTACATATAAGACATATTATATGTATAACTTATTAATACATATGAAAATATTATGCACAGTTGAATATCAATAATAATTTTTATGATTTTATTTGTGCAGGACTATAATTAAAATTTAAATTGTTTCAGTCCAAAACCTTGGAAAATAACAATGTCTAATTTTTTAAAATTTACAATTTGGGCCCAATATATTTCTTTTTGAAAATTTTAGATTTAGCCCCAGATTTTGTTGAAAAATTGTGAAGTGGCCCTTAAACTTTGATAAAAATTTCAAGTAAAACATTAAAGTCTTAAAGTGTCAATTAAGTTACTAGACACAACAACGTTAATTGTTACGTCGTCAGGGCTTATTTCAGAAATAAAAGTTTAGTACAATGTGAATTTTTATGGAGTTAGTGGTTTTAATTTTTAGAACTTATTGACAAGTCAAGAAGTTTAAGGATTGATTTGGCAAAGTGAAAAAAAAACAAAAAAGGAGGACTTCAATTTACTTCCCCGGAATTCTCCATAATTTAGGACACACGATTTTCCCCTCCATTAATTATGCTGGTGCCCTCACACTTTTATTAAGAAGAGAGAGAGAGAGAGAGAGAGAGAGAGAGAGAGAGAGAAGGGGGGGAATTCTGGAGAAGAAAAGTGAAAAAGACCTTCACAACCAAATGTCACCTAAACCTCAGTGGACCTTGGGTCTAATAATAGATCTAGTTTAAATTTGTGTTGAATGATTTTAATTGGATCAACTGATCAATTGGACCCTTAAAATTGATCAGGGTGCAATCTGATTAAGGACCAGTAATCAGTTTCCGAAATAACGGGCTTTTGTTTCCAGCTCTATTACTATATATAAGTCCGGAAACACCCACTGGTGACGATTGCCCGTCGTAAGTGGATACTGAGGAGCTAGTCCATCAAACAATTAAAGGGTTAAAAGGGTGTTTGGAATCATATTTAATTTAAGGGCCAAAATGCCATATTTTTATAGTTCAAGAGCCAAAAAAGTATTTAGTCATCAAGTTTTGGAACTCTGAATGCTTGTTCGCTTTTTTGGCTCAATCGCATGCATGCAAAAGCGTCATTAACGCTTATTAATTATTATTATTGGAAGCATGCCTGCTAAGTGCTAACAATTGACTTCTTACGAATTTTTACTTTATTTCAGATCATTCAACATACTCTGCTTCATAATATTCCTGATATGTGTGTGTTTATGTATATATGTATGTGTGTGTACACACACACACACTTTTACAAGGTCTTTAGTTTCCATTCATAAAATCATACAGTTAAATTACAATAATTAAGAAACATTAACAAAGTTTGCACAATGAAAAAGATCAGTTAAGAAGTTATATAACATAATGGGATTGAGGGAGGATTAGAGGGGAGCCATAATTTTAAGTTAAGGGACCAAACTTCATTTAATTTAAAAATGTTAAAAGATTAGATGGACTGCAGTAAAAATAATGGAGTTTCTTGAGTTTTATTTTTACATAAACATATAGGTATTATACACAAGGGAAAATCACCAACCCCCCTTGAGGTATAGGCAAACCTATACTTCTATCCTTTCTGTTTCAAATATCTATACTTAACCCCTTCCAAAATAAACTCCATCAATCATTTGTTACAAAAGAAAAGGGATAATGGCTAATTTTGCCATCATGACCTTCTTCCTTAGAAATTTTGTTCCCCAACTTATGCATCTAACAAATAAACAAGCTACTCTTTTCTCTCATCACTAGACGAACTTGGGTCTCTTCCAGCCCTCCCAACCAAGCTGTCTCTTCATCAAGGTATTAAATATCATTATCGTAAGGTATACCAAACCCAAATTTTTAAGATATACTGTTACTGTTTTTGAAAAAAAATAAATGTTAGAATATTATTTTACATGATAAAAATTAAAATTTTTTTTTGCACATTTTATATGTATTCTAATTATTCTCATCATAATTTGTTAAATATAAATAAAATATATATGATAAAAGATATTTTTTAATAAAAAAACATAAAAAATTGTTATATATATAGAGAAAAATAAATAATACTCGGAAAGAAACTAATTTATTGATATAAGAGAAAAAATAATACTTTAATAATAAAAGAATATTTTCTAATATCACATTGATTTCCTAGGTGGCTCAAAGTAACTATTAAATTTTTTTGTTAACTAAGAAAAGTAACCAAAAAAATAAAAATAAATATTTATTTTATGATGTGTATTAGTTATATTTTAATGTTTTAAATATTTTATGATATTTTGATGTAAAATGACAAAAAAAAATCTCACACGCATTCCTGAAAAATAAAATACAGCAGTACGTATCTCATAGTACTCGCAGTAGACCGCGGTTTATGGACAAAATGTACATAAAAAGTGAGCGGTATGTGAAATGCCTCAAAATACTGCTGTATACCATGTGATAAAATGACAAAATGTGAAAATATTTGTACCACATACTACTTACCCGCAATAAGCAGTATAACGCGGTATTTAACTTCATGCTCTTCACTGCAGACACTCCTCGAATCTGGCAGTTGTGCTTCACCTTCTTTATCTCCCTTGAACTGGTCGATGATTCATCCAATTAGGGAGAAGCTGGGGAGAAATCAACAAACAAAAGTCGGCCACTTGAATCAATTCATCATATTGCCACCGTCGATGACATCGAGAGTGACCATGGTCGGCAAGCATAGAGGCCATTAGCCAGAGGAGACTGGGAAGAGGAAGGAGAGAAAGTCGGAGAGATATGTAGTGTCCCCAATGTGACTTCTTTCCTCAACCCGTCCGTGATCTCGACAATTCAATTCATCGTATTACCCCCATAGCCTAAGTGCCCTGATGCGAATTTGGGCTCGAACAACTGACAAACAATTGACTAGCAAACACGAGCGAACAAATAGAGGAGGTGGCGGCGGTACGAAGATCGGCAAAAGCATCACAAAAAATGAGCATTGAATGATGGAGATCGACCTTTGATTCAAATAGCGGAGATCGGCCTTTGATTCAATTGGTGAAGGTCAAAGGAGGCGTGAAGATCTAGAAGTGGAGTTTTTTGAAGCCAATCATGTTTGTTTGTTCTCTAAAGCCAATCGTGCTCGTTTAATTGGCCATCATTTGTTTCCTTCATCGTTTGATTTTTGAACTCAGATTCACTCGCTGGTACTAGAATTAGAGGATGAACAGACCCTTGGGCTTCAAGAAACGAGTGAAGGATGATGTTGACAAGGTGGTGTGGGCGGCGGATGAAGAGAAGGGGAGGGATGTAGGGAGACGGGGCTTAGCTTGCTAGATGTGGAAGTTGGTAGGGCAAAATCTTCAGGGAATAGGTCTAAGAGGGTTGCAATAGGTATTTTTCTTAATGGTGGATGATGGTGTTAATTTTTTAGGGGACAAGTTTAGGTATTTGAAAAAGAAAGAACAAAAGTATAGATTTGACCAAATCTCAGAAGGTTCGGGTAATTTTTCCTATACATAATTTGTAAGAATTGAGAAGGGACTAGGGGTTCTGCCATGGAAGACTAGATTCTTTAATATAATTAATCTTGGAGTAAACTCCATGGTGAGTCATCTCCCTTTATTTTTTGTCCTAAATGAGTCAGGTAACTCTATTTTGTCCTAACGAGGTCTCTTAATTTATATTTTGCATCATGTTTGGTCCTTTCCGTTAGTTGGGCTATTAATTTTAATGAAAATTTGGTTAAAAATGAGAAATCTAGTCCCTAAAATTCAGACATCATACTCCAAACACCTTAGACTTTATTCATCCTACTTCTAACACCCTAAAATCTATAATTTAACACATCAACCATGCAATGTTAACCAAAATTTCTTTATCCTATCTCGATTAAGAAAAGATTTTTTTTTTTAAGATGTAGTCACTACGAAATACAGTCCTTTGCAAAAAGCCTTTTTTCTAGTAGGAGAGCTTCCTGATTTTATCACTAATTTTACCAAAATCCCTCAATCTCATCATTTTCCATCTATTTTTCGTTGAACACCTACATTCCCAGTTGTTTCTCTTCTATTTGGTGTGTCATTGTTTTGTTCCCAAATTGCCCAAAAACCTTAACTCCTTAATCAGTTGTTTTCAATATGCAATTTGGCCAAAGTTTTCACTGTCGACCACTCAGTTTCACTCCAGTTCAAGCTGTCACCTCTCATCATGTTTGTTTTCTTCTTAATGTTTATTTTCTTCTTCTCCAAATCAATGTCTTAGCGAGGGGCTTTGAGTTGAGGCATTCTATTCTCTGAGATCCAAGCAAAAAATTAGAGCCGTACCATGTTACAACAAATTTGGTGATGGTGAAGTCAAGAAAGAAAAAGCCAATTGAGATTTGATTTGACCTGTGCACTAGATCTAATTTGTTTTGGGAAAGCACGGAGAAGAACGAGGATAGAAGAAAAAGAGGAACAAAAAAAAAAAGAGAAGAAGGAGATATTGGTGCAGAGGTTGATTCAGAAGGAGATCGATGCAAAGGAGAAGTAGAGATTAGTGCCGGAGAAGAAACAGGAGGCGGCCACACAAGAGGACTCGATGTGCTTCTAGGACGGTTTGGGTTTCATCAGTCCAATCACAAAATTCCAATTGCTTTTGATTTTGTGTTGATTTCGACGATGAAGGTGAGAATCTAGTTGGGCTCGGTGTCAACCCATTAATTTCGCCATGGTGCTCAGTTTGGAGGAGGGCAGCACCGAAGATGCAGAAGGGATAAAAGTTTAAGTGGTTCTTTTCTTTTGTGTTGATGTGTTAGATTTAATTTTTAAGGTTTTAGAAGTAGGATGAATAAAGTTTAAGGTACAAGAAGTAGAATAAATGAATTTTAAGGACTTTAGTTGTTATTTTTTACCAATATTCTGTTAAAACTAACAGCCAAACTAACGGAAATGACACAAACAGGATGAGTAATATAAGGTATGGGATGACTAATAAAATAGAATTATATGACCCATTCAGAATAAAAAATAGAAAAGGGATCCACAGTAGAGTTTACTCACTAATATTGGTTCCAAAATAAATTAAATTCAATACAATAAAACCGAGTAGCAAACACGCCGAGATTACCGGTCCTGTTTTTTTTATTGTCCAAAAATAAAAATCCTGCCAACATTTCTGAAATTTGAGCCAAATATGAACAAACCGTACATGTTACATACATCACAATCTTGAGAATGAATCATGTACGCTTTATTAATGCTCACGGGCCCAACACTCCAACAGCACCTAAAAGTAATTTTTTTTTTCAAAAAACAATGAATAAAAAAAGGGAAAAAATTTTGGTATAAAGAAAAAGAAAAAGTTTAAAATAGTGCAAAAGGTAATAAAGGAAAAGGAGGGCTAGTTAAAAATATAATTCTTTTATTTTCTAAAAAAATAATCATTTTGTATATAACCTAGCATTTTCGTCTCTATTCAGGTATCTCAGAAAAGTAATGATGTTTCTTTTTGGGGAAATTACTAAAATTCTCAGAGGTTTAATCAAACATATACTTTTGTCTCTACTATTTTAAATACTTACACTTAGCCCATTGCAAAGTTAATAAACACTGTGACTCACTGTTAGACCAAAAAAAGAAAAAAAATTATTTTGCCCTCATAATCTTTATTTATACAAACTTTGCCCCACAAACTTATGCATCTAACAACCTACCCCTTGTCCTCAACTAAACCTATCCACAAACTTTTCTACTTTCTGCTCATTCTTCCTTAGCAGAGCACCCTTGCCTATTGACCGATAATAGCTTGCATGTACAGTAGCTAGTAGTGCTGCTCTGTCTGAATCTCCTCTTCTCTTTCTCCCTCACGGAGTGCCCTTGCCTGGCAGCTAATGGTGTCAGACTAGGCTGAAAGACGTGATCTGATGGCTAGTGGCTACCCAATTCCTCTAAAAACCAAAACCCAGATGACTCCCCTTCTTTGCCGCCCTCTTCCTTTTCCTATTTCTCCATCCCAACTTTTTGTGCCCTCAAAACAAACTACATTTAGTCCATTGATGCCCTAATCAGCAGATTATGCCATCGTCATGGTTCTCTCCCGCCATACCTGTGGTAACTCTACCAAGATTGTCGCTTGCCGCTTTGACTTGATGTGGCCTTGGCCATTGAAGAATTAAGCCCTTTGAAAGCAAGACCTTTGATTAAAAAAAAAAAGTGTTGACAACGAAGATGAGGCAGAAGAGTGAGATATGGAGGCTTGGGATATGCTAAGCAAAGGGTTTAACCATGTACAGGCAGTATTGTATCAGAATTCCTTGCTAATCAATCAGGTAAATGACAATCTTGAGGCTATTAAAAAAAATGGCAATCTCGCCAAGCACATCGGGCTAATATATAACAATACGAGATGAATTCAACAAGCAAAAGAGAAGAGAATCGATGTTAAGCTTCCAATTCAAGAGATCGTAGCAATGAATGGATCTCGAGAGAAAAGAAGACTTACAAACCATCCAAGGATTTGAGAGGGATTGAAAAAAAAAAGGAACAATAGCAACAATCGGCATAATTGCCACTGAGCTACAACCCATCTCAAATAGGCATGCAAAGATAAAATAAACAGATAAAAGAATAAGGTTTTATCCACGTCAGTGGTAACTAACTTTGCCATACAAAACCTCATACTTCCACAAGTTATGCAATGCCCTATTTCATGACAAACCTCTCCCATTCAAAAGATTTTTGCCCTCAAGAATCACTAAACTAAGGAAATTTTTTATGGACGTCCGCATAGGCTTCCCAGGTTGCATCCTCTAGGTTAGAACCACTGGATCAGGACCATGGTGACTGCCGTAGGTCTCTTTTTCTCTATCTTCCAATCAAGAATGGCCATTGGTTGCCGTACCACTTCATCTTCAAGACTGGGCAAGGAGGGCTGCACCACAGCATTCCCTACTTTTTTTTTTAAGAAGAGACACATGAAACACATCATGGACCTTAGTTGTTGAAGGTAGCTTGATACGATAAGCCATTGCTCATACTGTTTTTGTAATTTTGAAGGGACCACAGTATTTTGGGCTTAGTTTGGGTTGACCCTGGTTTCAGAGGGATTGTTGCCAATAGGGACACAACTTAAGATAAACCCAGTCACCCACGTCAAAGCTTCTCTCAGTTCTGTTCCTATCTGCCAATCTTTTCATTCTCTGTTGTGCTTGGTTCAGCTGGCTTTTTAACTTCCTTATCATGGCTTCCCTCACCAGTAAGCTCCTATCAATTGACTCTACCTTTGAATCACTTGCTACATAGGGAACATGAATGGGTAGGGGTTGCCCATACAAGACTTCAAAGGGAGAATAGGTAGTGAAGGCATGGAAGTTGGTGTTGTACCACTATTTCGCCAGAGAAAGCCACTGGGACCACTCCCTAGGTTTATCACCTGACATGCACCTTAAATAAGCCTCTAAGCATTGATTTACCCATTTCGTCTGGTCGTCCGTTTGAGGGTGGTACGCCGTCGACATCTACAACTAAATGCCCTGGGCTTTCATTAATTCTTGCCAGAATGTACTTAAGAAAATCGCATCTCGATCAGATGTGATAGTGGTTAGCATTTCATGCAATTTAAAGATGTGGTCTAAGTAAGCCTTAGCTACCACTGAGGTAGTATAGGGATGTGAGAGGGTAGCAAAATGTGCGTACTTACTTAAACGATCAACAACCACCATGATGGAATCAAACCTTCCAGACTTGGGTAGAGCATCAATGAAGTCTATTGTAACGTGCTCCCATACCTTCTCCAGAATAAACAGTGGCCAGAGAAGGCCAGGTGAAGCCATGTTTTCATGTTTAAACTGTTGGCAAGTGTGGCATTGCCTAACAAAGTTACGAACATCCCTGGCTAGCCCATTCTAGTAATAGAATTGGAGCAGCTTCTTGCAAGTAACTAAAGTTCCTGAATGCACCCCAGCTGAGCCCACATATATCAACTTCATCAGTTTCTTTCGTAAGTTAAGATTCGTGTTGACCACTAACCTCCCCTTTCACTTTTGTTTTTGGGCATCAATGGAGTAATAAGGATGTGTCTGAGGGTTGTCCTGGAATTCACGAATCAGAGTCTGTAGGTTGGAATCTTGAGCCATGCTGTCCTTAATTTCCAACATTAATGGCGTAGTAAAAGTGGTGATGGCTAATTGATATAACTTGTTGCTCTGTAGGCAGGAAAAAGAGTCAACAACAATATTTTCCTTCCCCTTTAGATATTGGATTTCGAAATCATATGGTAGCAACTTCACGATAAATCTTTGTTGTAGGGGAGTGGTCACCTTTTGCTCTAGTAAGTACTTCAAGTTGTGCTTGTCAGTTTTCACAATGAAATGTCGTCCCAATAGGTAAAGTCGTCATTTCTCCACTGCAAACATAATTGCCAGGAACTCCTTCTCATAAGTTGAAAGTCCGAGATGCTTAGTTGACAAGGACTTGTTAATGTAAACAATGGGGTGAATGTTTTGTTACAACACGGCCCCAATCCCCCCATGGTATGCGTCTGTCTCCACCACCAGTGGAACTGAGAAATCAGGGATGGCTAAAACCGGTGATACGATCATAGCCTATTTCAATCTTTTGAAGGTCATATGAGTCGACTTTCCCCATTAGAACTGGTTTTACTTAAGAAGCTGCGTCAACAGCTAAGCGATAAGACCATAGCTTTTAATGAATCTTCGATAATCAAACCAAGGAAGCCCCTCGGTTGTTTGATCGTTTATGGCTTGGGCCAACTTGCTATATCCTTAATTTTGCCAGGGTCTGTGGTGACCCCTTGGTAGCTTATGACATGCCCTAGGTATTCCACATGTGTCACCCCAAAAGATCACTTACTTTTCTTCACATAAAGGGTGTGTTTCTCCAGTAACTCTAGGACTACCCTCAAATGCTTCACATGGTCCTCCAAGCTAGAATTATACATTAGTATATCGTCAAAGAATACTAGCACATATTTTCTCAAGTAGGGCTTACAAACTGAGTTCATCAGACTTTGAATGGTGGAGGGTGCGTTAGTCAAGCCGAAAGGCATGACTAAGAACTCAAAGTGCCCATGGTGTGTTTGAAAGGCCGTCTTAGACACATCTCCTTCATACATACGGACTTGATGATAGCCCGTGCGAAGATCCAACTTTGAGAAATACATGGCACCATGTAACTCGTCTAATAATTCCTCAATAATGGGAATGGGAAACTTATCTTTAATTGTCGCCTTGTACAACTCCCTATAGTCCACACATAATGCCAGCTATTGTCCTTCTTTCTTACCAACATTATTGGTGAATAGAACGGACTCTGGTTGGGTCAAATGATCTTTTCCTTGAATAGTTCCTCCACTATTTTCTCAATCACATCTTTTTGGAAGGAAGGGCAGCGATAGGGGTGAGTGTTGACAGGAGGTGCTCTTGGAAGCAAAGGAACATGGTGGTCATGACTCCTTCTAAAGGGTAAGCAGCTAGGCTCCCGAAAAATGGGATCAAACTCATTCAACAAGTTTCTTAATTCTTCTTGCTCAACCACTATCTCAGCCTTGTCACAGCTGGAAGTTGTTGGAGTATAACCTATTAATTGGAGGGCAAAAACTTGACCAACCTTTACCAATGAAGCTTGGTGAAGCAACTTCCGTGTAGTTGATGATTCACTAGGCATTATGCTAATCTTGGTCGACCCCCTCAAATGCATTTTTGCCCCATTGTATTTAAATGTCATGGTTAATGCTTCAAAATTTCATTTGATGTCTCCAAGTAGTCTTAACCACTGAATGCCCAACACCATTTCACAACCACCAAGTGGTAGTAACAGCACATCAGCTGTAAATTCCACCCATTGGATTTTCCAAGTAAGACTTTTGCTCATAGTTCCCACTGCCAACATCTGGCCATTGGCCATTGACACTCATAACAGGTTGATCTTTTCTATTAGGCAACCGAAACGCTTGGCCAAGGTTTTATCTTGGAAAATGTGGGTGCTACCCAAATCTATCAGTATGCTTATAGGTCTTCTCTCAATATAGCCCGTGACCCTTACTGTAGTAAAGTTGGGTACCCTTGACAATGCATTGAGGGAAAAGTAAGGTCCTTCTCGTGGGTTACTAGCAATCTTAGTATTCTTTACTAGCTCTTCATCCGCCCATTCCTCTTGATCAGGTTCAACGAGTAACTCAATCTTGTTAACTTGGCCCATCTTGCACTTATGCCCTAGAAAGTATTTGTCATCGCACCAAAAACAGAGATTATTGAGCCTTTTTTCATTCATTTCCTTTTCGGTCAACCTTTTATGTGTTTTAGGTGGGGGGTTAACCTTAGCACTAGGTGGGACGAACGGTTTAGGCATAGGTAACAAACCTCTTCCCTTATCTTCACCACCATTCTTAGATTTCTTAATCAAAGATTGAGCAGATTCATGAAGTTTAGCCAAGCATTGTACCTCATGCAAAGTTTTTGGCTGCAGCACCCTAACGGCACCCTGAATCTATTCCAGGAGACCTCCAAGGAACTGACCCACTAGGAATTCTTCCGGTAATGGTCCCACCTGATTGAGAAAAGTATCGAAGCAATTTTGGTACTCCGGAATTGATCCCGTCTGTTTGAGGTTCTTCAATTCAGTGGAAGGGTCAAAATATCCATCCCTAAATCTTTCACATAGCGCCTCCGAATAATGATCCCACGTTAACCTTTTCGTCACCGGCTTGTCACATGTGAAATGCTGATGCCACTGTAATGCCAGTCTCTCCATGTGGATAGATGCCATCTGAATCTTGCAACCTTCATCCACCCCGTCTAGATCAAAGATCTGGTTGCAACGAAACAACCAACCTTTCAACATCGTCTTCCTGAAAATGCGGGAAATCAATCTTCCCAATTCGAGCTACTCCCTGGCCATTTGTTTTAGTTCCTTAAGTATCGCCATGGCTGGAACTAGGCTTCCGTTCATAACCCCCTATCTCCTAAACTCGTTGAAGATTAGCAATGAATTGTCTCAAAGCGTCGAACTGCTGTTCTTGTTTCGTAAGCATCTCATTTTGCTTCTGCTCCAAGTGAGCTATTTCTTTTTCATGCGGGCTTGCCCGTTCCGACATGCTCATTGAAATATGCTCTTTTAGATCTTTCTGGAGTTTTTGCAATCTTGTTCTGTCTACCATGAATGCCAGGAATGTCATTCTAATACCACTATAACAATACGAGATGAATTCAACAAGCAAAGGAGAAGAGAATGGATGTTTAGCTTCCAATTCAGGAGATCACAACAATGAATGGATCTCAAGAGAAAAAAAGACTTAAAAACCGTTCAAGGATTTAAGAGAGGGATTGAAAAAGAGGGGAACAATAGCAACAATCAGCGTAACCGCCACCGAGCTACAACTCAGCTCAAATAGGCATGAAAAGATAAAATCAAACAGAATAAAAGAATAAGGTTTTATCCACGTCAGCCGTAACTAACTCTACCATGCAAAACCTCGTATTCCTGTCAGCTATGCAACGCCCCATTTCATGACATAATTCGAGAGATCAATGGAAATATCTTTGAGGTTGTAAGGATTTACTCTGATTTATTCTGATTTGTTCGTCAACTTCACTGACATTATTTACCGGCACTGCACGGTCAAGAGCATGAATGTGGGCACCCACACCGTCGCATGGTTCATGTCAGTTGATTGGCGTTTGTTCAATCAATCAATTAGAGTAATTTATGCAATTAATCCATCCTAAGGTGGTCAATGGCGTTGTACAAATGAGCAAATCAATTATCAGATTTTGAGGTCAATTTTTTTTCCTCTTGTTCTAATTGAATTGGGTGGTCACATGTTCTAGGAAATTTCCATCCTTTTCAATGATCTAGCTTCAATTCATTTTTTAACACTAGATCCCTTTTCAGATTGATCCATTTGGCTGTTGTTTCCTTCTGATTAGATTCTCTCAATCCAAATTCAGAAACATGAGCTTTAGTTGTTGTTGGGATGAATTCGAGCAGAAGGAGGTAGTATTGTAAGAGTAATTAAATTAAGAGTTGATGGATCATTTTATAATATTCAAGAAAGTTAAGAGTGAAGTTGATAATTATGACTGTTTGACTATTAAGTTGTCTAACACTGTTAAGTTTTAAAGGAGATAACTATAGGTATTCCAAATATGGGAATAAAAGTGTAGGTTTGACTAAAACTCAGGAAAATTTTGGTAATTTTTCCCTTCTTTTTTTTAAGTCAATAGAAAAAGTGATCAAAGCAATTCAGTTGACGTGGTGAAAGTGATGATAATTAATTAGTTGACGCGAAAGTTTCGTAACTTCGTGTTCCCATGTCTTCCACATCTACCGGATAGCATTGTATATCTAATTAAGTACGCGGGTCTTTGATAGCGAATTGTAAATTAACATGGACGAACTTGAGTAGTGTTTGATAGAAGCATTTTTTTAATCAAACTTTATCCGAAAGCATAGAATATTCTCTTCCTTGATTTTTAAAGCTTTCTAATATGATTTTTTTTTTATATCAAAACTGAAATATTCTTTAGTCTTATTGGACTTATTCTATGCATTTTTCTGTGTTATCGAAAAGCCTAGCAAAATGATATATGCGGGGTGTGCCTTATTACATACGTGTTTCTATAACATCGACCGTAAAGTTTAACGAATTATATGAGCAATTTGCTATTGTCGTTTGATTGCGATACTTTTTTCTACTTCCGCTGCAAGAGGTAGGCACAGGGATATGCTGGAGCTCCACGATTTTTTTTTTTTTTATAAGTAGACAGAATAGTATATAAGTAGGGCCTCCACGAATTAGAGTGTTGATTTATTGTTAATAATAGATAAATAATTTACTAATTAGATTTCCATTTGTTGGAACTTTTAGTTTTACTTGCTTTCTAAGTTAGGAATATCTTGCTGTTAAATAAGCTCTACTTGTCAGGGATAAGTAGATAAGTTCTAGAATTTGTTTTCAAGTAGTTGCCATGTTATAAGACGTATCAGATGTGGTTTGTTATTTCTGGTTTCGTTTGTAAGGCTATATAGCCAACTGTTTCATTCGATTGAATAATATGCCCTCAACTAATGGTGTTCATTGGGCCGGTCTTGACATGGCCCAGCTTGGGACCGGCTCGCGTCAAGCACGGCCCAAGCTCGGCACGGCACAGGGCTTTTGTAAAACCGGCGTCTTGTGGGCCGTTTACGGGCTTGGAAGAGGGGGGGAGCCAAGTGGGCTCGGCACAGCCCAGCAGGCAACTGGGCCCGGCACAGAGACCGGCAGGGGATAGGCCCAGCATGGCGGTGGCGCGCAACGGTCACTGACACCAACGTTCCGAAAATTCAAAAAAAAAGGGAAAATGACACTTTTAGTCCTTATAACAGCTCCCAGCCCTTTTTTGACCCCTGTAATTACATTTTTGCCCCTTCCAACAACTATTTTGTAAGGGTTTTTTTGGAAAAAAAAAAAAAGAGAAGGCCTTCCCCTATAAATAGGGAGGCCATTTCCACCATTTCTTCACACCACTCTTAGCAATCTCTCATTCTCTACTAATATATTCTCTCATTTCTTTCAAGCAGTCAATATTATTTTCTTCATTCTCAATCAATTCTCAATTACTTTCGAAGCTCGTGATCTGCTCAATTTTACCTCACACAAATGGCATCAGGAGGAGAGGGAAATGCCTCAAGCTCTTCATCCCGCACCGGTTTGAGGTCATTTTTCCATGGCCTTTCCCGACCGGCGACCCGTGGGACTCATATCCAACAAACTGACGATGACGAACAATTCGATATAAGTCAATACGACTTGGGGCTTGACGATCAACTTTCTGATGATGACGTTGAGGAGGTGGAGCCAACGGCAGCAGGGAATCTTGGTGGAAGAGATGGTTCTAAACAAACCCCGACAAGCCATCAAGCCGAACTTCCGCCAGAAGGTAAGATGTCGAGGCGCACCGCATGGGTTTGGGAGCATTTTGACCAAGTTTTTTAGAAGGATAGTCATAGAAACGACGTGAGATTCGCACATTGCAAATATTGCAAGCAAAAGCTCTCGCACAAGAAGAACGTTGGCATAGGAACACTAAGACGTCACATGGAATCAAAGCATCCGACTTTATATCCAGATGCAGCTATGAGTACCGGCGATCAGACACAACTTGCAAGCAGTGCCGGCGGATCAGGTATTTTTAAATTTAATCAAAAAGATTGTAGAGAAGGCATGGTAGAATGGATGATGTTAACTGAAAAATCATTTACACAATCGGAAGATAGACACATGGAAAAATGGATTACATCATACTTAAACCCTGCTTTTAAAAGAACATCTAGGACCACTGCTAGGAGGGAGACATTTAAAATGTATGAAGCTAGTAAATCAAACTTACAAGCATACTTCTCTGCTTTTGATCATTCTATCTCATTTACTAGTGACATGTGGACTTCACCACTAGGACAAGATTATTATTGTATAACTGCACATTGGATTGATGATAGTTGGGTCATTCAAAAACGTATCATTGCATTTAAGTGGATGGAGGTCGATCATACTGGTTGGAACATATTCAATGTAATTTCAGAAAGTTTAAAAGAATTTTTTTGTCATGACAAGGTTTTTAGCATAACATTTGATAATGCATCAAACAACGATGTCGCGGCTGAGACATTGAAGGAATCACTAGAACCTGTCCGTGATGCCGCATTTTTTCATATTAGGTGTATATGTCATATTTTAAACTTAGCTGTCCAAAAAGGTCTTCAAGTTTTGAGTAATGAAATTACTCCAATTAGGTGGGCAATCCATTATTTTAAGTCAAGGACCAAAGTTTCTAAAGAGTTTAAGCAATATTGTCTGGAAAATGGCCTCGATTTTAGTTGGAAACATTTTAAACTTGATTGCCCTACCCGATGGAACTCCACTTACGAGATGTTGATGGATGCGATGCCATTTGCTGCACACATGACATGTTTTATAAATGTCAGAGAAAAGAAAACGATTTTGAAACAAGAGATGTGGGATAAACTATCAAAATTGGCTGCTGTGCTGCGATATTTTTATGATGCCACTGTTTTTTGCTCCGGTGTATACTATCCCACATCGCACAAAGTTTTAATGCATATGGTCAACATTGCATGGGTTTTTAACCAATACAAAGATGACGAGTTCTTAAAAGACACAATTAAGGCCATGAAAGATAAATGAATTTTATATTTCAGTACTGTACCCTAAATCTACTTACTTGCATCTGCACTAGACCCGACCGTAAGAATCACGGGTACGCAACAGCTACTTGAGGGTTATTATAGTTTTTTAGAAATGACATATATTTCTGTTCATGCTATAACTGCCTCTATTGATGAGCACTTGCGAGAGTTATTTAAGATTTATGCTAGTCGGCATAAGGATAAGGTTGCAAACACTACTTCATCTATCATCGGGTCTTCATCATTGTCGGGCTCATTATCATTCAATCCGGTTGAACAACTCCTCAAACGGCCCCGTGCTGCCACATCCGGTCTTACTGAAGTGGACGCATACCTTAACCTTGTTTGGGAGAATAGTGAGACCGACATTCTAGACTGGCGGAAAGCAAGAAGCAACAAATTTCCAATACTCTCCATCATTGCCAAAGAAGTTCTAGTTGTTCCCGTCTCAACCGTTGCATCGGAGTCCGCTTTCAGCGCTAGGAAGTGTGTCATTTCAGAGAAACGCGCAAGGTTATCACCAGATGCAGTTGAAGTTTGTATATGCAACCGTGATTGGGGTCTTGTAGCTTTAAGATTACAAGACAACAAGAGTTCTGACGAGGAAAACCCCGATGAGATAGATGCTTAAATCCACTGCTTGCTCATTATTTACTTACTTTGTATTTGATCTGATTTTGCTGTTTAGCACAGATCGTACCTTTTATTTTGCATTTAATTTTATGGAACGTTTCGCTATTGAGTAATGTAAAGCCCGTTCCATGGTATGTAAGTGCCGTTTGGCTTTAAAATTAATAAAAGTTCACACCGGTGGTGGTGTTTTACTCTTAAAACAAGTAATTATACAAAATATAAAGATAAGCTTAGAATAACTATTAATCTAGTTCTTCTATTTACTCTGTTGGTCCCCAAATTTTTTTTTGTTGGTTTATGTACTATTTTCTAAGGTAAGACATTGATGAGCATAATTTGTTATCTTTATCTCTAATTTTTTTTGTCATTATTTTATTTATTGTCTTGTAAAGTAAAATCTTGGTAATCATGGTTTGTTTCTTTAGCATGAAGAAATAACTTTAGTCATTAAGGTTTTAATAATTGACTTAATAAAGGTTAAAAAAAATGGTTTAACTCAAAATCAAATATATCATAGTTTCCAAACTTTTTGGTCAATTTCTTACCTTTTATTTTTATTTTTATTAAGTTATTGATTTAACCTTTGATTAATTAACATAAATTCAACATAATATTGTATTTCGTCATATTTTTTCATTATTGATGATTGAGATTTTTATAATGAGTTATTTACTTTAAAAGATCCATGGTTCAATAAAGTACTTTGGTCCATAATTGTTAAAATTGAAAAATCCATATTATAACTATTACTCTAGATCTTCTATTTCCTCTCTTGGTCATCAACCTTTTCTTTTTCAGTTATTGTTTTATGTACTATTTTAAAAGGTAAAACATTAGTTACCAAAAATTTGTTCTCTTTAACATACCAACAATAATATTTTTATATTATTTTATTTTAATATCAATTTGTAAAAATATAAAATGAAATTAAACTTAAAATTAAAGACTAAAAATTTAAAATTGAAGACTAAAAATTTCAAATAAAAACTAAAACTTAAAATAAAAATAAAAATTACAAATTTAAAATTTAAAAATTAACAAGCCAGCTCGGATTCGGCCCAGCTCGGCACGGGACTGGGTCAGGCCCGACACGGACTCGGCACGTGTCAACCCGGGTTGTGCCCGGGCCCAAATTTCTTAGGCCCAGGACCGGCCGGTCCGGAGCCGGTCCGGCCCGCTGAACAACTCTACCCTCAACACACAAACTTACAAAACTCTATTTACAATTGGTATTAAAGCCTTCATACAAAAAGGCCTGCATGTGAGTGTGGGGAAAAGAAACCGCAATTTTTTTCTGAGCTAATATTGTGCGTAAAATGGCGGATAGTAGTGGTTTTGTGCAGCTAGCTACCCCAAAATTTGACGGTCACTACGATCACTGGGCAATGTTGATGGAGAATTTTCTTCGTTCCAAGCAATACTGGGATCTCATAGAGACTGGCATTTTACAGCCAGAAGAAGGAGCGGTCATGTCTGAAGCACAAAGCAAGCTCATCGAAGAACAGAAGCCAAAGGACTTGAAAGTCAAGAATTATCTCTTTCAGGTGATTGACCGAAATATCTTGGAGACAATCTTGAATAGAGATTCCGTAAAGGCTATTTGGGACTCCATGAAGCTTAAATATCAAGGATCGACAAGGGTGAAACATGCTCAGTTGCAAGCACTTAGAAGGGATTTCGAAACACTCCACATGAAGGAATAAGAGAATGTTGATGGCTATTTTGCCTGAACACTCACTATAGCCAACAAGATGAGGGCTCATGGTGAGAAAATGAGCCAGACAACCATTACCGAAAAGATCTTGATATCCATGACCTCTAAGTTTGATTATGTGGTGTGTTCGATTGAAGAGTCAAATGATCTTGAGGCAATGAGCATTAATGAATTGCAAAGCAGCCTACTTGTTCACGAGCAATGAATAAATAGTCACAATGAGGAAGAGCAAGCTCTAAAAATCAAACATGAAGAGACACCTAGTAGAGGTCGAGGACGTGGAGCATTTCTAGCTAGAGGGAGAGGAAGAGAGAGGCAACCCTTCTCAGAGGCCACACTTGAGTGCTTCAAGTGTCATAAACTGGGGCATTTCCAATACGAATGTCCGGATTGGGAAAGACAGACCAACTATATCGAAGAAGAGGAGTTATTGTTGATGTCCTACGTTGAACTGAACCAAGTCAAGAAGGAGGAAGTATGGTTCCTTGATTCCGGCTGCAGCAACCACATGAGTGGAAACAAAGCATGGTTTTTTGAGTTGGATGAAAGTTTCAGGCAGACTGTGAAGCTTGGAAACAACACCAGAATGAAGGTCATGAGGAGAGGAAATATCCGATTACAAATGAATGGATACACACAGGTAATCACAAATGTTTTTTTAATTCCTGAGCTTGTGAATAATCTATTGAGTTTAGGCAACTCCAAGAGAAGGGCTTGATAATTTTGATTGAACGTGGAAAATGTAAAGTATATCATTCCAAGAAAGGACTAATCATGCAATCCAAAATGAGTGCAAATCGAATGTTTATATTCGGGGTTGTAATCGAATCAAAGGCTCTTGCTTGTCTTCAGGTTGATTCTGAGAGAGAATCCCAGCTGTGGCACTGACGTTTTGGACACCTAAGTTATAATGGATTGAAGCTACTTTCTTCTAAGGGGATGGTTACTGGATTGCCCACTCTTCTGTCACCAACGAAGCTATGCACAGACTATCTTATTGGCAAACAACACAGGGACTCCATGCCAAAAAGAAGTCTATGGAGAGCATCACACAAGTTGCAGCTTGTTCATGCAGACATATGCAGACCTATCAAACTATCCTCAAATAGCAACAAAAGGTATATCTTAAGCTTTATAGATGATCTCATACATAAAACCTGGGTTTTACCTTTTGCATGAAAAATCAGAAGCCTTCATTATGTTCAAAAACTTTAAAGCATTTGTTGAAAAAGAAGCTGGAGTATACATCACCTACTTGAAGACGGACAGAGATGGAGAGTTTACTTCCAATGAATTTGAAGAATTCTGTAAGAAACAAGGCATAAGGAGACAACTCATTGTTGCTTACACTCCTCAGCAGAACAGGGTAGCAGAGAGGAAGAACAGAACGATAATGAACGTAGTATGTTCCATGTTAATTGAAAAACAAATTCCAAAGATATTTTGGCCAGAGGCTGTAAAATGGAGTGTGCATGTACTCAATCAATGTCCCACAGTTGCTGTCCAGAACCAAACTCCAGAAGAAGCATGGAGTAATGCAAAACCAACGGTGGAACATTTTTGAGTTTTTGGGTGTGTGGCTTATGCACACGTACCAAATTAGAAAAGGAGCAAGCTGGACGATAAGAGTACGAGATGTGTTTTGCTAGGAGTCAGTGACGAGTCAAAAGCATACAGGCTATACGATCCAATCTCTGAGAAGATCATAATAAGCAAAGACGTTGTTTTTTAAGAAGACGAAGCCTGGGACTAGGGCAAGAGTGACAAAGACAGAAAATTGGACATCTTAGAATAGGGGGATGAAGATGTTGAGAAAGAAACTGAAGACAACATTGAAGGAAATAAAGACACTGCTCCTGCTGATCAAAATGAATATGATTCGTCTTTAGGTGAGAGTAATGCACCTGCTCAAGTTCAAGGGAGGGCAAGAAAAGCTCTTTTTTAGATGGCAGATTATGAGACTGGTGAAGGCTTGTCGGATAAAGAAGGATTGAATGCAGTAATAACACTCGCTGAGGATGATCCACTTACATTTGAAGAAGTCGTAAAAAGCAAGAAGTGGAGAGATGCAATGACCACATAAATTGAGTCAATCGAGAAGAATAAAACTTGGGAATTAACTCCATGTCCATACGGAATAAAGCCTATTGGAGTCAAGTGGGTTTTCAAGACTAAACTTAATGAAAGAGGAGAAGTTGATAAACATAAAGCAAGGCTGGTGGCGAAGGGATACACATAGCAATATGGAGTTGATTATACAGAGGTATACGCACCAGTAGCCAGACTCGACACTATATGAGTAATACTCGCTTTAGCAGCACATTATAGTTGGGACGTGTACAAGTTAGACGTGAAGAGTGCTTTTGTTCATGGAGAGCTAAATGAAAAAGTCTTTGTTCAACAACCGCTAGGCTATGAAAGGAAAGGTGAAGAAGACAAAGTATACAAGTTTAAAAAGGCATTATATGGTCTTAAACAAGTGCCAAGGGCCTAGTTTAGCAAGGTAGAGGCTTACTTTGTCAAAGAGGGTTTTGAAATATGCTTCTGTGAACAGACATTCTTCACCAAGTCTAGAGAAGAAGGTAAACTTTTGATAGTAAGTCTTTACGTTGATGATTTAATATATACTGGGAATGATAAGCAAATGTGTGAGGACTTTAAAAAATCGATGATGCTTGTATTTGATATGTTTGACTTCGGGAGAATAAGATACTTTCTTGGAGTGGAAATATTGCAAGGTTCAGGAGGAATCTTCATGCGCCAAAGGAGATATGCTCATGAAATCTTGGCGAGATTTGGCATGGAAAATAGTAATCCAATAATGAATCCTATTATTTCAGGTACAAAGTTGCTGAAGGATGAAACTGGAGTCAAGGTGGATGCAACTATGTTTAAACAGGTGGTCGGGAGTCTAATGTATTTGACAGCAACTCATCCTGACTTGATGTATGGAGTCAGTCTCAATAGCAGGTTTATGGCTTGTCCAACTGAGTTACACTGGTCTGCAGCAAAGAGGATTTTGAGATACCTGAGAGTCACAATGAAACTTGGAATTATGTACAAGAAAGAAGGAGGTAAAAGACTTGTGGCGTATGCTGACAGTGATTTCGCTGGTGACTTAGATGATCGCAAAAGCACCTTTGGTTTCGTCTTTTTACTCGATTCAGGCGTAGTCTTCTGGTCGTCTAAAAAGCAACCCATAGTGACATTGTCTACCACAGAGGCGAAATACATTGCTGCTGCTGCCTCCTGCGCCTATCAGTGCATTTGGCTTAAAAGAGTGCTGGAGAAACTTGGTCATAAGGAGAACAAGTGTGTTGAAATCCAATGTGACAATAGTTCAACCATAAAACTCTTTAAGAATCTTGTTTTGCATGGCAAAGGCAAGCACATTGATGTAAAGTTTCACTTCATACGAGACTTAGCCAAATATGGTGTTGTGAAGTTGAACCATTGCTGTTCACAAGATCAAATTGCAGATATAATGACAAAGCCTTTTAAGTTGGAGCAATTCTTGAAGTTTCGCAGCATGCTAGGAATGATCGAAGCGCCAGATTTAAACTAAATACTTAATGCATCTTAGTTTAAGGGAGGTAATGTTGGAACTTTCTGTTTTACTTGCTTTCTAAGTTAGGAATATCTTATTGTTAAATAAGCCCTATTTGTCAGGGATAAGTAGATAAGCTCTAGAATTTGTTTTCAAGTAGTTGCCATGTTGTAAGCCACATTAGACGTGGTTTGTTATTTCTGGTTTCATTTGTAAGGCTATATAGCCAGCTGCTTCATTCGATTGAATAATATTCCCTCAGCACACAAACTTGCAAAACTCTGTTTACACCTTTAAAATTTTTTACCGGTGCTCATAATAATTTTCATAACGTCTAATACAATAAAAGAAACGAGCCTCCATTATCTCAAAAAATACAAAAAAAAAAAATGGTCCCTAAACTTTCACAAGTTTTCCCATATATTTATATCTTGAATATTTTCCACCACTTTTTTTTCTCTTCAAATATATGAAAAAGTGAGGAGTTAGTTGGATACAAGATAAAGTTAAATAAGCTAATAGGAAAGGAGCATATAAGTTTAAAGGGTAAATTAATGAGACTTTTTTCTTTAACAGTCTATAAAGGATCAATTGCAAAACCAAGATTTTTTCTTGGAGGCAAGGGCAGGTGGCGACTGGCTAGCAAGTGAGGATGTGAGGCGAAGTGCTAAGGGTGTGTTGGAGCTATGAAGTGGAGGATGCAAGTGGTCATGTCGAGAGGTTTTTAAGGATTTGGGAATTTGGGGGTTTTGCTAGAGATTGAGGGGTTAAGAGATTGGAAGAGACGGCGCCATTTAGAGATAGGAAAGGGTTAGGCCAAAAAAACAACATTATTTTGCCTAGGGAGAGGTTCAACAACTCAGGGGATAATTATGCATGAAGTCCTCAATTTTTTTTTTAAATGTCACACTGCCCCATCTTTATATTCTTTTGCCATATCTAAGGGCATAGTTCCACACTCAGTCTCCAACTCTTTATAAAATAATCAAAGTCATACACCCATTCTACATATTATCAAATTCCCAGGATGACAACACCCCCCTAATAGTTCCGTCACTGTAGAGGATACACATCTTGCAGTCTATTTACGTAATTCATATATACTTTTATATATAACTCTTGTTGAAGCTGTTAACCAAGAATGGAAAAATAGATGCTAAGCATGAGCATACTTTTCATATCTTATTCTAAAAATTAATTTTTTCATCATTATTTTGTATACGTGAATTTATAAAGTTTATTGTATAATATTATTATTTGGTATTTCTATATGTGAATGGACCCTCTTTTATGAAATTCATGGATTGGCCACCAGTTGAATTTTGTGATAACTATAACATTTTTTTAAACATGTAAAATTTTTAATTGAGGAATTTGGATCTTATGGAAGCGCAAGGAGCTCTTCCATGAACTAAGCTAAAAGCCTAGTTGCAGTTGGGACTTCATGTACTTTTTGTTCAGTAAATGAAAGCTTACATTTGAAAGGGTTTCAACCCTTCATCTCAAAATTATATATGGTGTAACCATAACGAAAATTGAATATTTGTTTGATATTTCGCATAATCGCAAGTATTAATTATGTAAATATAAAATGACATATGAAGATTTTAACGTTGGTTTTTCATCGATAATTATTTTTTGTGGTTTATTTTCACGATTTCTTAGCATATATAATTTCTTGATATGCACATGAATCATAACTAAATTCTCAATCTGACGGTATAGATGATCTCTAGCTTCATTCATGTACCTCAAAAAATGATTCATGAATATAATCAAATTATTCGTATTACAGATTTTTTTTTTCTTTTCCATCCTTCGAAGTCTTTCAGAACCATAATTAATCCCAAGCCCATTATGTCCATAAAATCAAGTTTGACCAATATATGAATTCCTCATTGTTAATACTTTCCTATGAATCTATTAGGTTCGTAACATGGCCTAATTCTCAGTATCCAGTACTCATCCTTCACCTTTGTAAGAGATTTTTCTTTCTTTCTTTCTTTCTTTCTTTTTACCAATGTAGATGTGCTTAAATTGGGTGTAGGATAGGAGAAAAAAATGTCTGCCGTAACTACTATCTCCCTGTAATATTTTAAGTGAAATTGAAAACTACAATTGAAGTTTTCTAAATTTAGTAGTAAAAACTTGGTGTTTTGTTATAGTTCAATAATGTATTGGTATGTTAGTATAATAGAATATTGATTTGTTAGTATGTTAGTTTATTTTTTTTTTGTTTATTCTTTGGTTTATCTGTTGGTTATTCACCTTTACAGTAGTATAACACAGTAGTGTATATATCTAGAACATTTTTAAAATGAGGTCCATATATAACCTTAAATTACAATCAGTTTTAAATTTTAAATTAATAAAAAACTAAACTTTAAACTATGATAAAATTATCTAAAGATAATATATCTTCTATATATAATTACGCTCTTGTAAATTTTTGAGTATTAAAAAGCACATGACCATCTAAATAAATTTTTTTTTGAATTAAATCCTAATTGCACATAGAAATAAATATTATTTTGAACAACCTTCAGTTTTAATTTGAAGTAAGTTATTAAGTTTTATTTATTTTCAAAATAAAGTACTTCTATAGTCACTAAATATATATGTTTTACATTTAAATTTAAATTGAATAAGTCTTTAAAATTATTTAGAAATTTAAAAAATAAATTTCAAAGAGAAATGGTATTCTTTCTTTTATGGGTAAAGCATTAGATATTTAGTTAATTTTTTAAATAAATTAAAGGACGGTCTCTCTCCTTTCAAGGTGGACTGCCTATAATAATATTTCTATTTTTTAGAATAAAATAATTCAAGCATAGATGGTTTATAATTTTACAATAAAAATAAGTAAAAAATGAATTATTTTTTTGATGACACTGAGACTACTATTAGGGATTAACATAGTTTATTTGAAACTTTGAGCTTATCTTGATTTGTAAAGTTTAATAATTGTAAACTGGCTTATAATTTTTTGGACAACTAAACCAATTAAGTAAAGTATAAGGGCTGTTGCATTTAAGCCATAATTTTATGATAAGAAAGAAGAATGACAAAAAACATTTGCAATAAGTAACTTAAATTTTTATTTCAATAATTTCATATAAAGATATTAATATATTTTTTTTTCTTCCTGGATCTTATTTAAAATAGTGGGGTCTAATAGAAAAATAAAGTGGAATTCATATTTAATTTTACACACTTCTTACTCATATTTTTAAATAAAAGTAAGGTTCATAGGCATCACTTTATTCCACATAAATCCACCCCTGATGCTCGTATCACAGAAACCGATAAAAAAAAATTGTAAAATTTACAGTTAAAGTAAACATCTCTCATACCTCAATACCATATTTTGTAGTAGGTATTGTACGCATGATAAATGAAAATAACCTTTTATCAGAAAAATAATAACAACATCCATACTTAATTTGTTTGGTTGTTGCGCAGACCTTGAATCAACCAAGTCAACTCGGTCTATCTTCCTTGTGAACATGTTTAATTACCTTATCCATGATTAAATTATGGACCAACACTCTTGTCCCTCCCCTCAACACGCGTTCCAACCGAAAGCAATACGTTCCTATAACTTTTAAAAGTGACAATTTAGTCCATTTCGCTATCCAATGGCAATGGAGGGTCGTTCCTGCGTTTCTCAGTCTAGAAACTACCGGGTACCTGGATCTAATTAATTCGCCACCTAAAACTATATTTTCTTATCCATAACTAATAACCTGTGCAGCCTACGAGTAACATGCAACCAGATGGAGCTGCTAGCGAGGGACGACCACAAAGGTTAAATTGTTGGTCTTTTTCCCTTGATTATTGGGGAAGTTTTAACTTAACTACTAATCAAATTGACTGCTACATATTTAAATCCAAATCGATCCACTCCGACAATACTTGGCACTGATTTAAGTGTGAAACAATACTACAACTAACACTCAAAAACGCGTAAAACCCTTTCTTTATTTTATTCTGTTTTAACCCCACATCTGGCGAAGAAGTTCTCAGAGGTTATTATATGTACAAAATCTTCCGTATTTTTCTTAATTCTTGATTTATATGTATGCATCTTTAACAGATATTGTATTTTAATGTGCGTCTCTCTAGAATTCTTGATGGTGCATTTTGAATCTGATCCTTGACCACGTTCGTTGTTCATGAATTTGTTTTGTCATTTTTTGGTAGTTTTCTTATAGGTTACTGAAAAAATTATATGGACGAGACGGAATAAATGTATGGCTGGGCAAAGATGCTTATGTAAGGATGTTTTGGGCCTTGAATGAAGTGACAGCCCATAACCTGGTTCAATTCCCTGGTTGGTTTGGTTCCAGCTTACCACTTCCAGTCTTCCACGTGCACCCGGTAACCGGAAGTATCCAATTTTTCGGACGACCAACGAAGTCTTGCAACGTGAGGTCAGTTACAACCTACAAGTGAGTCTGGTAATTATGAGCCTCTTTGACTGGATGCCTTCCCTATTTCCGTGAGTGAAGAAGAAAAATATGACCTTCCCACACCCCCGCCCCCTCCTCTCCTTTTTTTTTTTTTTTCATTTTCTTGTTTTATTTTGCAAATATAAATTTTGTGAAGGGCACCCCAATGCATAAAATACCACTAATAATCAATTACAGAGTTTATATTTTCTAATATAAAATATTGCATACATACATAAAATTTCTTATGTATCATAGTAAACAAGTCTTCTCAAGTTTCAATAAAATAAACAAGGTAAGAAAACTAGGAAGAAGTTTTTTTTTTTTTTGTATACTCTAAATTACATTGTAAGAGATCGTTACAAAAATTCTATTAATAAATTTACTCTAGATATCACCCCACCTTTTGGTCACAAAAAAAAAAAACTTCTTAATAAAAACATCTTATATAAACTAGGATTTAAACACAGGCCATTCACATTGGGGGAGGAGTTTGTAGTGCATAGATTAAATACGACTAGTGATGAGAGTTGGCAGTGGGGAAAACAGCTTGCAATCACATCGAGTTTAAGAAGTGAGGAAAGATGTAGGGAAATTACAAAAAATCCTTTGTAGTTTGGTATAACTTACAAATTTTTTTATATTTTAAAAAATTTACATTTTATTTTCTGCTTTTTTTATAGTGTATGATAATAATTTTTAAAATTTTAATTTAAACTGTAAGGGTACTATATTCAAATAATTTTAAATTTTTTAATTTTTTATAGTCAATTGACCTTAAAAAAATATTAATATATATTTAAAAGGAGAAAAATGTATTTATAAAAAAAATTTTTTAATAATTTAAAAATAAAATTTTTTGAAAATATTAAAATTATTAAAAGATGAGTATCATAAAATAATTATAGTTTCAGAAACTATTATTGAATAGTAAAAAAATAAGAGATAAAATGTAAATTTTTAAAAATAAAAAAATTAAAATATAGGTTAGAGCAAATGTCGGGCTAGTGATAAGTTCCCCAAAGATGTAGTGGCAAAGGAAACACCGCTTGATCACTTTCTTTCTCCAGTCGGCTTCCTTTTTTTCCTCGAACAAATGGCTATCACCACAAATTATGGGGGCCAGAGACCCACAGAGAGCCAGCTATGGGCCACGCGCCTGGCGCCCCCAGAAGCTTCTCATTTTGCCGTCTCCGCACATCCTGCGCCACTAAACGCCCAACGGCCAACGGTCGGTCATACGCTCCCCATCAGTTGTCCTGTGACGGTTGACGAAAACTATATGTCAGCTTTTTATCTCTTGAGTGGCCCTCCCACTTATTCTCTTAAAATTTCTAGTTTCCAACTTTCCATTCCCATGTATGGTTTATCCATATCCAGTAATTCAGAGTTAGGTTGCTAAAGCGACGTCGTAGTGGCACCACCAAAATTTCCTGAGCTCGCAATTTTAGTTATTAATGAGCTAGCAATAATAATTTCACCTATATATATTTGAGGAAGATCCTTATATAAACAAAAAAAAAATTTATATTATATAAGGTATAACTTCATAATTCATATCATATCAGGTATAACCGTATAATTCATACTCATTGAAGTTAAAACTTATGGGCTTAGTAGAGGTAGGCTCAAACATGTAATTAAGAGATTAAAACCAATTGTGAAACTAAATCTCTTCAACCCCTCAACTAACAATATTACAATGTGATGTAAGTAAAACTCTTGATTTGGTAGGCAAGGAACTATGACTATATGAAGGACTTAGTGGAAAACTCTAGGTACATTTAGTGGCAGAACTAGGATTTTTGGTTCGGGGGGGGTAAGCTCAGAGGAGAATCGACTAAGCCCAGAGGAAAAGGACAGCATCGTGGCGAGGCAAAGCTGGAGATTAGGACTAAGTTGTACTAATTCAAATATTAGGGTACAGCTCGTATAAGTTGGAAAATTTGGAGGACTAATAGTGCAGTTAGGCCATGTTTGAGTATCTGTTTAAGGCTAAAGGAAATAATTACTCATTTGGTCACTACTTTCTTTAGCTTCTATCCCATTGCCCCTCCATCTTCATATTCTTCCATTATTTCTAAGGGGTAAAAATGTATTTACAATCCCTAAGTTCTCTTGAATTAATCAATTAAATGTTTATATTTAAATTTTTTTAAAATTTTCAGGGTGTAGTGGCCACCCCTGCACCTACATAGGTCCGCCACAGGGTACATTCATAACACTTTTTTAAATCTCTTACCTGTTACGTCTTGACTCTATTGCTAACTTAGATATTGGAAAATTTTTAATAGACACACAGCTTCAAAAACCTCCAACTTTATTTTTCATTATAGATTTCATTCCTCTCTCTGCCTCTCACGATCTCGGTTTTACATCACCAAAATTAAAAATTCTTCATAAGTAGAACCAAAAAATAACGAATGAGTTAATTCTATTAAATTAATTAGCAAGCGACATAAATTCACGTCTTATAATTTCAAATTAATTACTTTTATAAATACGAATGATGTCATGTCACAAAAATAAGGTATTTATTATGGTTTATCATAATTACCTTTAACTATTTCACACAATTATAACAAAAAAATCATTCTAAGGGACGTCTTATGTAATTTTCTTCAAGAAAATAATTTACAAATATAAAGAGTATGATTTGTTTTAGAAGACGACAATTTTAAAAACTATAATCATTTGGAATTGAAAAAGCGTACGTTCGGCACTTCTTGCGCCGCTCACTAATCTCACTTCTAGCTTTCTTGCTCCGTAGGATGAGTATTTCCTAAAGGCCAATTATTGTGTGCGCCAGGCGCATATATGCGCCTGGCTTATTTACATTCATGCCATTTGACATTCGGCTCGCTTAATTACATCCGTGCCATTATGACCTATTTCTTCTTTTTCTGTTTTTTTTTTTGTCGTTTCTTGAGAATTAGTTGCTCTGCTTCTTCTTCGACTCCATTTCTTCTCTAGCTTTGTCTCGCGAGTTTCGGGTTCCATCGATCGTTCTTCGGTGTGGATTAGTTGCTCTGGTTCTCCTTCTACTCCGTTTCTTCATCTAGGTTTGTCTTGCGAGTTTCTGGTTGCGTCGATCGTTCTTCGGTGTGGATTTCGATCTTAGTTTCTTTTTTGTGCCGTTGAAGGACAAGTTTCGGAACTCTTGTTTTGATGGAGGTGTTTGCTTGTTGCCGGTAATGGATCTAGATCTGAATGTTTCTCCTGCTCCGTCGTCCGACGTTATTTGCTCTGTTAACTTAGGTACGAACGAGTTCTTGATATTTATTTGTGTTTCATTTTTGTAGCTCACATTTGGATTGTCTTTTCATGTTAGATTTGTTTTTTTAATGTTTGGCTTAGTTCCTTCTGCCTCAGTTTCTGGTGATTTAGGTTGTAGAGTAGATGTTCGGTCTTTGATATCTGCTGTTGAGGGATCTGATTTGGGTGCATTGTCCAATTCTTTGGCGATTTCATGTGGTATTCATGTTGAAGGTACATGTTCTTTTTTATATTAGTATATGTTCTTTTTAAGAATACTGTTTGTTCTTTCTAATTATACTGTTTGTTCTTTTCTATTTTAGACAGTGTTGTTTTTTTTTATTGTTTTTTATATTGCTTTTTTATGGCACGTTTGCTTTTTGGTCTGGCACGTTTGCTTTTATGAGTTGGCCTTGATTTTTTTATGGTTCACAGTCTGTTGTCTTTACAGAACTGATGTTTTGGGCTTTTATGTTCTTTTCTTCATTAGTGTTTGTACCTTTCTACAGAACTGTTTGTACCTTTGTGCTTTAGACCTTGTTCTTTTATGCTACAGAGTTTGTTCTTTTAAAAATGCATATGTTTTATATGTGTTAGACTTTGTTCTTTTATGTTACAGAGTTTGTTCTTTTAAAAATGCGTATGTTCTTTTATGTGTTAGACTTTGTTCTTTTTGCATGTTGTATATGTTCTTATAATGGAGCTGCATGTAGGTTATTCTGAAGATGATGGATTTGAACGGATTGATATGACTGGTATGGAGTTTGGCGGTGAGGATGAAGCATATGAGTATTACAGGAAGCATGGTCTTAGCCATGGTTTTGATGTAAGGAAGACTAGGCTCCGTCGTCGGGTAGATGGTTCTTGTTGTGGAAGGGAGTTTTGCTGTTCTTGTGCTGGTGAAAAACATAGTTCTGCGATTGATGGGAGTCATGAAAGAGCCAGTTTTCGTTCTAATTGCAGGGCATTTGTGAGGTTTAAAATTGATATGAGTGGTACTTGGAAGTGTGATAGACATGATAGGCAGCATAGTCATCCATTTGTTCCACAACATCAGACTCATTTTTTGCATGCTGCGAGGCATATAGATGATAGTAAGAAGAATATGTTGATGTCTTTCATGCAAATTGGTATTCGAGCTATAGATGCATTCAGGATAATGTACCAAGAATGTGGAGGTATTGAGTCTGTTGGGTTTACGAAGAAGGATTTATACAATTTTTTTACTCGTGAAAAGTCAATTCAGATTGGGAGTGCTGATGCGCAGTCATTGCTTGATTGTTTTAAAGAAAGATATGTTTGTGATGGCAATTTTTACTATCAATATCAAGTTGTTGACGGTCGTTTGGGTAATTTTATATGGAGAGATTCACGTATGTATGAAGATTATCAGTGCTTTGGTGATGTTGTTGTTTTTTATACAACATACAGAACAAATATGTATGGTCTCATATGTGCCCCCTTTGTTGGAGAGAACAATCACAGGCAGATTGTTATTTTTGGTTGTGGCTTCTTGATCAACGAGGAGAAGGAGACTTTTGGGTGGTTGTTTGATCAATTTTTGGAGAGTATGGGAGGTGTTCAGCCATCAACTTTTATGACAGACCAAGATGCTGCCATTATGTTTGCTACTGAGAGACATTTGCCTGGTTCTAAGCATAGGCTGTGTCTGTGGCATATTTCACAGAATGCACGAAAACATTTGGGGTGGTTAATGAACAGCAACAAAGAGTTTTCTAGAGCTTTGAGCCGGTGTTTTTATGGTTGTATTACTGTTCAGGAGTTTATTGAAAGGTGGTCAAATATGATAGAGACATTTGGTTTAGAAGGTAATAGTTGGCTGGAGAGTATATTTGCACTGCGGGAGAAGTGGTGCCCTGCTTATTGCAGAGATGTTTTTTCAGCGGGTAATTTCCCATCTATATATGTGTGTTGTTTTATATATTGTTGTTTGTTTTTCTTCAGTTAATGTTTGTTCTTTGTGTAAAATATCTACAATATTTTTGTTACTAGTATATGTTATTTTATGTATTAGTGTATGTTCTTTCATTCGTTAGTTGGTGTTCTTTTATGAATTGATGTCTGTTCTTTTTGTAGGTATATTGTCAACCCAGAAAAGTGAAAGTACAAATCACATGTTGAATGGGATTTGCAGCAACCAGACATCACTTTTGTCAATGTTTCATTCGATTGAGCAGAGAATCAGAGAATGGAGAGATGCTGAGGTTGGTGAAGATTTTAGTAACCGAGGGTCATTGAGTGTGAAATTTCGTTGTTCGCTTTTGATGCATGCTGCTGAGGTATATACATTTCGTATCTATAAAGAGTTTGAGGATGAGCTTGAGATTGGTTCTTTTGCTGATTACAAGTTGTTAAGTGAGGTTGATGGTGTTTCTGAGTATGAAGTTGCAAATCAAGATTCTGAAGGACGTTACTGCATGGTGTCTTTCAGAAACAGTGATTCAATTAAGGTAAATTGTTCATGCAAGCATTTTGAGGAGATGGGGTGGTTTTGTTTGCATATCCTCAGAATTTTTAATGTGAGAAATGTTACAACAATTCCTACTGCGTATATTGTGAGAAGGTGGACAAAGAATGCTAGAGCTGGTAAGTGTATTGATAGTATGGGTGGTGGAACTAATGTGAAGTTTGTTAGCATGTTTTGGAGAAACAAGTTGATGAAAGATATATATGATGTTGTGATTTCATGTCAAGAAATTGAGGAGGCGAGGCATTTATGTGAACAATGGGTCACAGATTTGAGTATAAAGGTGAGTGTTTGTTTGAGTTCTAACCAAGCGATGGGTCCTAGCAGCAGTTGTGTGTCTGGGGTTGATGAGACTGGAATACAAAATCCGTTGCCTGTTAGGACAAAGGGCCGCAGCAAGAAGCGTATTCAGAGTTGTGTTGAAAAGCAGTTGAAGAAGTCAAAGAAGTAGTTTCATATATTTCTTTGTTCTTTTATGGTCAGAAATTTGTTCTTTCATCGGGAACTGTTTGTTCTTCTATGAAATTTTATATGATTCTTTACAGAGGAATAACATTTTCATACAAGTGTAATGAATATGTAGTGAAAAAAAATAGTATCAGTTGTGATGAAAAGCAATTTGAAGAAGTCAAAGAAGTAGTTTCATATATTTCTTTGTTATTTTATGGTCAGCAATTTGTTCTTTCATGGGGAACTGTTTGTTCTTCTCTGAAATTTTATATGATTCTCTACAGAGGAATAACATTTTCATACAAGTGTTATGAATATGTAGTATCAGGTAAAAGTACAGACAGGTTCTGATGTAAGAACAAAGAGTTGCATTGGAATGAACAGTTGTTCTGATGTAATAACAAAGAGTTACAGTGAAAAGAACAAACATAAAAGAACAAAAGAACATACAATGCATTCTAAAAGAACAAACATACCCTTCTAAAAGAACAAAGAGTTACAGTGAAAAAAACAAACATAAAGGAACGAACAATGCATTCTAAAAGAACAAACATACCCTACTAAAAGAGCAAACACGTAAGGACAAAAGAACAAACTTTCCATTCCAAAAGAACAAAGAGTAGTTTTGAAAAGAAGAAACACAAAAGAACAAAAGTACAAACAGGCAGTCATAAAAAACCAAGATATAAGGAAGACAAACAGTGCCTTGTAACATAGAAGGTAACATGAATGAACAAAAACTTCATTGCCAAAAGGATAATAATTTCTTTGATATTCATATTTTCTTCATAGAAAAATATATACAATCTGCATAGAAACAACCAGTATAGATCCAAAAACCCTATACAAAAGTATAACAGTTGACCTAAGAGTTTGTTTCTCTACTGTCCTATGGCGTGAAGAACAATATTCCTTTTGCTGTTGTGCTCCGAAAGGAGAAGTTCCGCTGCAATCTTGATGCGATGAATCTTCATTATGTCATTTGGTCCCAAGTCAGAATGAAACTGCTTACCCTCATAAAGTTCCAAATGCCTACATGTGAAAATTCCGCAGTCAACTGCGTTCAATATATATTCATCTTTTCTTGCCAGCTTTATGCATGGCTTCCTTCCAAAGTAGCTTCACATGTGAGTGTTTGAAGACTGTTACTGGATGCTTGAGTTTGATATTGCTTTCGACAAAGTAGGAGTTGAATATTAACATCTGAAACAAAAAGAAAAAAAAGCATCCAATGAGTCACAGTTTTTAATACGTAGGGGTTGAAGTGACAGTAGTTATATAGTAGAAGGAACAAACATTAATATAAAAGGTACAACCAACAGAATATAAAACAACAAGTGATACAACCAATAACTAACAGAAAATTCTAAAATAACAAAGAGTAACACGTAAAAGTACAGACAAGAACGTGGAAAAGAACAGACACTAACATGTAAAAGAATAAAGAAGAACAAATAAAGAAGACTAAAAGAACAAACAATAACATGTACATATGGTCAAAGTACAGACAAGAACGTGCAAAAGAACAAAGAGTAACATGTAAGAGAATAAACAAGCTTAAAAAAAGGATTCTAAAAGAATAAACAGTAACACAAGAAATGATATGTACATATCTTTCAGAATAAAAGAACAAGAGGTAACACATAAAAGAACAGATAGATTGACCAGAGATTGAGCGACTTACGAGTGCACTTCTTATTTTCTGGTATCTTACTTCTACTGCTTGGAGGTTGTTAATTGACTTGACTTTTCTTGCTTTCATATCAAACAGTATAATGAAGAAGTGTTCGTGTTGGATGACAGGAAAAAAAATCTACATCAAAGTAAAATTATACTTTAGATAACAATAACAAATAATACACACTAACATAAGTGTAATAACAATAAAAAATAAATTCTACCAGTTCATATTGTTCCAGTGGCCGTAAATTCTGGCTTGCAGTCCAGTTTGTCAAAGTTTCAATTCCCGCTCGTTTAATCTCCTCAAGAACAGCTTTTTCCTTCTTCTTTTGCTTTGTCCCATTATCCAGGATATTCAGGGCAGTGAACTTGTGGAAATGAGCAGAGAGACACGGAAGAAAAAGCACCAACATGCAAAAGGACAAACAGAAGCATAAAAAAGAGCAAACAGTACCATGAAAAGATATAGACAAGAATATCCAAAAGCACACACTGATAAAGGAACATAAAAGAACAAACACTGACAGAAGAAAGAACAAACATAGAATTCTAAAAAGAACAAACAATAACATGCAAAAAAAAAATGAATTAGAGCAGTGGTTTGGGATTACTGATAAGAAAGGAGTGATGAAAGCCCTTTTACTGTGAGGACTCTGGTTTTCCTTCATGTTTAGCAGGGCTGTCCACACTTGTACAATTTGTACTTCAACGTAACCTTCACCAATTAATGTTGCAAGTGTGTCCGTTGGAACCGAATTATCAGAAATTTGAATCAAACTTGAACTGCAGATTATAAATCACAAGCAATTTATACAAGGGACTAAAAGAACAAACACTTCTAGAAGAACAAACAAGGCATTCTAAAAGAACAAACAACAATGGACAAAAGAACAAACATGCACTTCTAAAAGAACACACAAGGCTTTCTAAAAGAACAAACACCAATGCACACCAATGCGACCAATGCACAAAAGAACAAACAAATTCTGGACAAAAAAACAAACACGCACTAAAAGAACAACAACTTGTAAAAGAACAAACACCAATGCACAAAAGAACAAACAAAACTGCAGGAATAATACCTCATTGAAAGTGCCTTATCCACAGCTCTAATTTCAAGGTCTGTAAGGTTTTCAGTAGGTGCATGTGCAGCATACTTTCGGATGAATTCATTTTGAATGAAGCTGATGTCTCTGGTAGGCATGGTAGCTACCTCTGGTTCTTTGGTTTGTTCATTCAAAGTATTTGGTGGAGGCCTCAATATTGGGAGCTCAGTTAGGAGTTTTGATATGGGAGAGTTGGGAACAGCATTATCAGTTGGAGAGTCCGACAGCAATGTGAAGTCTGGTATCTCATCCAAGTAATTCACAGGTTCTGCAGAGAAAATGTAGAAGATCATTTGTAATGCAAAAAAGAAAACAATCATTAACAAAATTAATAGTGAGAGAATAGAAGCTTACTCTTATTTGTCTCTTCTTGTTTCTTGGTCTGAATAGCAATCGATTCTTCATGTACATATGGTAAAAGAACAATTAGTAACTAATAAAACAACATAAAGTAACTCATAAAAGAACTTACAAGAATGTAAAAAAGAACAAACAGTGAAGGCGAAAAGAACAAAAAAGTAACTCATAAAAGAACTTACGAGAACATACCAGCTGGTTGGCCTCCAAGAATTGATTCATGTTGTTCGTTCAAAATATTACTGTGATGATCATGTTCCTCCAGATCATCAAAACGTAAATCTCCTTCATCTTCATGTACATATGGTAAAAGAACAATTAGTCACTCATAAAAGAACAAAAAGTAACACATAAAAGAACAAACAAAAATGTAAAAAAGAACAAACAGTGAAGGCCAAAAGAACAAAAAAGTAACTCATAAAAGAACTTAGGAGAACATGAAAGAAAACAAACAGTAATAAAAGAAAGAACAAGCAAAAAAGAACATACCAGCTGGTTCGTGTTGTGTTTCATCTCTTTTTCCTTCATGGCATGTATGAATTGATTCATGTTGTTCGTTCAAAATATTACCAGACTTGCGTGAAAAGAGGAATGTAATCCTCTGTTTTTTTGCATGTTTTTCTTCAACAGGGTTTTCCAGAGCTTTGTCAACTCCTTGCTCCCCTGGTTGCTCTGCCTGTGATTCATGCTGTGCTTCATTGCCTCCTTGCTCCCCTGGTTGCTCTGCCTATGGTTCATGCTGTGCTTCATTGCCTCCTTGCTTCCCTGGTTGCTGCAAATCATCATCGTCATCACTGTCATGATGATCTTGCTGCAAATCATCAGAACATAAATCCTCTGCATTTATCTGCTCATCCTCTTCTTCCCCATCATCATCAAAGCCTCCTTTACGCACACTCTCACAGCTGTGTCTTTGTGGTTGTGTGAATCGTTCTCTTGCACGCTCCCACAGCTGTGTCAACTCATGAATTTGGTTGAGGGCAGTTGAACTGAACTGAGAGTCAGATGGCCCTTCTTGTGCAGGTGTCCTCATTGCCATGTATTCAGCAATGGTTGTTGTCTGATCAGGGTAGGCATCCATGACATCTTTCATGGCCTTAAACAAATCCCGATTGGCATCCGCAGCCCTCTTTACATGCTGTAACACAGCATCAATAAGTTCCTCAAATCTTTCAAGCTCTTGTGAGGCTGATTCTCCCTGTGCATTTTCCTCAGCCTCTCTAGATGTGTTTTGCAAGTTTTCCAACCATTTTTGTCTGACAGTAGCAACCAATGTATCATCCGCCACCTAAACATAAAAAACAATGGGAATGAACAAAGAGTAACATGTAAAATTACAGACAAGAAAGTGGAAAAGAACAAACATTGATATAAAAGGTACAACCAACAGAATATAAAACAACAAGTGATACAACAAATAACAAACAGAGAATTTTAAAAGAACAAAAAGTAACATGTAAAAGTACAGACAAGAACGTGGAAAAGAACAAACACTACCATGTAAAAGAATAAACAAGAACAAATAAAGAAGCCTAAAAGAACAAACAGTAACATGTACATATGGTCAAAGTACAGACAAGAACGTGCAAAAGAACAAACATGTAAGAGAATAAACAAGCACAAAAAAAGGATTCTAAAAGAACAAACAGTAACATGTAAAAGAACAAAAGAGAACAAACAAGAAGAAAGAGTGTCACCTTTCCCAGTCCAAAGGAACCTGCAGCTTTTTCTTGGTTGATTCTTTGGATGATTAATTTGTTGTCCCATCCAGACACTCTTGGTATCTGCCTAGGAACAGTTGGTTGGCCCTTCATCCAAAATCTGTCAAAGTATAGTTGCTGCGGATGAACTTTTTAGAATTAGTTAGTTGTAACAATAGCGAGCTAATAATGTTATGACATGATAAGAGGAATACCTGAAGAAGAAGGGTGCATCCACCAATGTTGGCCATTGAACTTTTCTGCTTGTACTTTTCAATTGATGAAACAAGAGAATCAATCAAGTACTGAGCCCAGTTCATATTCTTGACAAATGATAAATCCTCTGTTGCTTTCACAACTTTCCATGTGCAGTCATTTGCTTTTGCTGTTGGAGCAATCAAATGTGTAACAACAAAGACAATAAAGTTCCTCTTGAAATTGTCCCCTCCCTCTTTGTCCTGAAGAATTGCTTCCCTTAGTTGCCTCGGGTGTGGGGATTTGCCACCAAATTGCTGCGCCCAAGAAGCAAATAAGGGGGCTCGATCAGAATTTGGTGTGAAGAACATGTCATATGTTTGCACAGTGATCTGCCCAAAGGGTATCCCAAATAATACATGGGCATCAGCAGCGTCAATCTCAATCTCCCTCTTGTTTGGAATACATAGAGTCAACGAGTTGCAGTCAAAGGCGGAGATTAAAAAGTTCATCAGCTCCTGCCTAATAGTGATCCCGGGAAGATGGAAAAGCTTTTCAAACCCAAGCTCCACTACAGCATTTTTCTGTTCAGGGTTGTTTGATATTATTTGCATTAGCTCATGAACTTGCAATGCAGAGCACCTGGGTGTAAGAGATGACCTGCAAACAATGAAAAAAAAAAGATTTACTCCAAGAGAACGTACAAGTAGGAAAAAAGAACAAACAGCAAACAAACACTTAAGTAACAAACAATACCTTCTAAAGGAACAAACAAGCACTTCTAAAAGAACAAACAAACAAAGGAACAAACAGGCCAGTTGTAAGCACAAAAGAACCAACAATGCCTTCTAAAAGAACAAACAGGCACTTCTAAAAGAACAAACACACAAAAGAACAAACAAGGCTGCTGAAAGAACAAAAGAACCAACAGTGGCTTCTAAAGGAATAAACAGGCACTTCTAAAAGGACAAACACACAAAAGAAAAAAGAACAAAGATGCCTATTTAAAAGAACAAACATAGCCTTCTGAAAGAACAAGCATCGGGCAAGTGTAATCACTGAAACACAAAAAATAATTAAGGTTTCTAAAAGAAAACAAACAAATCATTAAAGAGAAACAAACACATGAGAACAAACACAAAAAGTACAAAAGGTACTTTCTAAAAGAACAAACACATGAGTACAAAAGAACAAACAATGCCTTCTAAAGGAACAAACAAACACTATTAAAAGAACAAACACAAAAGAACAAACACACTATTAAAACAGTGCCTGCTTTCTAAAAGAACAAACACATGAGTACCAAAGAACAAACAATGCCTCCTAAAGAAACAAATAGACACTTCTAAAAGAACAATCACAACAGAACAAACAGGCAATTTTTAAAACGAACAAAAACGAGATATCGTTAAACGAACAAAAACGAGATATACCTTTCATGCCTGATTTCTTCTGGCTTCTTTCCAGTTCTTTTACTCCTCGTAGATGTTTCTATTTCGTCTTTGGCAACCGGTTTGATTTTCATTCGTTTTTCTTCTTTTCCATGTTCAGGAGATTTTGTCTTTTTTCTCTCTCTTATTATCGACCTTCTGCAGCGATTAAATACGTTTATGGTGCGAAAGAATGACCAACAATGGAAGATGCAACAATGGACAGGTGTGGAAAATGTTAAGCACTTACAGTTGCTCACTAAGCGTTTCTTCATCCCGTGATCTCTTCATCGTCGGCTAGGTAGGTTTTTTGTCCGGCGTTTCAAAGGTAAACGGCTAGGTAGGTTTTCTGTCCGGCGTTTCAAAGGAAAACGGCTAGGTAGTGTTTTATGTCCGGCGTTTCAAAGGAAAACGGAGTTGAGCGGCTGAAGGCAAGGAAGCAACAATCAGTCGGCGACGGAACTGCAGCTTCTCGGAGAAGTTGAATCGTTTCGGGTTCGCGCTGCAGATATTTATTGGATGACATAAGATGTAATTTCAAGAGTTTTGGACGCGGTGGCACGCTCGTAATTTCATAGAAATCGTAGCGCGTCTGCCGAATGTTAGTTTTTAATAGGTAGGGGTTAAAGTGACAATAGTTATATAGTAGAAGGAAAGCTTATGGCATAAGCCTGGTTTACACAATCAGTACTCTTTCCTAAAACCAGAACAAAGCCAAAAAAGTGTAGTGTAAAATAAATTTATTTTAAATTCATTAAGCGTTTGGTTAAATGAACAGACAAAAAACTCATTAAGCAAGCCCATTTTTTCAACTCAACAAGCAGGGTAATGCTGTCCATGTCACATGTCTACACGATAGCTATCCCCATTACGCCTTGGACCAACTCCCACCAAATTGATAAGTTTGAGGGCTCATCTCCAGTGAGTCCTAGTTGAGGGACTAACTCGTCTGTTTCACGTAAGTTAGCGGGCTACCAGAGCATTTAGGCGTTTGTGTGAACTCAGGCTCTGAGCTGATTGAGTCAATCCTGAATGGCCATAGAAATTTCGCACACAAACAAAACAGTTAGTCAACAATAAAAATTCGATAAAATATATATCACATTATCAATATTTTCTTCTAGTTTATCTCTAACTAACTTGGACCCACCATTGATATCTTTCTCTCTTTTTTTTTTTTTAATGGCCAATCACCATGGAGATTTTTTTGAGATTCAGTCGGCGTAACATGAGATGCTACTATTAAATACTATCAGAAACCATAAAAAAAAAAAAATTACACACACAATTAGCATGTGTGTTTTTTTTCTCCATGTTATGTTATTATCTTGAAATAATAACTTTAAGAGGCATAGGATTTTTTTTTTCTCAACGAAGTGATTTTTTGGTTCGAGTAACTTGTCCGGAAATGGACTAAAATATTATACTTGGTATAACTGCTTCCTTGTACGAATAATTTTAAAAGCTTTTAAATGTTTTTACACAAGTAACCATAGAAATTTGATGTAGTCTATAATAGTAATTGAAATAGAACTGCATGTAAAATTTATTTACTTATATTTAAATAATTTAATCACACAAACTGACAAATTTAATTTTTTTTATAAAGCGTTTATGGACTTTGCACTCCAATATACTGTCGAGAGACGCAAAATTATAAGTTTCGTTAATAAACAAAGAAAAAATGGACAAGTACGTAGAAATTTCAGGCCAAGAACATACGATTACGACGTAAAACTTGAAATTCAAATTCCGCGAAGCTCCCTCGTCACTATCACTCGCATTTGGGGCCAAAAATGGAAAAAATGGAAATCTCCTTTTCGTTATAAAATAATAAAAGAAAAGACGGAGCAAAAAAAAAAATTTATTTGGAAAATCATAAATAATTTGCTTTGAAAAATAAGGAACCTTATAATAACCCATGGGGTTTGGCTTACCTTATAATTTACCTCTCTTATATTCTAAAACTTATACTTTGCTTCTGTTTTTTCTATATTATTCAACAATAAATTTTAAAATTTTAATTTAAATTATATAATAATAATTTTTTAGTAATTTTAATATTTATAATATTCTTTTACAGTTAATAAATATTTTAAATTATTATTATTATTTTTTATAAATGCATATTCTTTTCTTATATATCTAAATCAAAAAATTTTAAATCTCAGTTAATTATAAAAAAATATCAAAAGTTTCAAATTTTTAAAATATAATTATTAAATAGTTTAAATTAAAATTTTAAAAATTATTATTAACTAGTATGAAGTAAGTAATGAATAAAGTGTAGATTTTTTAAGATAGATGGGGTAAAATACAGGTTACGTCGAACCACTGGGGAGTTTCCATAATTTTCCTCAAACGAATGGTAATTACTTTTATTCTCAAGCGTCACAGAGGCTCGGACATATGCCTCAGATCTACCCCGTCCAACCAAACACCAGCACCTGATCCAACGGACCGTATGCGTTACTACATTTCCTCTATATATCTCTGCTCCACCTTCGTCTCCCTCCTCAGGCGCTTAGCCAACTTCCAGCTTCGAAAACTTCAACAGGAAAACAGAGCATGGCGTGGACGACAAACACTATAATTCTTTCTCTCAAACTCCTCCTGATTTTCGCCGGAGCTTTTTCGATTGCTTCCGGTCTCCGATTCTCTGTTCGGTTGCTTATCCATTTCTCTATTTCCCAAGCTCCGTCGTTGTGGAGCTCCCTCCGATCGTGGCTACGGCTGCCGTATCTCTACGTCATCATCAACGGAATCATCATCTCCATCGTCGCATCCTCGTGGTTCCGCCGGAGGAACGACGACGTTGCAGAGGACCACCCGAGAATGGCCGCCTATCCGAGTCCGGCGTCCCAGTATCTGAATCCGAATCCGACCGCATCGGAGTTTGGCGTGGGGGTCAAATATGCGAGAAAATGGACGGAGCCAGCGGTGGAAGCGGAAGAGGAGAAGAATGTGGTGGCGGGATACGGAGGCAGAGAAGCGAACTTTTCTAATGAAGAGGATAAACATGTGATCAGTGAAGAAGAAAATGAGTTTGGAGCGACGGTTCCTTCCAGTATCGGTTACACGCCGGAGATTCCTTCTCCGGCTGCAAATCATCCTCTGGTTTCTCCAAGGTTTGCCTACCGGAAACTGGTCAATTCCAGTCCTCAAGGTACTTAAGTATATTTTATAGCGGTTTCTTTTTTTGCCCCTTAATTTGAACTTTTAAGTTCCCACGAAAATCTGGTTCAAGCGAAACTCAGAATTTGTGGTACAACAGCGGGTCGGAGATCGTTGAGGGTGGCGAAGCCCAAACAGCAGCAACACGACACGATGGAGGACACGTGGAAGATGATAATGGCGGGGCGGGAGGTGGCGCTGGCCAGGGAGACGGAGAATCATGGCGGTGAGATGGTGGTGTGCGACGGTCTGCCTGCGTTGAAGAAATCGGAGACGTTCAAGGACCGGACAAACTATTATAACCAGTCAGGGCCACCCGTGACGGCGGCGGCTAGGTTGAGGAAGGAGCCATCGCTGGGTGAGGAGGAGTTGAACCACCGTGCGGAGGCGTTCATAAAGAAGTTCAACGAAGAGATGAAGCGGCAGAGGCAAGAGTCGCTTAATCAGTACATGGACGTGATCAACCGAGGAACCAACTAATTATCCAATTAATTATAATTAACTAACTAAACTGCGTCGGAAAGAATAGAATAGTAACCATAGAAAGGAAAAAGGAAACTTGTGGATATTTCTCCTAAGTGTGTCTAGATGCTTTATGGTATAGGACTAAAAAAAGGGTCTGAGCTTACGTTTTTTTAATTTATTTTCCCAATTTTCTTGTCCCCCTTTTTTCCTTGGGGGTGGAAAGTGGAATCAACAGACAGAGATTCATTATGGATGTTGTAATGGAATTTGGAATGTATGCTATAAGGGAAATATAAATTAGTTGTTGTAATGGAATATATGATGCGTAAATTACTCTTCTGTATAAGTTAACCAGCTACAATTAATTTGCTTTCCGTCTATTTCAGTGGATCAGTCAATGGTCTTATATTTTTTGTTTGATAATGCTATCATACTTCCATGCTATTACACTCCTTTGACCAATGTAGATAAGGCTGTGGAGAGAGGCTAAATTCACACCGGAATTGTGCTCTTAGACTTCCATGTTTGCTGCCCTTTTATAAACCTGCTTGGTTTAATTTGGGTATTAGTGATGAATTATGCACACCCTTAGACTTTCATGTTCGTCACCCTTAGACCATCGTAGATTACCAGTGGATCTCGACAATCACAAATAAGAGGAAGTGAGGCACCTGTTTCTGTCTACTCAGTCGGTCTCTCAACCTCTCAGACATCGCATTTTGAATCATTACTAATCATCGAGCTTATTGGCTGTCATTAGGGATAGACAGATTCTACCCACCTCTGGACGATTTTGGGTAGCTACAAAACCAACAAATCAATGACATGGGGAGAGGCATTGTAGTAGTTCTAAATCAAGCCCCTGTGGAGATCCGGTCATCGCTGCCACAGGAATGGAAGTATAGCCCCTGGACTATGTTCAAGCAATTTATGTGAGTGTTTCCAATAAGGATGGGGCAGAGGTGAGTGTGAAAATGGAACTGAATTGGGTTATGGGATAGGATTGGATGTCGGCAGTATTGGGTATGAGGGCAAATGTGGCCAACGTCTGAGTTGTTCTCCAAAGTGCGATTTACCTGGGGGAAGGGGGAATGTGGGAAACAGGTGGCACAATTGTAATAAGTTACAATTTTTAGGGCCGAATGAAAAGGGATCCACAATAATGTAGCTAAACTCTGCAAAAACATGTTAACTCGATTAACTTCCCATGAAACGAATTGACCTTATGCTTATGAAATCTTTATTATGAATAAAAACTGAAACGAATCCTTTAATTCATAACGATTAACGTTCTAATTTGATTCTTACCATCATTATACTTCATGTTCATTGCAATTACACTTGAATGTAGTTATATTAGATTATGATTGATGGCATAAAGTTTGTAAGTAACTATTAAAACATAAATTTATAACAAACTCGTAACCTAGCAGCTGCTCTCCCTTTTTCTCTGCATCATCTTCCTCTCCTATTCTCTGCACATTCAGCTGGGTTTTGATCTTAATCCAAGTCTAACCAATTTATTTACTATCATTATTCTACCCGATCAATCACTATAATTTTTGTTTTTAATGTTTCTTCTTCCTCCTCTAGAAATCTCTATTATCATTATTAGTAGGAACATCGTTTGATTCGAGTGGATTATCAAACACAATAGTATAGGTGAGTCAGATGTTTTCAAATAATGGTTCATGTAATGTTATCCTTATTATTATTATTTTTTGGTCCATTTGATGAGTCATTATCCACGTTTTATGCTTAGACAGTTTGTTAGTCCACAAAGTGTTGATATGCAGTTTAATATATTTTATTCTCTATTTGGACCTTTTCCTGGTTAATTGTAAATTACTATCCTAGATTTCTTCTTTAGTTTACATGAAAAAAGTTTAGCTTGATTCCAATTTTCTTGTTCTCACTCAGTGGCATAAAGATGGATAGCCCTTTTGATGGCCACTTAACTTTTCTTTTGTTCTTTAAAGTCCTATATATACCATTGGTTTGTAAGATGTTATGTGATTTATTTTTTACTAGAATAAAGCTCCTTTTATTGTAAGATTGTGGTGCTTTATTCCCAATAATCGTTTGGAAACAACTCATGTTGAGGAAATAATAAGATGAAATTTTAAAATTGTTATCACTTATGTAATTTTATGATTTGAATGAAAAAATTGATAACAAGAAACACAATAAGCGAAGATAGTTAATATAGCTATATTTCATTCTAGGTTAGGGTTACTTATTTTACCGTGAAATCAACATATGAAACATGAATTATATATTCCTACAAACATTATAGTTGCTGAAGCGTCTCCTGTCAAGTGTGTTCGTTAAAGCTGTATGCTTTTTCTTTTTTCTGTTCTGTTCTTTTGTTTTGTTTTTGATCTTGTTATAGAAACTTATATTTTATAAGAACAGAGGGATTAATATTATTACTTGATTGCTAAAATCCCATTGCCAAAACAGGCTCGAACATTGAATTGGTGGGGAAAATAGGACAGGCGGGTCCTAAATTGGAACTCCTAGTGGCATTGGCAACGTAATAATCAATGCATGGTCGGATAGGGATTAGCTACATCAATGATCTATCTCTATCAGATTAATCGATCTTGTTGGATACAATATAAATGGTCTTGAATCTAACAATGTGTCTTTGTGGACATTTCTTCCATATTAGACTAATCACCTAGAATTTGATACATGTTTTAGAATTACATGGAAAGGTTTATTTATACATGTGTATATGGGTAATTCTTGTTTATTCCACAAGTATATATAATCAATCGAACGGCTAGATTGGATGTTTCAATCATAGACTATTGCATATAAATTTTTTAGTTCAATTCAATTTGTAAGTTTTTGTAATTTCTCTGGCAAAATTTTAACTCTTGAAACTTTCTGATGAAAATGTGGCTGCTAAGTAAAAGATATTAGAGTTTTCTAATTAATATGGAAATTAAATTCATTCCCAATACCAAACCTGCAAAAAATGTGTGGATTAGGATAACTATAAATTTGGGTCCCGGAGTTCGTACAAGGTTTGCTCGACATTTGTATTTATGACTTGATGTAGGACTTGGATGGCCTAAATAAAAGTTCCGGGCTCCACCTGGCACCGAGTTCAGTACTTTATTTTCTCAGAATTTTGACCTTTCGGCTTTTGTAGTGTTCTGTTCTTTTTGGTCCTGAGTCAGGGTTGGTTGGCCGCCAGAGGCTATCTGTTTTTTGTTTTCTTTTGGTCCAGTTTACCATTGATTGGACCAAATCAAGGCTTGACTCTATCAAGCCCACAATTCTAACTAGGCCCAGCCTACCATTTGCCAATAATAATAGTATTACTGCACTAGGTTAGAACCCACACTTTGATGTAGGGCAACTAATGAAGATATAAATTTTTCAAATTAATTATATTTATAGATAAAAAAAATACCAAAAAAGTTACAAATTAAAAAATAAATTATGATCAATTCAAAATATTTTTAAAAAATGAAACATCTGAAAGTTGTTGATAATAAATTTGATAAACGGAAAATATAAGGTATAAACCCAATGTAATAAACTTGGCATTTCAGAACAAGTTGGCCTTTAAGTGTCACTCATGAGATTGTGGGGGCCTAAAACACAAACACCCAAAATTTATGACAAAAATGAAAAAATGTCTACTTTCAAAGTTGGGGGCTTGAAGTATAATTACTTGTTAGATCTAATCTTCAAAAGAGGACGCATGGGGTAGTTATAGATTTCTTAAAATATTAAAGAACTTTTAAGATGCTTCTGAAATAGAAGAGAATAAAGTGTAATTTTAGGTTATTCTCCACATAAAAAAAAAACTTCTATTCAACACATGCATGTACACACACAAACACACACAAACACTAGTCTTTCACACGTTGAATGTAGAAAGAGAGTTTGTAAATTACACGAATATGTTTAATATTTTAAATATTAGAATTACATTAAAAGTTTGATCAATGAAATAAAGAAAAATATTAACTTAATGAATTATTAATACTACTTCAATTCCAATTTAACTGAGCCATTTGACCGACATAGAGATTATTATGTATAAAATTTATGTATTTATTTTCAATTTTATAGCTGAAACTAAAATTAAAAAAAATCTTTTTAGGTTTTGTATAAAGAGTTTAGATGAGAGAATTAAAAATTGATTTTTAGTTTTGTGAAGTGAGGGTTTAAAAGATGATAGAAAAGTAAATTTGATATTAAATTTTTGAAAAGAAAGTGGTTTAACTTTTTTGGACCAGTTAAAAAAAAATATGGTTCATTCTTTCATGGATGGAGGGATCATATATTTCAAAATTGGAATTTTTTTTTTTAAAAAAATCATATTTGGAGAATTTTATGTAACAGTGAAAATTTAAAAATAGGAAATTGTAAAAATTTAATGTAATTATTCCAAAGCAAGAATAATAAAAAGTACAAAAATGTATTTTAGGTAAAAATGAATAATATGATTCAATACATAGTGTAGATGTTAGGAGTTTTGCGTATCTTCCAAAAACTTACAAGCCCTCCAAATAAGAATTCTCAAACTTATTTATTTCTCGCTAAATACAGTCAAAACTTGCAACATGACCTGCCATCTTCTCTGTATCTGTCAAGGAACTCCCGCGATCTTCCTAGTGGAGGGAGCATGGCTCAGTGGAAGTCTAAAATCCCAGTAATATCGCCTAGGGTGATGCCCTTCAGCTTTGTATTCGGAAACTTGGGCAATCCTGGAAGCTTTGAGATTCGTTGCAGCCATCAACACCCACAATTACACGATTCTAACTGATTACTTGCAGGGGTTTCTCTAGATTATAGATTTAAATGACAGCCATCAACACCGACAATTGTTTATTTTACTTCTAAATTGTAATGTTTTCTTTCCATCATTAATACCCAAAAAGAAAAACTTGGAATTATGACCTAAAAATTTGTAATTATATTATACTTTTTCTTCCTAGAAATCCCAAACTTCTCCTATTAGTATACTTGGTCCCTCACATAATCAAAGGGAACTATTACTTCTTAGTCTGAATTGATACTGCTATTACCTCATGGTTATATAAACCAAAGGACTCTTGGGAGCTTAATTGTAACAAAAAGAACATATGGTTTGTTTGTTGTCTATATGTGGAACATTCACGTTGTTGTATCTACATCCATATTCATCAGGGAGAGCATCATCTTCCCTTACTCATGTCAAAAGGTCGGAAGCATATAACTAGTGCGAAAGAGGGTAAGTTCTCGCTAATCTATTGCCTTTGTAGCCAATCTTTTCCATCTCATAACCTTCCTAGAAAGATCACTTGCATGCAAATATCAAGTCCCTAGCAAGTGTCTCCACCTGCATTTCAGGAATTGTAGCTGCCATTTATGAGAGATCAGAACGAAGCTTTTGATTAGGTTGACGGATTTGAATACAATGCTTGCTTCTTCAGTGATAACCACAGCGTTTTCCTCTTGACGACAAACAACAAAGAGCTGGACTTTGTTCAGAAAGCTAATAATTGTTCAAGTTCTGCTCTGTAACCGATTCCATTGTCATTAAACAAGCACGCCCTATTCACAGTACTTGGATTGTTTATTAGTCTTTCAGATTCTAGACAGATTTATTCAGCAAGCTGTTAGAAATCTAAGTTACTCAAACCTTCTGCAGATGTTTATACCTAGTCGTCAACCTTCTGCTCAAATAATCTCACTGGAAGTGCCTAGAAGACATCAGAAAATATGTATGCAAGTGCCTCAAATCACAAGTGTTATATCAGAATTACCTCTCCTGCTGCCACTATTTCGCCATGAACAATCTGCAACTTACACAAGGCTAAATGAAAAAAAAAGGACTCAAGTCACTCAACCACCCGAGTCAGGACCCAAGGTTCACCAAAGAATTGCGTGATGACCTATTAAAACAATTCGAACAAGATTCACCTGAGAGATTTTGGGTCTAAATAATAAGCTTCTATCGAACCAATACTTATGTCAGGCGAAGAGATACATCTCCCCAACCATCTGCAGAATCGAATCATATCTGCATGCCATTAATAAAAGACTCTTGCATATCAGAACATTCCACGATCAAACTCGTCTATTTTAGGAGTTTAAGGATAGTGGAACGATGCAGAGATGCGGCTCTAGACCCCGAACTGATAAAAAAGGGCCAGGACCTGATTTAAGTCTCCTAAGTCAAAAAACTCGAACCACTTCAATTAAATGCAATACAAGAACCAAAGAAATGCTTCGACGATACTTGATGGGGCGACCCAATGGATCACACCCTCCAAAAATTGGAGTATGCCGGTTTAAGCGGCGAGCACACGGTATTCTTTAGTAAAAGGCGAAAGAATAGTTCGCTCTTGTGCTTACCGCACGGCCCCGTAAGAGGCTTTGGGTTGTGTGCCTCCTGTTGTACGTGGAGCGGGCAACTAGGTGTATTCTTGATGAGGAATGTGGGACTTTATTGCTTCAACCACAGTACTAGTTGCTCTGTTTTTTGCCACCACGAACACCAGTAAGCCTCTGGTTTTGCTGCCTCTTTAATGCCATAGGTTTCAAATCGTTGTTGAGAGGTAAGCACAGCTCTACAATCCACCTCATTTTGCTATGTAAAACATCAAGCAAGTAAGCAAATACAAAATTCCGAAAGTCTCTATGAGACGTCTCAAGTTACAAATGGTAAACTTGAGCAAGCAAATAACACATTATGCTAAGAACAATGCCTAGTTAAGTGTTTTACAGAAGTGGCCCTTATGTGATAGATAGTTACTAGAATGGATTTTTTTGCTCCAACTTAAATTTAACCTTTCCAATAATTAGCACATTTAGTAAAATTATTAGAATTTATATTTAATCACATTAGTAATGAGGGACTCCAAAATGTTGGGGCCAAGAAAATGAAAACAAAAATTCTAAAGAAATGTTACCACAAGAAACGAAAATCTTAATATAATGAGAAAAAGTATTTTAAAAATCACAAATGATGAGAAAATAATAAAATCAGAAAAGAGCCCAATCTACTTTAATCAAGAGTTCCCTCCATAATTAAAATTAGGTCAGTGTAGGGATATCCATTAACACGTAAACGTATTAGTTACTTGGGACTGGAGAAAGAGTACTGACCTCTAGACAATTATTTTGCTCTCTGGTGTGAGTGAGTTTTCTGTTTGCTCCAAGAGGCCAAAGCAACCTACCACGTCGAAGGTGGAACACGCATGGCTCAAGTCCCCAGGCTATAAAAATATAAAGCCAATCATAGTTTCCCAATCAACTTACCTCGACGAAGCCAATACTGCAGATTGGAGGAGTGTTGTTGGTGAAGGCGAAATGGCCTCTATTCCACATAAAGAGTGTTGCTGATGTAGGAGCAAGTAGAAACTAAAGGTAACGAGAGAATACACAAGAGAGAAGAGTCAAAATGAGTTTCAATGTCAAACTCTTCGTATTAGTTTTCCACGAGTCCAAGGGAAGGTTTTATAGAACTATATCCTAAGTGATAAGTTACAGATAAAAGTTTATCAACAAGGATAAAAACAAAAGCAACAACTTGATCTTTATCTTTAACACTCCCCCTCAAGTTGATGTGTAAATATCACTCATTCCCAACTTGTCAAGACTATCATGAAATGCTTGACCTGACACAGCCTTGGTGAGCAAGTCAGCAAGTTGTTCTTAAGATGGAACATGTGGCATTTCAATGATCCCAGCTTCCAGTTTTTCTTTGATGAAATGTCTATCCACTTCCACATGTTTGGTTCAATCATGTTGTATTGAATTGTGAGCGATGTCGCATGCTGCTTTGTTGTCACAGTATAGCTTCATTGGACTGTCATGCTTGATATCCAACTCTTTTAATATGTTACGAATCCATAGCATTTCACATATCACCTTAGACATTCCTCTGAATTCCGCTTCAGCGCTAGACAATGCTACTACAACTTGCTTCTTGCTTCTCCGAGTGACTAGATTTCTTCCTAACCTCTGATATCTTTCTTTGTTTGTTGGAACTTGATCCAAACGTACTCCCAGTTTCAAATTTTTTTCCATAGGAGTGTTAGCTGGACTGCAAGCCATCATGCCAGTCTCATTTAATAAATCTAGGGCATATTTTATTGAGATAGAAAGATACGTTCCCTTGAACCTGACACTTCAATGCCAAGAAAATATTTTAATGAGCCGAGGTCCTTCATTTCAAATTCTCACGCTAGGTGGTTTTGCAAGGCACTCCTTTCTTCTAAGTCATTTCCCGTCACGATCATGTCGTTGACATACACAATAAGGCATGTAATCATCCCTTTATTGTGTTGATAAAGAGAGTATGATCTGAGTTACTTTGTATGTACCCAAACGCTTTCATTGATCTTGTGAATCTTCCAAACCATGCTCTTAGGGATTGCTTTAGTCCATATACGGCCTTCTTCAGCTTGCAAACATGTTTTCCACCTTCTGATTGCAGATTACATCCGGGTGGCAACTTCATGTACACTTATTCTTGAAGGTTTCTATGTAAAAAGGCATTTTTTACATCATACTGATGCAACGGCCAATCAAGATTCACTGCCAAAGATGTAAGAATACAAACAGCATTGATTTTTGCCACTGGTGCGAATGTCTCCATGTAATCAATTCCAACGGTTTGAGCATATCCTTTGGCAACCAACCTAACTTTGAATCTTTTGATGGTTCCATTTATATTTAACGGTAAACACCCATCTGCATCCAACGGGTTTCTTTTCTTTAGGTAGCTTAACAACTTCCCAAGTTGAGTTCTTCTAAAATGACCTCATTTCCTCGTTCATAGCCTCATTCTACTTAGGATCTTTCAACGCTTCTTGCACGTTAGTAGGAATAGATACAACAGATAATTGATTCACAAATGACTTACTTTCCTTTGACAGTCTATGATAGGACACATGGTTACTTATGGGATACTTTGGTTTAGAGCCAAGAACAGGTTCATAGTTAACTTTAGGTTTACCTTTGGTGGTTCGGTTAGGCAGCATTTTTAGAGGGTTTTAAGAATGTACCTCAATTTCATGAAGAGGGGGATCATTGTCCTCAGAAAACAATTGGTTAGGTGGTATTTGAAGTGGAGAAGATGCTTCCAACTAACTCTGATCATCTTCCTCATTGAAACGAGCATCTAGGTCATCGCAGACAATAGGTTGGTCTTGATGTGACGCCTGACTTTGATCACCATCCTCATTTAAATGGGCATATATGTCATCGCAAACAATCGGTTGCTTATGCTTTTTATTCAGGAATTTATGACTCATGTCCACCTGATCCGAAGCGCTAAGAGTCTGCAATTCATCTCGTGTCTCCCCCTGAAGTGAAAGACTCAGCAATAGTAGAATGCATGTCATTTTCACATAAAACTACATTAGCCGTGACATACATTTTCTGTGATGAAGGATGGTAGCAATGATAACCCTTCTGGAGTAAGGCATAACCGACAAAGACACAGCGTATAGCTCGTGGTTCTAGCTTATCACGTACTGGTTTGGGAAGATGAACGAATGCAACACATCCAAATACTCTTGGTGGTAAATTTGGAGTAGTAGGGGCACTTACAGTCAAATGAGGGACTTTAGATGGGGTCTGGAAATTTAGTGAGCTGAAGGGGACACGGTTGATGAGAGAAGCTGCAAAACTAAGTGCTTCAGCCCAGTAATTTGTGGGCATATGCGCTCCAAACAAGGAAGCTCGGACAACTTTAAAGAGGTGACGATTTTTTTGCTCTGCTACTCCATTTTGTTGAGGTGAATAAGGGCAGGTCGTCTGGTGGGATATTCCATGTTCTTGGAGGTACTTCTTCAATTCGTGATTCACAAATTCTCCACCATTGTCACTTTGAAGGGCTTGGATTTGAGATATGTATTGTGTGGCAATGTGAAACCTTTGAAATAAAGAGCTAACTTTATTATTTGATTTTATTAAGTAAACCCAAGTCGTACGAGTGTGATCATCAATAACTGAAAGAAACCAATGATAACCGTTTAAGTAAGGAACTTTTGCTGGCCCCCAACATTAGAGTGAATCAACATAAAAGGTACTGGACTCTTATTCATTCTCAATGGGAATGAAACCCGGTGACTTTTTGCAAGCATCACACCTGAACTGAAATTGAGAAATTTCCATCAACAGTAGAGACTATACGTGTGGTTGGTTTTTCCATAGACTGAAGGTGTAGACTGTCAAAGGTCATGCGATCAATCGCTCCGGAATCAATTATCCATGTACTATTTGATGCAGAAGTATGGAATACCTTACCAATGTTACCTGAAGTAGTAATCAAAGATGATGCTTCTGCAGTGTCACTGGTAAGTTAGGTTACAGCAACTGAAGCTTGATGGCTTGGCTTGGACTTGTGCTTACGTGGTGCTTTATCTGGATACCACCACTCAGGATGGCTAATCAAATCATAACACCGTGCCTTTGTATGGCCTTTCTCACCACAGTGAGTACACAAGCGTTCTGGTCTAGCAGTCCATTCTTCATGGTTGTTCCTTTGAGAATGTGGTTTAGATTGTCGTGCCACTAGAGCAGAAGAGTTGGTGCTATCATGTTCAGCATTTAGGGTAGCTCGACGTACTGAATCTCGACGAACATGAGCATATGTGTCGTCAAAATCTATGGATGGATCCTTTCGAAGAACTTCACCTCTAACCTGCTCAAATTCTGTGTCTAGACCACTAAGGAAAATGTGCACTCTTAGTCGTGCAACAGATTTCTTATAGGCAATAATGTCGTCAGGATCCTTCTTAATAACTCTATCACGAAAATCTAATTCCGGGAAAATTTCAACGAGCTCACCATAATAGGCTGATAAGGGTTGACCTGCTTGTTTGGTGGTGAAGGCACGTTGATTTAGTGCAAAGAGCTGTGTTTCATCCAATCCATCATAGAATGGCTTGGCCAACGCATTCTAGACTTCCTTTGCGGTACGTAAACGCAGGTAGCGCTTCATTATTTCAAGCGACATGAAGTTCAGCAACTGGCCCTTGACCTTTTAATTCTCTGCGTACCACTTTGCATAGTTCGCATTAGTCTCCTTCGTTGGATTGGCTCCACCAATAATGTATTCCAGCTTCTCCCGTCCTGCGATTTGCATCTCCAGTATTTGGGACCATACATTGTAGTTAGCTTCAGTGAGGATAATTCTGGCATTAAAGCCAGAATTTTCAGATTGGATGTAGATTACAGGAGTAGATGGGTCGAGATTAGAAGACTCGGGTACCATTCAGTTGTGACAACCTGCAGAAGTATGGTTTCAATGAAGGTTTCGGATGGCTTTGATACCAAGTCAAAATGAGTTTCAATGTCAAACTCTTCGTATTAGTTTTCCACGAGTACAAGGGAAGGTTTTATAGAACTATATCCTAAGTGATAAGTTACAGATAAATACAAGTTCATCAACAAGGATAAAAACACTCATTGACCCCGGCTTCTTGAGTGAAAACCACAACATTTTTTGTTGCTTCTTGAGTGGTTGCTCACTCTATAACTGATTCCATTTTTCCTAAACAAGCACATGTATTTCACAGCAGTTGGATTGTTAATTAGTCTACCTCCTCCTAGTAAATTAATCAGTGAGCAGGTAAAACATTAAAACTCAGACCTTCACCAGATGTTTTTAGTCTTCAACCATCAGCCTAAATAGTCTCACTGGAATAAGGTGAACCAGCTGAGATCTTTCAACTCACAAAGCACATGTGTTCAAATTGAATTGCAGTTTAACATATCTAATACAGACATGTAAGTTATGGAAATTTACACTGTTTGAGAATAATTCGTCACAAGTCATTGTGAAGAGCTAAAATTTTCAATTCTTGTTGCATTTATGGTTGAAACATGATTAGGCCTTGTGTCTGCGATACATAGCCATTCTGTGTAGCAGTAATTTGGATTCAATCGTTTGGTCACTTTGAAGAGTTATACTCAAATGTTAATTGCAGTCGACATTTCTGCTCCAATTCTAGGTTTTGGGTCTCAATAATAAACTTACTTGTAGGTGAACCAAAAAACACAATTTTACGAAAAAATGTGAATTCAGTTGAAAGGAAGAAAACAGAGACAGATCTCTCCCCCCCACACTTCGAGAATAATAAAACATCAGTACAAGGAAGAATCATCCTAGGAGGACAACCTGCTACAGCTTTTCCTAGAAGCAATAAGAATCCTATTAAACAAGCGTAGTTTTTTCCCCACATTTCAGGTAGTTTCAACTTGATTCAAAAGAACAAAGTAGTGAGCCACATCACCCTTCTCTGGGACTTCCACCCACATTAATTCTTTCGTGATCCTTTGGATTAACAGGAAAACATGTTTTCAACACTAAGATTAACCTCATTAACCTTCCAAGAAAAATCACGATAATACAGGACTTAATTATCTTTACGTTGAAAGCCTCATTACCGAAGTTGCTCAAAGGAAACTTTAATATGTCATGTAAAAATTGAACAAGTATGAATATACAACAAGAGAAAATGAGAGCAATTATCAGAAAAATTGATCTGTTTCGTTTGCCTACTGAACCACCTTACAGCATTTAGTTCTCTAGAACTTCAAGATACTGGCCCTTTTGGCTGCTTTATTTTGCATTATTTCCCTGATCTTGACCCAAGTCAGAGAGCTCCACTGCCTTTTAACATGGTTCAGATTAACTGAACAAGCAATAAACAAAAATAAAAAGCCACCTTTAGTGCTTCCAGCTCTGCCTTCTGGAATGATGCAATAAAATCTTTCATCTTGAAGTTAAATGGTGTATGTACATTGTTGGACCAAGTACAACCAAGAGGAGGTGAATTGTTTGATTTTTGAGAGTAACCGAGATTGACTTTGGAAGACACAACTTGATGCATATAATACAAATATGTTTTGTAATTATTAAAATCAAAGGATTTACTGGTGGAACAAATCCAACATACACCATGTGGATATGGTAAAATCTAGTTACTTGCTGCAAAGGAAGGAGAGATAAATATATACGAAAATCAGCATACACTCATCTTTGCAAGCTGCAAGTTGATTTGTTCGAAAACCTTTGGCTCATATGACGGATAAATGTATCTAGAATCTTGGCCTGAGAATATGCTCTTTGAAATGGATTTTGCCAAATCTAAAGCTGTCTATTGGTTAATTGTTTCTTGAAAGTCTTGATTAAAAACTTTTTACCAAGTAAATGAGGCACCTGGCGATTGGTTTATCATTTCTCAAGCAACTGTTATCAATTCAAAGCAATGGCAACCCAAGCTAGCTATTTGGGGCGTGTTGTGTTCTTAATTCGGTGGAACTTGAAGCATAATAACCAACTCTTGTCACACATGCACGTACCTTGGTAGCTTCACTTTGCGATTAGGCTTCCAGTATCACGAGATAATCCCCTTCCCCCCGAAAAAAAAAAATCAAGTAGTTTCTAAACTGAACCTCGAAGTTTCATATCAATCATCAATTATATGAATGAAAAATGTTATAGACCAGTATATGACTCTAGTTTACTTGACACAATTCACAATTTCACAGAACACAACAGTTGTTCTGGCCATTAACTTCATGTTAACTGTTATCAATCTTCTCTTGGCAATTCTGTATGGATTATAAGCAAATTTTATAAGCAAATTATGACATTTGTCTTCCACAAGCCTCTAGGGCTAACTATTAGCAGCAACACAACAAGAGCGGCTGAGGGATCAGCTCAAAACATTATCGAGGCCTCATAACATGTACTTGTCACGTAGCATAAGACCTACAAGGCCTCAATGATTTGATTAACACACATTTTGCTTGCCCATAACTTTAGACTTGCTCGCTGTCATAATTTAACATGCACTTAAGTTTTACCAACAGACAGTCATCTCACAACTATGCACAAACTAAAGTAACTTCTTATAGCGTAAAAAATCCAAACACATTATGACATTAACTTATAAGACTGGTAGAAGGAACACATACCTGCTCAGGCATAAAAAAAAAATATAACTTCTGGTAATAACAGACTTCACTCTGTAAAGCTTGGTTTTGCTGCTACAGTAGATCCAGATACACCTTGAGGCGGTCTAAACTTTCTTTAAAAAAGTTAATAATGCTTTGTCATCTGGAAGAGACTAGATTTTCCTTCTAAATGTCGGAGAACTAATGGGAGTTCTCAGCTGCAGTTCAATTAGCACCCCTTTTCAACTCAACTAAACTACATGCAATGCAAGGTGTATTTTAGTTTAGCCGACTGGTGCAAGTCTAAGTGAGTGATCTAATCTCCCTAGCTGGCTATTAAACACATGATGTGACTAGTTAGATTCAAATTAAAGCATGCCTATTCTTAGTTGAAAACAAGAGGTCCATCGCTAAATTGCAAATACTAATTATGATTTTTAAAAAATGGGGTCCATGGACACCATATAGCATCTAGATCTTCCTCGGATTAAGTAGATTTACAATTTGATTTATTCTAAAACCTTTGATTTAGAACTGGATTTAGATCTGTCATGGACACCACAAATACTAATTAGATCTACCATGGACAAGACAAATACTAATTAGAACTTGATTTATTCTAAAACCCTTGATTTATATGAAAATCAAAATACAATCGCCTTTGCCAAGCTTCATAGTTGATTTATTCTGAAACCCTTGGCTCAAGTTTATGACTAATAATTGAAGTCCCTATAGATTCTTGGCTTGAACAAGGTATGAATTCATAGTGGAATCAAACCTTAGAGAATCTTTGGAAGGTAGTCATTTGAGTTTCCGAAGGTCAACAAGTGTCACTGATTAGGCGAAACATAATCTAATCTCCTGTTTCATGTGAAAGATAAAGATATATGAGAATCAAAGTACAATCTTCTTTGCCAAGCTTCAAGTTGATTTTGTCTAAAGCCCTCGTCACTGATAAATGTACCAAAAGTATCTATTGTCTTGGCTTGAATTTACTTTGGAATGTACTTTTGCCAATTGAACTGGGTTCAAAACTCTAAACAGTGGTAACCCAAAGCTCAGCTTAGGGGGCACTAGTAGTCGTAGCACAATCAAGAACCTTAGGAGTCCAGCACTTTTGGCTTGAAGCATCTTATATCTATAGACTCTTGGCTTGAATTTACCTTGAAATGGACTTCTGCCAAGTGAACTGGGAACAAAATTCGAACAAGTGGTAACCCAAGGCTAAGCTTCAGGGGAACTAGTAGCAGCATTAGCAGCACAATCGACAACTTGTGATTTGGACTTGCAACAATCCCTTAAAACTGAGAATTGTATGGCTTTACCCCTCTGGAAGTTGTTTTCAACGCGCCTCGGCTAGAACCTCACTAACTGCGTCATTTGCCTCAAGCGCAAAGACAGGTTTATATTGCACTGTAAGCTCCAGTTTATAGCAGTTAAGGAAGCTGCCTCTCATTTACCTATTCCACGTAGGACATAAAACCAAATTTTACCATGAATCAACTGGTATGAGAGTTCGCTGCAGCACCTCCCGAGCTCTCAGGCTGTCTGCAAAATGGTCATTGACAGATGCTACAAAGTTACTTGGACTACGCTTGGTGGGGTGCGCCAGGACCTTGCTCTAGTGCAACGCAAGGTCGACTCGTAAGGATCCCAATAGCAAGCTACCACAGATCCTTCCCCTTCAAAAATTAATTTAATATCATGTGAACCATTGGTCCACGTATCAGATATTAAACTGATAAGAACAGATACTACACTTGATCTTAGCCAAAAGGCCGAGAAAGGTATGAAAGGGTGATGAAGAGGTGAGCCTTCTTTCATAGTTCCTCCCCTGTTTGCTTGAGCTCTGAGCATTGCATGTGGGATCTAGAGCAAATTGCACAAGTTGAATTTCAGCCTACTGGTATTCACCCATTCCCTAATCTGAAGTCATTTTGCTCCATCCCCCTCGTTCCCCCTCGACCCAAATAACCAAGTTAACACTTTGCATTACATTGCCTAACAAGAATCTACCCACTTTTTTTACCGTCAGTTTTGAAACATTCACATTACTGCATCTACATCCATATATATTGAACTTCTTGTGTCTCTTCTGCTGTGGGATTTTAAGACTCATGCCATAAAATATATGCTGTGTTGAGGTGGAAACAGAACAATAAAATAGATACTTGACAGAACAAAATTCTAGAAAATTTCAACAGTATAGCTGCTGGTCCCTTTGCTTCTTATTGTAGCGTCCTTACTTGTCTATAGCTCCAGCCTCCACAAATCACACCAAACTTCAAAAACAGACCTCCAACAAGTGCAGTGAAGGAAAATTAGACATAATAGCCAATTCATGGAATTTGAAGAAACATTCCAAATCAACATATCAAATGATTTAGAAATAAGTCATCAGATTGCATGGTCAGAAGAAGTTCTCCAACCAAGACAATTCACTTGCATTTTGTCTAGGACAAGAACACGCTCTCATATTTCCATTGGACTGGAACACCTTTTTTCAACAAGCAAACAATGTTAAATGTTCTCCATTAGCGATAACTAAGCTGGTCCATTTTTTAAGAAACCAGCAGTAGAAAAGCTGTCATGAAGTAAGACTAACAACCTACCCAAAACGCTAAACTCATAAAATGGAATGCCATTGCTTACAATGCAATTTCCTCTCCCCATTCCCCGCAACTTAATTTTTATATGTTTAAGATTCTCAATTTACTCCAAAATCCACAAATCAGACATGTTATGTGCCACTCATAATATGGTTTTCTCTTGTTATTGTTATGATTTGATTATCATTAACAAGTATGCTCTTAATTTGCCGTGTACTGAACAATCACTCACTGACTCACCCTCCCAACTTTTGAACTAGAATTAAAACAAATGTTTCAAGGCTATTTCCCATATCAGAATAACTTAAAATTAGATTTTTGACAAGTTCTTTAAGAGTTAAGACTAATTTGGCTGGCTAGTGCTTGAAATAGCTAATCGACATATTCAATAGCACATTCAGGAAGCATGCATTTAGTCCTTTACCTTGCAGCAGAGCTCTTTTCTAACGTAATTTAATCCACAGAGAATCTCCAGATTTAGACTCTTCTTAGAGCCCATTCTTTTATTTGGTTCCCTAGAAGCCTTTTCGTTTCAAGACTTAATCTTATCCATTGACAACAAACAACAAAGAGCTGGACTTTGTGCCCCCTACCTATTCTCTAACTAAAAGCATAACAAATTTGTGGGGTAATAGCCTCAATTGCACTTTTAAGGAGTGTTCCTCTATAGTCTTGTTGGGCCAACGTCATAATTTGTGGCAATGGGGCCTTGGTTTCGCGCGACCCCTACCTAAATTGCCTTTCTTTTTCACCTCATAACCTTCCTAGAAAAATCACTTGCATGCAAATATCAAGTCTCTAGCATTAGCAAGCATCTCACCTACATTTTAGGAATTTTAGCTGCCATTTCTGTGATCTTAATCAGAACAAAACTTTTAATTAGGTTGAATGATTTGAATCCAATGGTTCGGTAACCACAGCGTTTACCCATTGACGACAAACAACAAAGACCTGAACTTTGTGCAGAAAGCTAATATTGTTCAAGCTTTGCTCTAAAAACCGATTCCATTGTCGTTAAACAAGTACCCCTATTCACAGCACTTAGATTGTCTATTAGTTTTTCTCATTCTAGATAGATTCAGCGAGCAGCTAGAAATTTTAAATTACTCAACTTTCAGCAGAAATTTTTTTTTTTTTATAAAAAGGACAACCACTCCTGAGTGAGGACCAACGGTTGTACCAAAAACTTTAAGTACTAAGCCAATAAGAACAATTAATGTTCTTTGATGGTTGATCACCTCTCTAATTATCTCCTAATGACTGAAAGATTTTGGGGTCTCAATAATAACCGTACTTGTAATTGAACCAATATTTATGTCAGGCGAAGAGATGTCACCACCCATTTCCAGAATCGAATCATTTCTGCAAGCGATTAATGAAAGATTCTTGCATATTGGAACATTTGACGCCCAATCTGTCCTCTGGAGTTTTGCAGGAGGGGAAGGATATACTGTGGAACGATGATGAGATGCAGCTTCCAACCATGAAAAGTACAAAGCATCCAGAACCGCAAATTTTACCACAACCTTCACACCAAGTAACACGAACCCAAAATATGCTTCAACTGCACTAAGTGGGGAGGATCCGATGGATCACACCCTCCAAAAATTGGCGTATGCCGCTTTAAAGCGGCGAGCACACGGTATTCTTTAGTAAAAGGCGAAAGAATAGTTCGCTTTGGGCTCACCGCGCGGCTCCGTGGAACGTTCCTTCTGCTGTGCCTCCTGTTGTACGGGGAGCGGCAACTGTAGGTGGATTCTTGATGAGCAATGCGGGACTTTATTGCTTCCAGTGCAGTGGCTTGTCTTTGCCTTCGAGCACCGCAAAGCCTCCGGTGCCTCTTAATGCTGCAGCTTTCAAATTGTTGTTGGTGTAAGCACAGCTCCACAATCCACCTCATTTTCAATGTAAAACATCAAACAAATAACCAATAAAAGATTTCGAACGTCTCTACAAGTAAGATTGAGATCTCTCAAGTTACAAATGGTAGACTTAAGCAACAAATAACACATTATGCTAAGAACAATGCTGAAGTACAAATAGTTTCACAAAAATGATTCTTATGTGATGGACAATAACTAGAGTAGATATTTTTGCTCCCATTTAAATTATACCTTTTCAATAATTAACACATTTAGTGAAATTATTAGAATTTATAGTTAATAATATTAGTAATGGGGGATTACATAATGTTGAGGTCAAGAAAATGAAAAAAAAAATCTTCTTTTTTTTTTCCTAAAAAATGTTTCCACAAGAAAAGGAAAATCCTAATATAATGAGAGAAGTATTTTAAAAAAAACATCAATGATGAGAAACGAATAAAAGAGAAAAGAGTCCAATTTACTTTAAACAAGAGTTCCCTCTATAATTAAAATCAGGTAAATGTAGGGATATACATTAACAATTAAGAAATGTTACTTGGGACTGAAGAGACAGTACTGGCCTCAAGACAATTATTTTGCTGTCTGGTGTGGCGAGGCTTCTGCCTGTTCCAGGAGGTCATTTTCAAGCGCTAAGTGCTGACCACCTCCACGGCCAACACACGAGTTCAATTCATTTTCTATTGTTCCAATTTGCATAAGTTTAAACGTTCTCAATGAGGAATCTTCAGGTGAACAAAGAATAGGGGCTGGTCATTGTCATAAAGCACCTGAGGTCTGAAAATATTGTGCCATAGAAGCAGGGCTGCGAAGTATGGTGTACTATAAGAAGCAATGGTTTGGCCTCTTTTGAGATGTTTGGCATGTAGAAGAAAAAGAGAGGAAGGTAGGAAGCAACACGGATTCACTTTGGCAACGTATGCGTTCCCGCGGCCCCTATTTATTCCCATATCAATTATTCTCATACAAGCACAACTTTTTGTATATGAAGTATGACCATACAACAAGAGAACAAATTTAAGCAACTGTTGAAAAACATGCATCAGAAAATCGAACAATTTCCTAATCTACCACCCAAGTCCAGATTAGGGAGTTCTACAGCGTTTAACAATTAACTAATTTCGTCACCTCTATACAACCTTTAAATGGTTGGTTGAACGAGTATCGAGTATTAGCAAACTTAGGATCAAGCAAAAAATTAGCAATCCTATATTGTTCCTACCCTGCATCTACTCGACAGTTACTTTATACATGGCTCTGATTGGCTGAATCTGCATCTACAAGCCTACGGCAACAAATTTTTAAGTTCTTGACCGAAAACACACTTCAATTCTGCAAACATCTGTTTTTTTGACCCCTACACCAACTTGCCAACAGAAAAACTTGCAACTAAGATTTTTGCAGGGGCCGCGCGAACGCAGGCCCCCTCTTCCACAAATTATGACGTTGGCTCTCCCACTTTGGGGAGACCATAGAGCACTACCCCTCCCACGTGCAATGGAGGTCACTGCCCTAGGCCATAGGCCTTCTTGATCACCCATTGACCCCGTCCAGGTAAGTATGTTCCCCAGAGTACTTGGCTTATTTTTTCTAGCCATCTGCTCTCGACCTTAAGAATTGCCTGGTCATTGTGGGACAAGTTCCACTTCTGCAATTTCTACTTCACGTCCCTATGTAATGGTTTTCATCAAGACTTCCACCCAAATTCATCTTGCCTCTCCAAAAGAACAACTCAAGCATGTGTCTCACTCACCTACTCAAGTTCTCCAAGTTCATTGCAAACTTGTTGCCAGTTCTACTGCCATGCATATATCAAATCTCTAGCAGCTGCCTGACTTGGATTTTCAAGAATTGTAACTGCCATTTCTAAGACCTTTAATCAGAATAAAGGTTTTTTGTTCTACAATTGAATCCAACACTTGCTTCTTGAGTGGTAAGCACAATGTTTTCCATTGCTGACCAGCAACAAAGAGGTGGATTTTCTGCAAAAAGCTAATATTGGTTCAAGTTCACTCTATAACATTTTTGCTAAACAAGCACATGCATTTCACAGCAGTTGGATTGCTAGTAAGCCTGCCTCCTAATAGATTATGCTCCAAATAAATTATTCAGTGAGCAGGTAAAAACGTTAAAATAAGCTAATATGAGATGCTGAAGGTCCATACATATAACTCTTATTGAAATTGCAATACAAGATCCAGACAACTAATATGATCTGCTGCTGCACACTGCAGAATAGAGCTGAGCAAAGTTGAATCAAAATGCAACAACTCTTACAACGGCTTTGCTTTAATCCATATATACACAAAAATATTCAATCTACTAAACACGATAAATTAAACTAGAATTGGCAGGAGCTGTGTGGATCTAGAGCCTCTTCTATAATGGAGGCCACTGCCCTATACCACAAACTGACTGCGTATGTGCAGCACCCATATTTTTTATACCAAAGAGAAATCTGTCATTAATTTCAGCCCCCAATTAATATCATGTAATTCTTTGTTGTCTTAAGATGATTTGATAAGATATGAATAAATACCAATCTTTCAATACTGCTTATTTGGCAACAACATTAATAGTTAACATCGACAATAGCATCAATGAGCATAGCTTCACTGTTCAAAGACAAACCCTATCCGTTCTGTGCTCAATTTATTCCTTCTTAATCTCATAGTCGAATGTATTGATTCAATTTATAGTTCGGATCCTCACCAGTCCATCAAAAAAGTTCCTGGTAATGGTATAGATTCATGTTAACATTTGTAGAACATCAATTCTTCCTCACCATTATAGGTCAGCATGAAATTCTATTACTGGAGCTTTCAATAGGCTAGAGAAAATCTCTTCCTGATCACATAAGCAATTCTAACTTTTGAATCAAATTTTTAGTCAGGTTTAAATACTTAAAACCAAATTTGTAACAAAATTCAGAAGTCAAAACATCCCAACATTCGGTTACTTGTAGTTCACAGATCTGCTCAGTTTTGCTAGCATGAAAATTTTTAAAACATTTTCTATTTCTTCTTGAGTTTTTCTTTCTTAAGCAAGTGTAGCTGGGAGTATTTTTCCCCTACATTTGAGGTACGCAGTTTAAACTTTATTCAAAAGAATGAAGTAGTGAAGTGCCGTATGACACTTCTATGTGACTTCCACCCATCTGACTTCCTTCATGGTCCTTTGGATTAACAAAAAACATATTTTCAAGACTCAGATTAACCTCATTAGCCTTCCAAGAAAAATCATGATAGCAAAGAACTTAATTATCTTTTTGTTGAAAGCCTCATTTTTGGAGTTGCTCAGAGGACACTTTAGCATCTCATGTGTAAACTGAAGAAATATGAAGATACAACAAGAGAAAATGAGAGCAACTATCTAAGCAAGCATCAGAAAAATTGATCAGTTCCGTTTGCCTATTGAACTACTTTGCATCAATTAGTTCTCTGGACCTTCAAGATACTGGTCCCTTTGGCTGCAGCTTAATTTTGCATTATTTTCCTGATCTTGACCCAAGTAGAGAGTTCTACTGCCTTTTAACATGGTCCAGATTAACTGAACAAGCAATAAACAAAAAAGATCACCCTTGGTGCTACCAGCTCTGCCTTCTAGTGTGACATAATAAAATCTTTTAGCATTCACACTACTATTTCCAGTAATATTTTAGCATTCACACACTATTTCCAGTCAATTTTGTGCCATTCTGCATTCTTTTAGTGCATTCAACACAAACCAGTATCTTTCAGACTCCCCTTTAAGGACAATCAGCTATTCTGCAGTAGCCCTTCGTTTCTAGTACTCCTTTTTTAGTACTTTTACCATTGATGGTAATCCATTAGGTCACCACTAATCACCAGTTGCAATGTTGCAGGAACTATGCACAGATTCAAGCATAAACTACTTACTGAAACAGCCTGTAGCACAGGTTGCTGTGGTCAAATACTGCTCCAGGAGCTTCAGCAAGTACAGAAAATGAAATTATTATTACTTGACAAATCTCAGTTTCAGAACCTCTTGCAGTCAGAAAGTCAAACTTAATGGTCAACTTAGCAACCTCAACCCGTTTTGCAGCAGTTTCAACTTCCTGCAGCAATGCAGCTTAGTTTTCACTCCTGGCAGTTTTCATTTGCTTACTCCGACCAGTTTGTCAAGTTTCAGAACAGACCATAATGGTTTATGGAAAGTCAAAACTTGAGTCAAACTAGGGGGGTTTGTGACTGCCTCAGCAAAACTTCAGAAATTTGTGCCCAAGTATTATGTTTCTCACTTTAGGCAAGTTTTAAATAACACTCCTGACCTTCACACAAATTTTCAGATTCAACAGATGAATTCTGTTGAAAGTCAAACAGTAGGTCAAACCTTCAGATGCAAAGTTGTTCATACAGTAATTAAAGTTCGCTGCTTAAACATTTTTTAACCTTAACCAATGTAGCTCAAATCCTACAGACACTACAGATATTGTTTAGCAAATTTTGTATTTCTTCTTTCTGTTTTGAATCAGTCACTAATGACCTCAGTAATTTATCAGTCTAACACTTTGCTAGCATTACTCTGTGCTTCAGTAAAAACAGAACTGCAATCTGTTACTGTAAAAATGACAGTCCAGCAAGTTCGGTTTCTGACCTGTAGCTACTGCCTTCACCGGTAACGATATAGCAGTTACTTTTCATTACTTTGGTGTCTTGTTCTTCAGTTGGTTCTTACTCAGCAACCATAACTTCCAAGGGCTTCAGTTCAGATTTCTGTTAATCAGTAATCTATGCAAGGAATCAGACAAATATGTCTCATTTTAAGAAATTAGGCCATGAATCAAATAAACTTATTATACCATCCAGAAGGTTTATGCACAGCACCATTTTTTTTCTTGCTACAGATACAATTTAATCTGCTGCATTAGCTTCAGATGGTAAGCCATCCTTTGCATTAACATTGCAAGAATGAAGCAGCATGTAACATACATATCATTCCAGAAAACTTGGGAAGCAGTTCTGCGTCCGGTGAATCAGGAGCTATTGGTTAAGGTTTAAGACCTGATTTTTAAGACTTAAACAAGTCCACAATTACTCCAAAAGGCTGTCTAGCCTAAGCTTTTCACAAATTAACCTCTTGCTCCAAAAGTCAACCCTTCGGTCAACATTCAGCATATGAATGCACCAGTCCAGCAGTCCTCCAGCTTATTGTGTATTTTCCTTGGACGCAGTAATTACTATTATTGCTCAGTGACCACATTTTTGCCTTGCTGCTGCATACATTTAGAGATCTTTTTTCTGTCAAGCTTTTCTCTTAATAACCCAAGAAACCAGATAGTTTGCAGACTTGCAATGCTAATTCTTCTACTTAGTCCATTCCATTGCAGTCTAGTACTTTACATCCTTGTAATTCTACCTCAAACCTAGAAATGCACCAGATTAACAGACCAAAGAAATCTGCACCAAGATCTTGGCAGATAACTCTGCACTTTACTAACTAGTGGGGCAAAAATCAGTATTCCAGGCCAAAGTCTGTTTTAAGGACTTGAGCAAATCCAACATAAGGGAATAGACTCATCTGCAAAGTTTCGTCTCAGAACTCTTCCTCCATCCCAAAGTCAATCTTGAAGTCAAAGGGAGTGAACTTCGCAATCCAGTGCAAATTTTCCTGGTTTTGCAGGCAATAACCAGTCTCAATTCCAATTATCTGCTAACTTTTTGTTGCTCAACCTCTGTGTATATTATATTGCAAAACCAGCAGCTTTAGCCTTCAGGTTTAAGACTGATTTTTTGAACCAGGAACCTTTCATTTCTACAGGTTGCAGCCACTACAAGCTTGAGCTAAGAGGCCATTTTATGTTTCATAGCAAATTTTCCAACCAAACTTAGCAGACAATTTCCTTTACCCAAACAAAACTTGTTTAACTTCAGAAACCTCAGTAAAGAGGCTCAAAATAAGATCTGACCCTCAAACCTCAGTGTACCAGCTTGGTCCTGCAGCTTCTAACTTCAATAACACTTCCCCCTTTAAACTAGTAATTTTCCACAGAGGGAGTGCTCAGCAGTTTCAATTTACTCTTAAAACGTACCCGGAAAAATTCAGGTCCAATAGCTTATTCTAGCTAGAAGTCAACAGCTAATTCAACTCTACAATTCTGTGGATTCTTGCTGCAGAACTTAGTAACTTCCCGCCCAGACCAGTTTCAGAGCATAAAGAAGGCATAATATTCTCTTGCAACATCCCATTGAATCTAATGAAATGGGTAATATAATTCCCAGAGCATAGAATTAACTTGAACTAGAAATTCTGCCTAGTTCTGCGGGTACAGCAACTTTAAGATCAGCTTGAGTTGGCAAGGTCATTTAGTGCTCCACTGTGCAAACTTGAATCAGACTTTTCACACATGTTTAGTTGTAGAAAAATTTGCAATTTTTTTTATAAAATTTTGAGTTTATAACATGTTTAAATGAGTTTTTCAAAATTTAGAAAATAGGGTTTTTTCAAATCCTTAAAACAAGCTATGTACTCAAATTTTATTAAAGATAATTTGGAAAAAAAAAATGATAAAATTTTTCATATCCAAACATTCTCTCCAAAGGAAAAAGGGTATCATTGTAGAACGATTATTATTATGATCTTCATCATCATTCAATTTCACGAAAGCCTTTCGTGCATAGAAGAGCTTTTGGAAATTATCCCATATATTTGGTCATAACAGAGGTTCTTAAGCTCTTGCTACCATTTCAAAGTTAAAAGTTTGATCTCTAATGTTAAACCATAATACGGGCTCCAATCCAGGGGTTAAAACAAGACATTGTACGTATCTTTAATTATGATTTGGGAGATTGCTAGTTGACAATCATGCCTAAGTTAAATGTAAAAATCTGTCCTATCTAGATATATAATTGGGTTATCGTATAAATTAGTTAAAGGTAATTTATTTATTAAATTTACTTGAAGGAGCAATAAAAGAATAAGCTATATGTAGACTCCTTATGATGACATTTATCCTAATTATGAAATTATTAAAACTATAAGCTTTAGACATGTTGATAAATTTAGGGCTGTAAAATAATAGTGTATAACAAGTGACTCGAGCTTAGTTAGCCTTATTCAGTCAAGCTTTACCATGTTAAAACTTTGAGTTCAAGGCTTGATATATATTTGATACTTTATTAAGTCGAGTCTCAAACATGTGGTGTTTGAGCAAACTGCAGAAGTTGAATTCCAGCCTTTCTCCTCTGTAGTCTTTTGCTCCACCCCCTCCTTCCCCCTTGGCCCAAAAACACAAATTAACAGTCTGATTTGCATTGCCGAACAAGAATCTATCCATTTTTTCCTGCTGAACTTCTTGTTTTCTGCTGTGGGATTTGAGGCTCATGTCATACAATATAGGCTGTGTTGGGACAGAAACAGATCAATAAAACAGATATTTGACAGGAAAAAAATTCTGCAGAGTTTTTAGCAGTATAGCTGCTGGTCCCTTTGCTTCATATTGTAGCGCCCTACTTGTCTGTAGCTCCACAAGTCACATCAAACTTCAAAAAGGGGCCTCCACCAGTTGCACCAAAGAAAAATACATGACATCCAATTCAGGGAATTTGAAGAAACATTCCAAATCAACATATCAAATGACTTAAAAATAAATCATCAGATTGCATGATCGAAAGAATATCTCCAGCCAAGACAATTCACATGCATTTTGTCTAGGACAAGAACATGCACTTATATTTCCATTGGACCGGAGCATCTTTTTCAATGGGCAAAACTGAAAGAATTAAACAAAGAGAAAGCAATGTTAAATGTTCTCCATTAGCAATAACTGCGTTGGTCCATTTTTTAAGAAAACAGAAACCAAATAATTTTAAACCAATAGCAGAAAAGCTGTCATCAAGTAAGACTAACAACCTGCCCAAAACGCTGAACTCATAAAGGGGAATGCCATTTGCTCTCCCCATTTCTCGCAACTTAACTTTTTATATGTTTAAGATTTTCTATTTAGTCCAAACTCCACAAATCAGACATGTTAGGTGCCCACCAAGCAGTTACTACTGCAAACATGAGAGAAATAAACCACATGATCTCAAAGATCAAGAGATGACATATTGCTCTCTGCCCATCCAAATATCTGCCTTAGTTGATTGGGATTGCAAAACATCATGAAAGCCATATGATTTGCTATTATACCGAAGATTAGTAGAAATAACCACGTCATAGTCCCGGAGTTTCATGCTAAAGATTTAGAATGCAAGATAGAACCCTAGTATACTTGCTAACTCTCACAAGAAACTGCTACTTGCTAACTCTCACAAGAAACTGCTCTGCCACTAATGGAAAGCCACTAAACATACGCCAGCTAGGAGAGATAGACAAGTTGAGTCATACCTGTGACTCATTAAACAGCCAACACAAACACTTGAACTTGGCATTGGCAGGGGCCGCGCGGACGCAGGCCCCCTCTACCACAAATTATGACGTTGGCTCTTCCTCTTGGGAAGACCATAGAATAGTACCCCTCCCAAGTGCAATGGAGGTCACCACCCTAGGCCATAAGCCTTTTTGTTCACCCATTGACCCCGTCCAGGTAAGTATGTTGCGTAGTGCAGCTGGCTTGTTTTTTATAGAATCTGCTCTATTATCCGCCTAGTTTCCAGGTAATGTGGGACGAATTCCACTCCTGCAGACTCTGGCTGTTGAACTCCACTTGTAATGGTTTTTCTTCCAGATTGCCACACTTTTAAACCAACTGATCTCGAATGAAAGGGCCAAACAAAAGGAATCTGATCGTTAATTTTATTATTAAAAAAATCAAACCCATTTTTTCATTTCTTTTATGCCAATGGAGACTACAACCACCACTTTTCAATCTTTTTTTATGCAAAGAACTTATTGATGCTTGAAGCTCACCAAAATAATGAAAGCTACTTCATTCTCTAGCTAACTCTATAATTGAAGCCCTACTGTATATATCTGTCCATAGTAACAGGTACCTAGCATGGCATTTTGACAACTCAATGGTATGCAATCATTGCTAATTCCCTGTATATTTGAACACTTGCCCTGAAAACCCATGTTATCCTGATAAATTGCTTGAAATTGTCCTTGTGATTATGATCAGACTCAAGGTCACCAAATACTCATTCAAGTAGCCCTGGAAAATTATTATGGTGATAACCATTTGAACAGAACTTTGTGAATGCCCAAACTTACACAAAGGTGTGATCATAGCCCTAGCATATACATATATTTGAACATTATGTTTTTAAAATAGACAAATTCATCCAAGTAATTGTGTTTTCTAGTTGTAAACTAATCGCCTTGTCAAATGTATACTAATTGGCACTATGTGAATCATTAATTTAAAAATATATAATTCTTCTTTCTTTCTCAATAGGCATCTTTTTTACAGTGTGAAATGCTATGATTTTCTTCTACAATTAGGAAAGGAAGCAATTAATTGTTTGACTTGGCTTCTTTCCTATATATATTTCTTCATTATCTCTTGTTTTGTCTAGGGTCAATTGTTTTTTAAGAAATGTAATAAGTAGCCAGTAAAAACAGTGAATTTATTTGGATGGGGTTCTCGTGTCTGTGCCCAATAGGATCCAGCAATTTTGCCCACATGAGAACAGTTTTTCAAATACAATCTCAATATTGCCCCCTCAACAGCCATATCATGACTGTAATTGTTTGTGTTGCTTCTTAAAGCCATAGCTTCCAGACTGCTCTTGAGAGGAACCATGGTTGCCCAATCAACATATTAGTGATTCAAAACATTAAAAATAAATAAATAAATAAAAACAAGATCAGACCTAAAAGCCTCGTACATACCTCTTCTTGTCAGGTTTGCTTTGGTCCATCCGACACATTTAATCAACTAAAAACAATGACCTTAATGTGAGGCAGTTAGAAATCCTCATTTACAAGGGAAATACACAGTAACAACTTAATCGTAGCACAAAACAATAACTTCCAATAGGGAAAGTTCAGCAAGTGTATTTGGTAATCCTTATTTAAGTTTACACAAGCACATCTACATAACAATTTGTATTTTGGTCTCAGAGGTGCAACTGATGCCAATTTGCCACCAATTGATAGACAAAAACCTGGTTTGCAATGTTTCACCCATGTCTGTTATGCTTCTTTGTGGGATACCAAAAAGAAATCTGTCAATCTTTTCGGACATCTTTTTCCTTTTCCCCCAAGCACTCTTTTTATACTGCAAACAAATTGTTGGCAAACGGTTCAGTCTCATTTTTAACCCTTTTAAAAAATAGACGGTCTCTAACACTTAACATGTTCATGTTTTGTTGCAGTTATGTGTTCTATATGTTTTCATGGGTGTGTTATGTATAAGCAGCAGGCAGCTTGAATTCCATGGTTGGCCACTGGGAAATTTGCAGTTGCATTAAGCTCAAGGCAATAAGATATCGGACATACAGAGCTACTCAGGGCCTCAACTCCCTGTTTAAACTTCTAAAACAATAATACCTCTTAGTGGTAAAAACATGTTTAAAGTCTTCTGAATCAGTTTCTTTGTTTGGATCAGGTGAGTGATAATGTTAAATTTTTTTAACCTTTATGAGTTCATATTATCAAGATTTAGTGGATTCTTACTATATAAATTATGCAGTAAGCAACTAAAACTCTCCTACTACACTTAGCCTTCAACAGACGCTTCTGGTTATCAACCTTTCAGCCTAATAACCCCAAACAGAAGAACCAACATTAATCTTTGAACTCAACAACACACGTGTATTCAAATTGAGTCGCAGTTTAATATAGCTTACCGAATCATGCAGTTCTACAATTCTAGCAGTACGAAATCAAATATCAATTCCCCTAGCCAAAATCTTTGTATTTGTTGTGTTTCTGTGGGAAGCAGTATTAGGCATATCTGCCACAGTACATTAGCAAATATATGTAGCAGCAATTTGTTGCATTTTGTATGCACAATTGCACCAACCATATTTGTTTCGATGTGTGTGTGTGTATCTGCTCGAGGTAACCTTAGTCCATGGTTGGTCATTCTGGAAATTGTGTATTATTCTTAACGGCAGTAAGCTGATGAAGCCAAGGAGACATCAGATCTATGTTGACCAATGCCTAAGTTCCAAGTGCGCTTGGCTGAAAATGTTGTCTAGGCAACTAATATGATTCACAGTTGAAGCATCTCACAGTAAAGGTGGGAAAAGTAAAATGAAAAATGTCTAAACTTCACAATCAACTTGGTTTTAAAGCAACCCAAAACACTTGATCAATTACAAGTTATCAACCTTATTGTGAAGCATCAAAATTGACAGACTTGCTTCCCCATGATGACACATCACTATACACAAACCCAAGGAGGAAAAATGAAAACAGGCACTTCTGCAGCAAGGCCAAACTTTACCGAGGTTCTGAAACTCAGCTCACAATAAAATCACCAGCTCTAATAGAAGCAACAAGGTATGGGCAAAGTAGATTATAACATCCAGTCACAGACCACAACCATTCACAAAGTGACCAAACAGAACGAATAACACCGTACAATTTTGAGTGTCTACTGTACACAAAAAAGGGAAAAAGCTATTCTGCTGCAGGGCTCACAACAAAATTACCATGTAATACAGAAGCTACACCATATCAGCAGAGCAGCTTCAAGCATCCACACCAGACTCATAGAGGCCATGCCAGGTAAAAATAAGATAACACCTTAGCTGTCTAAACATTTCAAACTGGGCTTTCACAGGGGCTGCGCAGAAGCAGGCCTTCTCTCCCACAAATTATGACATTGGCTCTCCCATTTTGTGGAGACCATGGAGCAGCACCCCTCCAAAGTGCAATGGAGGTCACTGCCGACCCATTAACTCTTTCCAGGTAAGTATGTTACTATGAGTACCTGGCTTATTTTTAATAGCCATCTGCGCTTGACCCTACGAAGTGCCTCTCACTGTGGGATAAGTGCCAACACATAACCTGTTAACCAAAATCATCTTGCCCCGTCCGAAAGAACAACAATAGGCCGAAGATAAGAGCTCAGTCGTCCTAGTGCTACGTTACTAGGGCAAACACAAAACAACTCTAGTTTTTAGGGTTCACTGCAAACTTATTGTTAATGCTACTGTCATGCAAATATCAATCAAATTTGTAGCAACTGTCCCACTGGCATTTTCAGGAATTTTAGCCACCATTTCTGAGACCTTTAATCAAAACAAAGCTTTTTGGGCCGACATTTTAATCCAACACTTGCTTCTTGGGTGATAACCACAGCGTTTTCCTGTTGAAGACCCACGACAAAGAGGTGGATATTTTGTGCAGAAAGCAAATATTGTTCAAGTTCTGCTCTGCAACTAATTCCATTGTCATCAAACAAGCATAGGTATTCGTAGCATTTGGATTGGAGGACTGTTAATTAGTCCTTCTCATTCTAGTTCTAGACAGATTATTCAGTTAGCAGTTAAAACTTTAAAATCATTTAAACCTTCACCAGATAATCTCACTTGAACTAAGATGAACCAAATAGGATCTTTCTAACTCAAGAGGCAGTTTAATATCGTAGCTAACAAAAAATAAAGTGGTAATTTCCAGCGTTTGGAAACAGTTCATCACAAGTCACTTAAGAGCTAAAATTTTCCTATCTTGTTGCATTTCTGGTTGAAGCATGATTACTAGGCCTTGTGTGCTGCTGCTGCGTAGCCGTTTGTTCAGCAAATGACAGAATATTTGTTCGTGTCGTGTGTATATGCTTAAGACGAATTGGATTCAACCGTTGGTCGCTTTGATAAGTTCTGCTGAAAGCTTAATTCCAGTAACCTCAGACCTAGGAGCAAATCATAAAAGTTCTGCTCAATAAGATTCTGAGTGAAAGCACGGCCAGAGAATTGTTTCTGGTTCGACAAATAGACCTCCCATAACATAACAACAGAACATAAATCCAAGGAACAGTGTTCTAACCCAGAAAAATTTCAAAAGCTATCCCTGCAACCACTTGAGACCCAGAAAACCCTTCAACTGAAATTGATGGGGCTATCCAAAGGATCACACCCTCCAAAAATTGGCGTATGCCGCAATAAAGCGGCGTGCACACGGTATTCTTTAGTAAAAGGCGAAAGAATAGTTCGCTCTGTGCTCACCGCACGGCTCCGTGATTTGGCAAGATTTGTGTGCCTGGTATTGTACAAGGAGCACCGGTTGAAACCTGGTTGATGAGCAGTGTGGGACTTTAGAGCTTCTAGTAGCCCTGTCCTTGCCACTTCGAACACCATTTAAACCTTCTTGTTGCTTAAATGGTCTCTACACAGGCCACTTCTTGTTGCAGCACTTGACATAATTGAATGACTCTTCAAATTGATCGATTTGATTACCACTAATTGACGAGATTTGATGCCTCATTTTTTATACTGATCATCCCAAAAATTCACCATTTTATTTTTGACATTCTAGGTAACACAAGAAAAATAAGATGGAGCGATCTCAAATAAATAGAATCGGTATAGATGCTAAACTTTTTAACACTAGTTGGCAGCAACAGTAACTGTTAAGAGTTGATAATAACAGTAACTGTTAAGAGTTGATGTGTAGTCGAGTTTTGTTGATTGAATTTATAGTTTTGATTTTTGAGTGAATTTCTTTAGTCAGGTTCAAATTGCAACAATTCTCAAAATCGACCTTGCTTCGATCTATTACAACATCAACATGTAGTTTTAGGGTTCAAATACAATCTCTTACTGCAGTCATCTCTTTTTTGTTATGAAAGTTTTTTGCTCTGAGTCACATAGTCCATTTTTTATTCAATTTGTATTTTTTATCAAATAGCTTAATAATGAAAATTTTAATATTTGAATCGAATTTTAAGTCAGGTTCACATACTTAAAAAACCAAACCTATAGAAAAATAAAAAAAAAACATCCCAACATTCAATTAATTTGTATGTTGCGGATGTGCGTTCTCTTCCTAGTAGCACTTCCATTTTCTGTTTCTTATCCTATTCGCAAAGTTTCAAGAAAATAGTGGCCTTTTAAAAGGAAAAAAATAAAAAAAAATTGAGGCCCCGAAACAGGGCACCCTAGTCTGATTAACATCTGATTGGACCAGAGCAAGGTTTTACTCTATGAAGCCCAGTAGCCCACAACTCTAACTAGGCCCTTCTTATATACATATGAGTTATATAATGAAACTGCACAAATATTAAATAATATTTTTACTCTTATATTATAAGTTATTTTATTTTTTTAATGACATTCAATTTTATTATTATCTATTTAATTGAAGTTATATTAGTATTATAACACTAAAAAAGACTCTTAAGTCACAACTAAACTTTATTTTTTTTACCTCAAACTTGCCCGCACTTAATTCTATATTACAAAATCAAGTATTTTATGCAATTTTTTTAATTAATATTACCCTTAATAGCTAAAAATCCTAGCTTGCAACTAAAGGTTTTTCTTTTTCAATTTCTTTTTTTTTTTGTATAAAACATGTTGTGCTTGGTTCTATATTACTAACAAATAATTATCTCAAGTACAATAAATATTTTATAAAACTTAAAATTTTAACTTAATAAGTATGACCTAAGTTTGTTCTGCTATTAAACATGTATTTGAAAAAAAAAATTCAATTAAATTTTTTTCCAACTTAGATGAATATATACTATATAAAAGCTTACGTATTCAGTCCATCTTAAAGCAATAATATAATTCAAGTATGGCTCAAACACCTATTATTAAAAAATAAAAAATTATCATTATAGCAAAGGTCCTTAGAGAAAATTTTAGGAAAAAAAGTCCTTGGCTGTTAGAATTAGTAGCTTATATTATAATAAGGGGAATTATAGCAACAACTTTTTCTTTATTTTCCAATATTTTGAAATATTGGAAAAATTGTAATAATTATTTTTTTTCACTTGGTCATCCCTTCTAATATTGTAATACAAATTTTTATTTTTAGTAACTAACTCTTTTTCTATATTAAAAAATGAAATAATATTTTAATATTTTCTATACTAGAAAATATTGAAATATTATTTCATTTTTTTATTTTTTAGAACCAATAAAATCTTACAAGTTGTTTAAAAAAATTAGAAGTAATTTTTGTTTGAATATTATATTTCATGGTAAAGGCTCATAGCTTGGAAGTAGTTTTGGAGTTTTAAAAAGATGAAGTTAATAATTTAATATTGTGATTACAAGTTTTTATTTTATCTAATATTAAGTATATTCAACAGAGAAGTTTAGAGGTCTATATGTTCAAAAGTTATAATTAAATTACATATTTTTAGGTTCTGACTACAGGTTTTGACCACATAAAGGGATTATATGATAAAGGAAGAAGAGGATTCTTAGGAGGACATATAATAAATTTTAGTAGAACAAAAAAAAAATTCCAACATGTACTATATGTATTAGATCAAAATTTTATTCATTTTTATCCAAAATATAATTTTGTTGCTACTTTATCATTTTTTTCATTGTCATAATACTAAATTCCTATACTTTCATATTTGACATTGATACACAAAATTCTTTAAATATGAAACATATTTTGAGAATTTCTAATTTTTTAAAAATAGTATTGTTATATTCAATTTACTAAGTTAATATTTTTCTTTATTTGATTAGTCAAAATTTTAACATATTTCTAATATTTAAAATCTAAACATATTTATACCATTTACAAGTTCCTTATAATAGAAAAATAAGATTAGTATTTGAAAAGGCAAAAATAGAAACAAATTGATAATTGTTTTCTATGTTTTCTATAAATATTTTTTATGGAAAAAATTTAAAAATGCTACTAAATTTAAAATTTTTTTACAAACATGTATTCGATTTATATAACTTTTAAACATCCCCAAAAACATGATATTTATCAATTTATTTACTTTTAACTTTGAATATTTTTATCAAAATCCAAAAGCCAAACTTAATATATATATATATATATATTTATATCTATATATATATAAGGTGCAAAGATATAAAGTGACTCATCCTTAAATTATAAGTTATTAGTTTACTTTTTTCTTTTTAAGTACTTAGCATGTGCCTTTTTTCTATTTTAATAGAACATTAAAAAAATTATTAAAAAGTTAGCTTATGTGTCTTTAAAAGTCAAAGTTATGTTAATACATTAATGGTAAATCCATTTAATTATTTGAGCAAACTAATATAAGTTTTTTGGTTTAGTAATTAGCTTTTTGAATCTAAAATATAAAAATTAAGATAAAATTCACTAACTACATAATATCATTAAGTCCATTAAATTAAGATATTTCTTAACAGATTGTACACTATTAATTTGAAATTTTATGGTGAGAAGAAAAATTTTAACATCTTTGATAAGATATTAAATGTACAATGAATAAATTTTTATAAGTACTCTATCATCACAAATAAAAAAAATTTATCATTTTTTTGCAACCAGTATTAGCTGTAGCATATTCTATGTTGTATTATTATTATTATTATTATTATTATTATTATTATTATTATTATTATTATTATTTATAAAAAAAATAAAAATTAAATATATTGAGTAATCTATTATAATGGATGGCACAAATGAAGATATTTATGATGAAATATTATAATAAAAAAACTATGTAAAATATAGAAAAATGAAACTAATAAGAAATATATCCAAACTAAAAAAATAGGAAAACCATTGTTGCTACTATTTGTTTTGAACAAGACAATTAGAATTATAGCTATTTGAGTAAAAAAAACGTAATATTTTAATTCACGTGTGCAATTACTAGTGTTTGTGTGTGTATAATGAATGTGTTTGTGTCTTGCGGAAGTTTATATCGTATATTTTGATTGAATTTTAGATAGATATGTTAATTATATAAATAGAAAAAAAATATTATCAAACTGTAGATAATGTGAAAATGAGGATTTAAACACGAGTATATTTTGTGCCATCAACTGTAAGGTCCTGAGTTTGTTTTACCTCATGTAATTCCTCCATTTTTCCTTTTTTGACAAACATGTAATCCCTCCATTTTAAGAATATTAAAACTTATTGAAATATTTTGCATCTCGAAATTAATACCAACTGTTTACATATATCTAGGAAGTAGATACGGATATTTGTTAAGGAGAGTAATAAAATTCGACACGTAAAATAGATGTATCATGACACCTTCAAACTTTGTGAAAATAAAATATGTGATGGCACACTTGATTTTTTATTTTATCGATAATTGCAAAGAAGGAAGAAGGAAATTTTTGGATCTTATTTTAAAAGGGAAAGTAGAGGACCAAGTCCACAGAAGTCTATTACGTCCATTGGCGAAGTAATTTAGTATCGTGTTATTATGAGACCAGAAACGGGGTTAAAGCTTAGCTTCTTGTAACTTTGGCTGGTTCTCAAAATAACCAAAAACCTCATAACACTTCCAATTCTCACCTACATCACTAGGAAGCTTCCTCTCTTACTTTTGATGCTGTCGTTTACTCGTTTTTGCTTTTCCCACCTTCCCTCTTCCTCCTACAGAACAAGAGGAAACTAGAACCAACAAAAACATCAGTTCTACTTGTCACTTAAGCTTCCCTTGCACAGAAAATCCCAGCAGGTATAAAGGGAAAACAAACAATGGAAACTGAAAATTCCGGTACAAATGAATGACCTGTTCTCTTGCTCCTTCAGGAAGTACACAGACCTGAAGGAGACGATGGTGAGGGACAATATGGAGACTGGGAACGAGAGCATGAACCTCAACAAATTCTTTGAGGATGTGGAGAATGTGAAGGAAGACATGAAGCAGGTTGAGAGGCTTTTCAAGGCATTGCAAGATGCCAATGAAGAAAGCAAGATCGTCCATAGCGCGAAAACCATGAAGGAGCTACGTCTGAGAATGGACCTCGATGTGGAACAAGTCCTCAAGAAGGTTAAGACAATCAAAGGGAAGCTTGAGGCCTTGGAAAGATCCAATGCAGCTAGCCGGAATGTCCCTGGTTGTGGCCCAGGGTCAGCTGTTGATAGGACTAGGACCTCTGTGGTTAGCGGCTTGGGCAAGAAGCTTAAGGATTTGATGGATAACTTCCAAGGATTACGAGCGAAAATTAAAGCAGAGCACAAAGAAACAGTGGAGAGAAGGTACCTCACCATAACAGGGCAAAAGCCTGATCAAGAAACAATTGAGAAATTAATTTCAAGTGGAGAGAGTGAAAGTTTCCTGCAGAAAGTAATTGAGGAACAGGGTAGAGGCCAGATTCTAGATACAATATCAGAAATTCAAGAGAGGAATGACACGGTGAAGGAGACAGAGAAGAACCTGATAGAGCTGCACCGGATATTCTTCGAGATGGCTGCTCTGGTGGAAGCACAAGGGCATCAGCTAAATGACATTGAGAGCCACGTGCAACACGCAAGCTCCTTTGTCCGAAAAGGAACCGGGAGCCTCCAGGATGTGAGGGAGCACCGGAAGTACTCCAAAAAGTGGAAGTGCCTTGCCATTGTGCTTGGTTGTGTGCTCGCTGCTCTCCTCCTGCTATCTCTAGTGCCAACAATTGTGAACTTGATGGTCATGAGAAAATGATGTGTGCTCTTAGAAGAAAGGCTAATTTTCTTCTTATTTAGGGAGTTGAAAGATATGAACCTTTTTGTTTCATGTGCTGAGAAAGCATCCTCCTCTTGTTCGTGGAGCGGAGATTGCTTGAAGATACATCAGATACTATTATATTTTGTCTTGTTTCTTGTGCAGATACTGAAAATTGTCTCATGCAGACGATTTATCAGACTCAGGTACTTTTCTTCTCGCTTCTCATACTTCAATTTTATTGATCGACTTTTGTAAATATGCAGATACCGTTATGAGAATGAGAAGGTTTAGCTAGCAGATCGTAGCATGGGATGGATGAAAATTAGTTTGAGTGAAGAAGAGCCTCGGACATTTTAAGTGAAATCCTAGTTTCAATCCATAGTTCTGAGTGGAGAAAAATTACATGGAAGAGGTCCCTAATATTTGGCTAGTTAATAACCTAGTATTTAATCACAAGGCGACCTACTCTGTTCGTAACTACAAAAAAAAAAACAGAGCAGAGAATACGTATGACGCAATGGGAGATCCATTTGTTGATGGAAAGGACTAATTACTGTTCAAAGACACCTAATAAAACTGAGAAACTAGAATTATTAAGATCTCCCAGTTGTCGTGGCACAAAATATTATATTGGTGCGAACAAACGTCAATAAATCCATAAAGCATTAACATTTGGTACCAGAAGTTACTCTCAACACAACTAACAGACAGAAAATGGACAGAAATTTCCACACTGTCACCATCAGAGGCAGCTCCAGAAGACATTGCCTACCAAGCACGAGCTGTCGTATAGCACAAAGCCGCACAATTGCACAGTGTCGAACCAACGGGATTTCGACCAAAGAGCTGGAAACCAACAAGGGATGGAGACACAACTACATGTTCTAACATGAAGTCACTCATTCTCACTATGGAAAGCAAGGACTTATCACGGCTTCGCGTGGGTCAGTTTTCACCCTACAATCATCATAATCCTCCACTACTTCAGATCCATGCATCTAAACAAACAAATGCAAGTCCCCACAGCTAGCTTGCAGGAATAAATCACATAATGCCCTAGAAATCATTGCAAAGGAGCTCATGACAATAAAGATAACATATTTGGTGCTTTTTATAGGCCATAACTCTGATGCATACAATCTCTTCACATAAAAGTTGAAGCGTAACCACCAAAAGCTACACTCTTTGCAAAAAGAACATTCACTTTGAAGATCAATATAACTTGATAATAAATCACGCAGATTGCAGGTCCAGTCAAGGTAAATGAACTTTTTCGCCTATAAATTTAAGAATTATTAACTTGACACCGTTGAAGTACTATCTTACTAGAAACACCCAGTACTAATACAACAAGGACAACTGTTTGGATTCCAAATAGTAACAGAAACCTTATTGTGATAGAGGACATATCCTCTAGAAAACCAAAGGATATGTAGCAGAGGGAATAGAAAAAGACCTACATACACGTCCCTATATTTCAAAGTAGGAGATGGCGAAATTCCAACAAACTTCACCACAGCTCAAAAGAAGTTTGTATATCAATGACTTTAGGCGTCTACATGACCCCAGATGGTTTTTATGTGATACAAAACCAATATCAATTTTAAAGATAGTAGGCCATATTTCCAATTTTTCCTGCCCAATATCAGGATGCCTCCACTTCCTTGTTGATCCATGGAATATCAACACATGATTAAGATGCTACTACCAGACTCAACAGTTCTGAATTCCAATGTCCAGCAACTTTAATTATGTTATAACATTAATTGGCAAGTTTAAATGTTCTGAATAAGGAGATGCAGAGTTACATTCAACCAGAAGGCAACAATTTTGAAATTCCAAATAATTCCATAACAAGAACAGCAGAAACAGCAACAGATGCTTTTCTATAGCATGATGTGATCAAACCTTTTTCTTTTTACATAGCGTATGACAACGCCTCTAGCTCAACAATTCAATCCTTCCAAAAGCAGATAATCTATTACAAAATCACCAGCAAACCTTCCAATCCATTACCAGCAGTGCACAAAACTTGCAACATGAGCAAACATAGTAAATCAAACTGCCCCAAATGGAAAACAATCATACCCAAGATATACAGTTGCTGCATCAATTAATCAAGTACCAGCATTAGGCAAAGCTGCCATGAATGAATTGTACGAAGACTCCAAATCAAAGTGAAGCTGCCTAGCCTGCTGTTCCGTCAACTCATCAGCCGCCCCCATCTTCGACAGCCTAGATATCCAGTCTTTCATTTTCGTTTTCCCCTCGAAATCTGGCGGCAAGATGGTCAGCTTATTAAGGGAAGCAGAGAGGTCAGACAACAAAGGGTGCACCTGATCAACTGCCACCATATTCAGCTTCAAGGAATCCATGGCTGTAATGAAGTTCTGCACACACTCGGCCACAATGGCAGCCGAGGTCGTGGCGGAGGCGGCGGCTGAAGACCGGTGCTCCACCGTGGCCGGGACCCCAGAAACGACGAGCCGGTTAATAGCAGCGGGACAGTCCATCTTGTAGGTGTCGGCGAAGCGCTCGATGCTTGGGACGGTTTCCTTGAGAGTGGAAGCCAGAGTCTTGAAATGGGCAATCAATTTGAGGCACTCGGCCTCGTACTCAGACGACGAAATTATATCTCGGACATAAGCCTTCTCGAGCTTCTCGGTGGCTTTGATGATAGCGAAAAGCTCCGCAAAGTTCTCGTACATCTCTCGCTCGCGCTTGTCGTTCCATAGCTTGACATCCATCCGGGCCCGCGGAATGCGAAATTGAATGATTGGAGAAGAGAACGGGACACGCGCAAAGAGAGGGAAATCTTCTGTCTTTCACTGCAAAAAAGGAGAAAGATTCGAACTTTCAAAATGGCCAAACCAGAACAATCAACGAAATTCAAACAGAAAACGGAAAAAGCTACTAGCCCAGATCGAGAAACACAAAGCTTCGATTAATTTGATAGCTATCATTAGGCTATAACCTCAGACTAATTCATGCCCAAATCCAAGGGTTTTGATTCCTTTCTAGAAGTACAAGAATTTTCTTGCCGAGGGAACTAGGAAGTGGGAGAAATAGAGAGAATTGGAGAGGGGACTCACCGAGCCGAAGAGATGGAATCGTGAGCGTGGGAGGTCGTGCGGAGGAAATCTAAGTTGCAGAGGAGAGAGGCAGAGACGGGGGGTTGAGTTGCGTGTGGGCTCCAATCCATTATTAAGCGCTGACGGCATCGGCGTGTAGCAGTTGGGATGACCTGAAACGAAAACGAAACCTCTCATTACTCTTTCGCTTTTTATTTGGATATAATTACAATTAACTCCCTAAGCTTTAGATGAAATTATACTTTAGCTCTTCTATTTCAGAAATATACACTTTATCCCCTATATTTTTAACACAGTTCGACTATAACTTTTGAAATCTTTATTTAGACTGTAAGGTTGTTATCTTCATGTAATTTCAATCTATATGATACTTTTTTTACAATTAATTAACGTTTAACAAATATTATTTTGCATTTATAAAAATAAAAAATTGATAATTTTAAATATTCATTACCTAAAAAGAATATATACAAATTGAAATTACTGAAGATAACTACCTTAATATCTAAATTAAGATTTCAAAAATCGCTATCAAACTATATTAAAAGAGTAGGGGTAAAGTGTATATTTTTAAAATAATATAGGTAAAATGTAATTTTACCTAAACCTCAAGGACAAATTATAATTGACCTTTTTTTCCCTCAACAGTTTCACTTATTGTTTAAGTATCCCATTAAATTTTTAATTTGTTCAATTAGTGCCCTGTACTTTGTTTTTTTTTTAATATATAAAGACATGCAGCAAGTTGATGAACTAGAAGAACCTCGCTCCTAGGAACCACGATCACAAAGCACTGAAAGAGGGAGTCCAACAGATTCATGACTTGGTGGATTAGACATGCAAGATTCATGGTTGAAGTTAGCAGTCCGAATGTTGCATAAAAAATCTTTGAACAGTCAATCTTATTAAGGCGATATGCAATGCGTGGAAGTAAAGGGATAGCTTTATGAATAGTGTGGACTTTAGCTTCCAATGCGGTACACAATGGGGGAGGAAGATGTCGTGCCATAGTCTTTGAGTAGTATTGGAATCCAACTAAACCCAAGTCACCACACCAAACCCAAATGATCTCCGCCAAACACCATCCAAGACAAAGATTTATGGCTGCATTTGAGAAACACTGATTTGTGCTATATCCCCAAGTACAACATAAAGTCCCTTAACTCGATCCACCAAGTTGAATTAGTTTATCTACTTGAACTCACTTATATCTGTCCTCAAACTCTACAATATGTACTAATGTGATCCACTGATTGACACAATTGGACAGTGTTAGTGAATTCAAAGGAAAAAAAAATGTCACTTTTATTCCTAAAACTTGCCTTATATTATTTTTTTTTAATTTGAGTTCTAGAGACTTTTAATTTCTAAATAAGTCTTAAATCTTTGCTAATGTGTTAACAATTAGTCCTAAATTTATTGAAAGATAGTTATTGAATAAAAACACAATTTATAGAGAGTAAAAACTAATAATTTAAATTATCATAAAAATTAATAATTAAATTATCTATTAATTTTCAAAAAATTATTCCATAATTTGAATTTATTAGGTAAATTAGAATTTAAAAGAAGTTCATGCTAGAGACATGATAAGCTTTGAAATTGACTATGACACAGTTGTAAACTTTTAGGACTCATTTAGAAAAAATGTAAGGTTTTAGGGTTGGTTGTTCATGCATTTGCAAAATTTTTAGGATTCATTTAAAAAATTTAAAAGTTTTTAGAATTAAAATATAAAATTATGAAAAAGTTTTGAGGCAAAAAATGACATTTAAAAAAATTCACCAAGCTTTATTACCCTTGTTTAAATTAACTACCACAATTGCTTCTAAAAATTAAAAAAAATGGCCAAAAAACTTAATTTTTTCTTTTCTACGCAAATGCTAGTACGAGACTATCTGTCACTACTGACTACATTTGTCACAATTGCAGCTGCCCATTGTCCAGTTTCATCCCTTTCTCGTGTTTTAAGGCATCGCTTACCAATGAAGACACCAAAATTGAAGGGACGACTCCTCTGTGATCCATCTTTGCATTTCTAAGTCCCATATCCACCATTGTTTGCGCCTCCACACATCAGCCGCTCGTTTAGTGGTTGTCAAAACTGTTTTATTGCGACCTAGCTCATGATAACTCCGTCTGTTGCCTTTGCCGTGAGATAGAAGGATAAGAAGCTATCATCATTCATTTTCCATCACCATTGCACAAACCAAAAGAAGAGACCAAGGGAAACCTGAGATATTTTTTATTTTCAGAATGACATAGTTAACATTTTGCCCCATAAGGTGCAAGGTTGTTAGGTGTATATTAGATTGATGCAATTTACTTATCGTGTTGTGTTTGCTTTGTTGAAGGGAAAAAACCCCTTAGTCAAAGCCTGGTATGAAAGCTTTTTAGGGAAAGAGATGTGTCACTTCAAAACCAACTTTCTTAGCCACGTGCTTTGGTCGATGTTTGCCAACTCTTGTTAATTTGCAACTTAAGGATATGGATATGGTGAAAAGACAATCTCACTTTACTCATGACTTTGTCTTTTTGTTGTAATGGTTCATGAACATCTTAACATTAATAATATCCCTTATGGTATGAATATGTCTTTCACTAACTAGTTCTTCTTAGGCATTGAGATGAGTGGCCTGATTTTTGTTGCTCTTGGTTAGTTCATATTCCGGAATATAAATGAAGTCGTTCATGATATATTGGTGTTTTTGCCTTTACGCCTTAGGGAGTTTATCGAACATTTGTACCAAAATTGTTTGGCTGTGCCTAATTCTTTTGCACATCATCACTCAATTAAGCAGCTTTCTTTGTCCCCTCCTCTTCGAGGTTGTCTCCAGATCAAGGTTGACTTAGCTACCTATACTTCTATGCAAACAAGTGTAATCGACGTTGTTTTTCATGACCATTATGCATTACTTTCAATTTGTTTTGAAAAGTGATGCAGGGAACTGACCCTAGTTGAGTCTAGAGCTGTCTTATATATGCTCTTTTAAAAGCGAAATCCATGAGTTTTCAATAGGTGATTCTTGGAAATTTGATTGTGTTCTTTGATCATCTTTGAGTTGCACATCATTGTGTCCTTCATTCAGTATGTTCGGTGTGTTACTTGAAGACTCTCGAAGTCTCGCTACCACTTGTCGTGTTCTTTTGTTTTTTTACTACATTGTGTTAACTCTGTCACTTACTCATTAGCATGGATACGTCTCAATTTAGTTGGCGTAGACTTTACTCTATGTGGTTGAACATTGTTATTTTTACTTAACATAATTGTGGGTAAGTTAAATGTGCTCCCTACCTTTTATATCTACATATATTTATATGTCAATGCTACCATTTATAATACCCCATTTGTCCCATGAAGATTGCGTCATTTGTAATTGGTGCAGAGATTAATAAAAGATAAAATTATGTGTTTTTTCTACTTTTACCCCTGTCTACCCTTTCTCTTTCCCCTCATCTATTGCATGATGAACAACAACCACTATCAATCATCTAAAAAAACTTTTCTAAACCATCTACTTTTCTTTTTTGCCTTATGGTTTTCCTGACTAACATCTAAATCAAACTCATCAATTAAAGGTTCATCATCGGAGTCATCAATAGCGTCAACAGCAGATTCATCATCAACTTCAATGTCATCTTCTTTTTGCTCTTTAGCATTGAGATTGTCCATTACTTGTGCACCCCTACTTGTACCAGCTCTAGCTTTCCAATTCCAACCATGCTCCAATTATGGCTATAGCACTGTCATCTAAACTCAAACTACCACCACTTTAGCCCAATTACCCAAACTTCTATTCTCGATTTGAAGGTTAGTGCTTGTCTTAGAGATTTGAAATTACAGCCATAATGATGAACCTATGTTGTCAATTGGACAATCAGCAGCCACAATGCTCGCGTGCCTTGCTTAATGCAGTGAAATCACATTGGAGGAAAAAGAAGGGAGGATGAAAGTTGATGATCAGTCTGAGATTTAAAGGAGAATCCAAATGGGAAAAAATAAGGAGGAAATTGGTGGAGAAATATAGTACAAAATTTGAAAGATAATGAGGTTAATCGGGCGCATAATTGTCATTTAAGTTGTTTAAACTTACCAAACAAAGAAATAATGCAAGTAATTTGAAATGACCCAAAAAGGAAAGTGGAAAAACTTTTGTGGGACAGAGAGAGTATAAAACAAGTGTCAACACATCAAATCCTGTATCTCCCAAAATTTGAGATATATGCTAGTTGTCAAACTATTAGTAAATGTGGTTAAGCCGGATTTGGCCAAGTGTACCAGAGTGAACTAGGACCTGAACATGTGAGCAAAGACAAGTATCAAGGGACTAGTAGAATGTCTTTGGGGAAAACCTTTCGATGGTCAAGTTAGTACTTCTATGATATTAGAAGTAGCTAGGGTTTTAGTAAGGAAAAGAGTGTATCTTTACAAGCCATGGGGGTCCCCCATTTATACGTGTTAGATGCCCCATTTATACGTGTTAGATGCCCTTGTCATAGCCCTTTGGGAATGTCATTAGTGCGGGATTCCCCTTGATCCTAGGAATCTAAAAGCCAATTCGTTGTAATTTAAGTCAACTGACTTATTTTTACTTTTTCATCTTTTTTGTCTAAAACCAATTTTATTTGAAAGTCAATAGTATATAGATGCAATAATCCATTTGAATCTAAATTTTCATGATATTGTTAAATTTTTATAAATTTTTCTTTTTTTAATGTCTTAAATTAGAAAAATTCATAAAAATTTAGTAAGATTACAAAAATTATTTTTTCAATGGATTATTGTAGCTATATAACATTGGCTTTTAATTAAAATTAATTTCGGGTAAAAAAGATATAAGAATAAAAATAAGTCATTTTGAAGTCAATTGACTTAAGTTGAAATGAATTGGGTGTAAGTATATCATCTTTTAGTAGGATTTCTTCTTTAAGTAGAAGTCATCATGGGTCGACTCTCTTTCAAAACTAGGCTCAGATGGCTGACCCAATTGGGTCAAGCCCAATATGGTATTAACATGCCCCTTTGAAAATATGGGATATGGGTTGGCACATTTTCCAAGGCTTGTGGGTGATAAAATGATGCCTTTCAAAATAGGATGACACCTCCTGTCACTTAATTATTGATGTAACTACTTTCAAAATGATGATAATTGGGGGCCGTGGGCTAGCAGTTAATGGTTTGCGGAAGGCAAAAAGCCCCCATTGGCCCTATATATGTTTTGTCCGCACTAAATTGCTTCCCCATTTCTTTTGTAATTTTAGAATTTCTCCTCTAGTTTTTGTTCTTGTCCTTTACTTCTTCATCATTTTCCATCGTGTCTTCAACAATTCGTGGGGTTTTGTCACAACATCCGTCACTCTTTGCAACCTAGTGATATTTTTAAACCAAGGTACTATTAATCATTTTTTTTCTTTTCATTCTTCCACACCTAGGCAGTCAACTGCTTTCTTTCACACTCGTTAATAGTGGTTTTTCCCTTAGTTTTTGTTAAATGGCATGAAAGTTAGCCTAGGGGAAGGTGGCCATTACCGTTCAATCTTATGAAGGCGAGAAGCCATAACCCTTACAACAGTGGTTGTTGGAGGATTTTAGCTAGGCCAACACCTTTTTATCACTTACAATGAGGATGGCCACTGAACAGCACTTTTTGCCACCTAAAGTTGGGGAGCTCATTGGCTTGGCAGATACTAGGGCACACATTCACTAGAAGGAATACTTCTTGGTGTATTTAGTCCAGTTATAGGCTGGGCTCTCACTTCCCACTACATCCTTTATTAAATCAGCTACTAGAGCACTTCTTGATTTTTTTTTTCACCGCTCATTCCTAATGCCTTTATTCATTTTATTGCCTTCATCCTCGCCTACTACATGGTAAGGGTACAAACATTTTTAAAAGCTTCTTGCACTTTTACACATTGGCCCCTATTCCTAGGTTCTTTTTTTTTTCCATTTTGCCTCTGTTTTTCATGGAGGCAACCATTATTTTGCATTTTTTTATTTCTTATGACTCATGGGAAAGCTAGAAAGACCAAATTTTTTTGGCATGGGTGACTCATTGTGGCAATTTTGATGCAAGTGGATTGACTTGTCTATCCAATAAACCTACCATCGCCCCCATTAGTTGAAGGGTCAAAGGTAAAGTGATTCTACCATGGGCTTCTGGCGTGGCTTTAAAAGGCCTTAGTTAATGAAAAGTTTGATAAATTATTCTTCTTCTCCTACCAGTGCCTAGATGGTACCATGTTGAGGCTTATCAGGGTCAATTATGCCCACTTGTTTTATGAAGGGGTGAAGATCCCCTAAATTACATTGAGGGAGCCAAAAGGTGACTAGTAAAGGATCTAGAAATCGCCGCCATGGCCCAATGATTTGTATAATATATCTTTTGCATTCTAATGCATTCACCTTTTTTATTTTTTGCACAAACATGGGTCACACTACTACATCCTCTTACACATACACACACACACACACACACACACACACATACACAATAATAACATATCTCTTGCATTTTGATGCATTAACCTTTCTTTTTAACTTTTGCATAAGCATAGGTCATATTACTGCATATCTGAATAAGAGAAAGAAGCTTTGAAAGGGTCTTGCCAAGGCCTGGAAGGTGAAGTTTGTAGCTCCAACTGCAGCTCTTGTTTCGGTCGCTTTTACTGATGAAGCCCTAGCCCTAACCCTACCCCTAGCTACCAAGCTTAGTGATCCTTTCCCACACACGGTTGTCATGGTGATGCCCCCCTTCCGTCCCCTTATTGGTTGATGATAAGGAAAATGAGCCTAGGACTGAGGTTGTTCAAAAAAAAAATTGCCTGGGTGGAGGATCCCAGTGGAGGCCTTTTCCAAGGGAAAAAATTTGCCCTAGAACCTACTAGTGATGTGGCTTATGAACTTTAACATGCTTCTATCACTCGGAATTTTTTTTTTTAGACCCACCTTGCTTTGGTAAAAAATGCTTCTTAACCTACGTGGTCTAATAAGGAGAAGGACCATATCTTCCCTCAAGCCATTCGGTTGAGGTGTCCTAGCCCAATGTGTCATCTCAATGATTCCCCTTTTTTCTAGACCAAATTAAGGAATGATTCTACCTAAATATTTTGGTGCTTCATTTCTTGGAGGCATGGAAAAAATTGATAAAGAAATGGGCATCAAGGAGGATGCGCCATTTGACCCATTGTGGGCTCTTAGTTAAGATAAGTCTATCCTTGAAAACTCAAAGGACCTTGCCTAGAGTATCCTTGAGGGTGCCCATTTTTCCCATAATCATCAGCACCTCATGCACATTATAGGTACAAGTATTGACTTGTATTACCAATATCCTTCTTCAGGTACTCATTTAATTTCTTTATATGTCTTCTTTGAGTCTTTCTTGAGATTTACTAATTTTTTGCTCCTTTCTCAAATTGCGATGGCCACCTTCAGGATGGTGGAACAATGTGCCAAGAAAGACAGGCACTTCTAAAAGGTGGCCTATTTGATCATGAAGCTATAGAAGAATAAGGTTATGCTTGGTTAAAAGGTCTCTGATGGGGAGGCCTAGAAGGAAACCTTGAGAAATGGGGTAAATGACCTAACAACGTTGCTTGGGATTAAAATAAGAAAATCCAAAAGCTAGGGGAAGCTTTCAAAACCAATAAGAAGAAGAGGGAGACTACCATTAAATAGTCTTAGGACCTATGAAGTGTCTTAGGATAGTTCAGGGAGGCTATGAAGAAGTTGGACACTAATGTCCAGGCTAAGCTGACAAGCCACGAAGAGCTACTTCTTTTTCTGAATGCCTAATAAAAGTGGAAGAATCATTAAACAGAGTCAAAGACTTCTACAAGGGGGCTGAAGAACCTTAACGACAAAGCTAATTGGCATGTTAAAGAGCTCAAGCCCTCCAATTAGAAACTAGAGTAAAAGCTCGATGTGAAGGCATTCCAGAGTTTTATGATGGTTTTCTAGCTTGTTGCTTCCAAGTGCAGAGTGCTCATCCATATTTAGATATATCATCTTTGAGAGCCAGGATGCCTCCTATAGTGGATTTTAAGACTTGGAAGTCCTAAGGTGACCAGCTAGGTGATTCCTTTAAACCTATATTTCTTGTCGACTCCCTAGAAAATAAAGAGAAAATATGGCAACATGAGTTTTAGAAATGCAGGCTCCCATTTTATTTTCTTTTTTTTGCCATATTGGGTAAGTATCAAAATGTTTTTTATTTTAAAATTTAGCTAAGTTTCATTTTTTAGGGTCCGCTAGTAAATCTTTATTCATGAGTCTGGCTTCAAATATGATTTCGCAAATGGCTCATCTTCAATTAGCCTCTTTCTTTGCTAGAGTTTTACATAAGAAAACTAAACTTAGGCCATATTTTTGCCTTTCAAGTGCCATTAAAGGCTTAGGAGTCATTTCTTCGACTCTTATTTTGGGAATAGGGGTCACTCATTAGACACCATTTTTAGGAGTGGTGGTCATTTCATTGATGCCCTTTATAAGTAGGAGAGATATTATATGCTCTATGATCCTTGGGTAATATGTAACAGCCCTTATAAGTTAGAGTCATGTTAGCCCTTATTTTCCATGACAGACACTTAGCAAATTTTCCAAAACTCAATGGATTTTCTCTTTGATTGTTTAAGCATAATAAGTTTGTAAATCATCTAAGCGGTACATCTTTGGTAGCTTTTGGCCAAATGAGCCCATTAACTAGAAGGCACCTCGACTAACTTTCTTATGTACAATAAAAAAACCATCCAAATTAGCCCTTAGGACCCCATGTCCAAGGTTTCTACTAGTCAATTCTGACTTTATAAGCACTAGGCCCCTTGCGTGTATTTTCATAGGCCTAATTTGGGTATCACGAAAATAGGTCACCCTTTGTTGAAATGGTTTTTGTCGAATGTGGGCATCTTCTTTTAATTCTTCTAGCAAGTCCAACTTCACTTTAAGTCCTTCTTCATTGGACTATGGGTCAAAAATCATAACCCTAAACAATGTCTGGCAACTTCTACTAGAAGCAATGTCGGATGCCATAAAAAGAAAGCGAAGGCTTACCAATGTTGTTTGGCATGCACCAGGGCAAGTAAAGAAATTTTACAAGTGGTGTTGGGCATGCTCAGGGATGCATATGGCATGCACTGGGCACCCCCAATATGAACTTGAGGTAGGATAGTGTGTGTCCAGGACCACTGTAAGGGTTGTGCACCTAAGGTAGGCTTACCCCAGGGCCACCATAGGGCTACCTACAATGTATGTCCAAGGGTGCTTTGCTGGGTTGAGGCAAGGCTAAGGGCATAGCTAGGGCATGGTCTAGGTTAGGTAGCCCACACCCGAGAACATTCCAAGTAGCCAGAGGACTGCTACCCAGCTATAGCATGGCAAAGGTTAATGGTAGGCCTACCGCAAGGGCACCAGGGGTGCAGGCACTTAGAAGGAGCTGGGCAGCACACCCGATCCCCCTAAGGCACCTAGGGGCTGTGCTACTCTTGTGGGGATATTGATCTTGAGACTTCTTCTTCTCAAAATATCCTAAGGGTGCATGTTCCAAAGGTTGTAAAAGTTGCACCAAGGAGTTAGCCCTAAACAATATAATTTATTGGTAGAAGTTAAAGACCTTAAATGCAAAGAATGCATAGATGCAAGTACCCAATTGTTTTAAGAGAAAAAAAGATCACACATGACATATTCAAATTTTACGGATATAAGACATAAAGCTTAGGAATATGACATGTGCCTAAGAAAGACCTAAGGGGACTAAGCATATTACAATGGGTACAAACTAATAAGTATTCACTAAAAGGCATGTCTAAGTTTAGTGAATATAGACTTATATGCTTAGAAATCTAAAATGTACCTAGGATAGGCCTAAAGGAGCTAAGTATGTTATAATAGTTAAAGCCTAACAGTAGTTCAATAAATAACACAAAATATTAATGAGTGAATTAGGGTCGCCAATCAAGTTTTGCCTTAAAAGGTGATTCATTATAATGGTGATAAGCATCAAACAACTCATTCCTACACATAAAAGGGAATGTAGAATAAGTGGCTAGTTGAAACTGCCAAGCCTAGTAAGTGACTACTTGAATACTAACAAGCCTAATGGAAAGGTTAACTATGCAGCTAGTAGTTTTTTATAGGAGAATAGATGACACAATGGTAAGTTCTTTTAAAGAGAATAAAGGGCATCAACATATTCTCCATAATATGAATTAAAGTTGAGATAGTATTTTAAAGTAAACTCTAAATAGTGATCTTTGTTATGTTATGGCCCTATGGTTGTGTGCATGCCACATGCATTTATAATGTGTTTAAATATATAGGCGATCATACTACTTGCTTTGCAAGTTGAAGGCCCTTACTGAGTATTTATGATAATACTTACCCTTATTGTTTATGTGTAGGATCTATAATGAGAAGCCTAAGAACCATTGAGGGTTGTTTGCTCATTGTGTTGTTACTAGTATAATTTTACTGGTGGTATATGCTTAATGTGCTTTATGGTTTGAAGTATTTCAGTATGATTCTAACTATATAGTTTCTATCATACCATAATCTTTAATTGAGTAGCATTAGAGGGGTGCTGTTGGAGGTTTATATAATTTTTGTACTTAGAGGTACATAGGATAAGCTATGTAGAGGATATTGTATAGTGCTTAGTGTTATGTGTATAGGTGATTAAAGTGTGCCTTAGTAAAATTAGATATTTTACAAGAATGCATGCTCTTATATACTTGTGTTGAACAATGCTTGTATGTGTCTCAAATGAGATTGTTTACTTTGATTATATCTTGTATGTTTGTTTTAAGTGCAACTGTTGTGTCTTTTGAATATGTGTTCAAAAATTTAAACAGGACCAAATAAACTCATGCATGATTATATGTTATTGCTAACCTAGATAGCTAGGCACTTTGCATGTTTTCTAGAATTGCAAGTATTCACATAATTAAGACAAGTATGAGACTAAGTTCCCTGATGACTAAGTAAAGCCATAGATCATGGGCCTTACTCCTAAATGGGTAATTAACCTTGGAGTGTTAAAAGGTTATCCCACATATCATACTTTTTTTAGGGAAATTAGGTGGCAGATCTTCTAGCCAAACATGGGCAACAATGCATGACTTGGGGACTAGAATGTTGGAACATTGCTCTTATTCTTGTTGGATGCTCTCATTGATAATGCTAGAGGAAATCAATATCCTCGTTTCTATATTACTAATGGTTGGAGGTCACTATATCCTTCCCTTTTTAGTAGTTCTAACTTAGAGAGAGATCTACATAATTTTGCAGTTGATAATGCTTCTAGTATTCCTAATCTAACTAGTGCTTTCTAATCCCACTTAATGGGTTTTTATGTTTAACACACACACACACACACACACACACACACACACACACACACACACACTTATTTAGGGGCTCTTCACCAAAAGAAAAGGTAAATAAAAACTGAATGGGAAAAATTAAGTTAAAAGGAAAATATATAAAAATATATCATGTCTTTGGAAAGCACTTTGACAAAACTTAAGAAAGAATTCAAAGTTAGAGTCTTAAATTGTAATCAATTAATTTAAATTTAATGTCCAAAACAGACTAGAGAAGTGTAATTGTATGTGGGGCTTTGAAGGTATTTCTAAAATAAAATAAGGATAACTATAGTTTGACTAAAACTTAGGGAGGGTTTTTGTAATTCACCATATGATTATCCCTATGGTTAATTTGCACGTATGTGCATTTGTGAATAGCATGCAAAAGCCAATTTTACACCAAGCTATTAGGGGTGAGCATAGGTTGGGTAAATTTGAAACCTAACCTAAAACATCCTTATTAGGTTGGGTTGGGTAAAGATTGATGGTGGTTCACAGATTGATTTCATATATGGGAGAATTATCAATTTTTTAGTTGATTTTGGTTTCATATGGAATTAATCAGAGATGAAACCGAACCTAAAGTATATGAATAAATACATAACAAAAATTATGATAATACTAAAGGCCAGTTTGGTTCTTATTAATTAAATTAATTGGTCAATAGAGAAGTATTGGTCAAAATAGAGCATGTAGGAGGGTAAAGAAATGAAGTCGAGACTTAGTAAAAACTATAGGATTATGCCACTATGGGAGGTGGCAAGAAAAAACACCTCTCCTTTTCCACAAACCACAACCCCTGGTTTGTGCATCCTTACCTTCTTCATAAGTTTGACATTGCTGCCCACTGCGCACTATGTACCACTGGTGACCAGCAACTCTCGATCAAGTTCCCAAGCATTGCCTTCTTTACCTCATCGTAGCTTCCGTCCAAGAAATAACCAACATTCAAGCATGCTTCTTTGGAAATCTTCACCATGCAAACGACTCCCTCCAACAAATCTCATGCCTCGCCTTCGTCATCGTCGAGTCCATGTAGCGCTTTACCCCTGATTTATCTCCACCCTAGCTGTCCACCTTATCAACCTTCTTAGAGAAGCTAAAAGTCATTTTCGATATGACTACCAATGTGTGACGAAAAGCTTGGGAATGGTGGATCTGGCCATAAACAACCTGATTCATTAATGGGATCGACGACCAGCAATTGACACAACTCAACCGGGCAATGCTTTAACAAAATGGCAAGGCTCTAGTAGTTTGTGCTTTGTGTGTGTGAGAGGATGAAGCTTCAAACAATTGTGCTTTATTATTAAAGTGCGAACAGTGGTAGGCTTTAATTAACTTAAAAACTAGGGGCATTTTTCAATTTTGGCCATAGGTTTTCTTGACCTGTATTAGACCAGTGAATAATGCACATTAATTAATCTCATTTATTTTGAAATGAACCCCCTAAATTGTTCATATATTTATATATGAACATGTACATTACTAAATTGCTGATATATTTATTAATGAACATATACATTTAAACATTTAAATTAAATATTATTATATTACTAAATTGCTCATATACTAAAAAAATGTAATTTAAACATGGATTCAATTGTGTATTATATTGAATATTTCTTAAACTGATTGTGAATGAAATTTTATTGGGTTATGAAGTTGTTAATTGTTATATATATATGATAAGAACAAAAAAACCTAAGAATCAAAACCAGAAAAACCAGACCCATGGTTCTAGTTTTATTCTATTTTCAAGTTGGGTAGGATTGTTTTTTTAACCATCTTTATTTCGGGTTGGTTCAGTTCTACTGAAAAATTGAACCAACTTGACCCATGCTTACCCCTACTTGCTATCCTAACTAATTCTCATCATGTTTTTTAATATAGATTGTGAAACATTAGAGGAATTTGGACCTATTCCCCAAATCTTTATCTTTTGTGACCGATCTGTTGCCACCTGCAAATAGCATTTCTAGATACTCTCTCCTATGACGATGAAACTATTGACATTTCCATTATTAGTTCTAGGCATTGTTTGTGCATATCAGATATTGCAAAGCCACTCTCTCCATGTGCTTAAATTTGATTGACCCTGGTGGTCATTACCTCCACCACTAAACCCGATCGAGGCTAGTTGTCATCTTATTACACCATATTTACTGTTCAATCCTAATCAAGATTGGTGGCCACCATTGCAGGCAACTCAGCCCACGCTTCCCTAATTCCACCCTCAGGTTATGGAAAGCCAAGGAAAAGATCACAAGGTCCATAATCTATCATGCCCAAAAGACCAAACCAAAATTCAATTGGAACCCATTCATAGATGTGTCATATAATGTATCTAAATTACTATAAAGATGTGTCTAAAAGATTATAGAGATTTCAAAAGGTCACTTATTAGAAACATGGCTCAGAGATGTGTGCAATGGACTATTACGATGTGTTTAAGGGACTAAAAAGATTTATCTAATGGACTATAGGGGTGCAAAAAAATTAATAACCTAAAACCCATATCAAAGATATATCTAAAGAACTATTGAAATGTGTTTTAAGAACTGTAAAAATATATCCAAAGGATTATTGAGACTGTCTAGAGAACTATATAAATGCCAAAAAGCCATCGACTTATAAAACCCATCTTAAAGATGTGTCTAAAAGACTAGGGGTGGGTATTTGGCTATTTCGGTTTGGACCGAACCGAATTGGTCGGTTAAGTCAGTTTTCGGTTTCTGACCATGACAAACTGAATTAACTAAACCATCCAGAAAAACCAATCAAAACCGAACCGAAATATTTCAATTTGGTTCAGTTTGAAACCGAAACAACCGAATTTACAAATATCTTCTTGATACATGCTGCCTTTTCTTCACGTTTTCCTTTTATTTCCCCAAGTAATCTTATCATCCTCACGTACAAAGGAGTAGTGAAGGTTGGGTTGGGCCATCTAGGCCTGAACAATAAGTTTCGGTGGCCTATAGGCAATAGTAGAAAGCAGGTCATTAGAAGCCTAAAAATGTTTTTAAAAACCAAATTAACCGATCCTTCCAACCAAAATCGAACTGGGACCGAATTTTAGAAATTCGGTTTTAACTGAAACTGAATAAGTCAAACCGAAAAAATGAATTAATTCGGTTTAACGATTTTTTCGGTTTTGGTCGAATAGTGCACAACCCTATAAAAGACTATCAAGATGTGTCTACTTCACTACTCATAGGTGTCTGCATCTTGGCAATGCATACAAAGTGCATAGACACATATGGCTATTACTTTAAATACATTTAACATATAATTATACATATTTGCCTATTATTTTAGACTTGCCTTCACTTTTATGATTTGTGATTCCATATTCTAAAAAATGTCAAAAGTGTTTATAAAGTTCATAGATCCATTTAGGTGTTTCTTGCATACATCTATTTATTGTTTGAGACATTTTTTTTTCTAGTGTTTCAACACATTTTTATTTTTTATTACTTGTGATTCCATGCCTTTTACAACATCGTCATGTTTATAAAATGTATGGACACATCAACCTATTAGTTTAAACACCCATTTGACACAAATACAGACACTTTAAAAAATTATTTCAAACATATCTTTCTTTTCTTAATGGCTTCAAATACATGGAAAAATAGCAAATTGTTTTTCAACAAATTGTTTCAGAAACCTTTACATATTGTTTTAGACATTTCTGCATATTTTCTTATACACTTCTAGATATTGTTTCTGAACACAATCTAATGGCAGAGATGATAGATGCTGGCCTAGGCTTCTCCATAGTGAGCATGTGGTTCCGAGTTTGGTGGTAGAGATAACGATTAATGTTTTTGTTTCTCCGGCTTGATGTCTCGATAAAGCCAATGTGGTGGAACAAGGTGCGAGAAATATGATATGGAGGTGATGATTGGTTAGAGAAGTCTAAAATAGAGGTAACAAAAATCCCTATAAGCAATGGCAGCCAGTGAAGTAGAAAGAATGGAAGATGAGGTGATGATAATGTTGCCAAGATATTTTACCTCAAGATCTGGAGATGACAGTAGAAACACAATTTGGAGGCGAAAGACAACAACAACATAGAGGAAGGATTTCCGGAGGATGACTTGATTCTAGTAAAGTTCAAAGTACAAAAGACGAGCAGGATTGGTAGTTAGGTAAGATTTATGGAAGGAGAGATTTCATCCAATAGCAATTTCGTCAAATTTATGATCATGTTGTGGGTTATGAATGGAGAATTGTATATGAGTTAATGCTATCTGATTAGACACATGCCTATAATAAAAAAACTACTATATAAGTAAAATTTATGGGAGGAAAAGATATACTAAGAAATTAGACGTCGTGTACTACTAGGTCAACTGGAAAGTGCAAAAAACATAAGGCTCCCCTACCCACTAGTCTTAAATACACAAAATTTAATACAATTTATTGGAAGAGTAAGGATGGGAATAAATAATCCTAAACATAGGAATGAAGAGGTTTACTACATAAAACTTGGAGAATCACTCCTCAAACCCTGGAGTGAAAAAGTTTACTAGCCAACTTGGACCCTCTTTTCCAACTTAAAACTGAATTGGTCTAATATGTTCTCTACCTTATGTATGCCTTACCTATAAAAATATAGTTTTGCCCTTAGTTAAACTTCTTAATCCCTACCATGTCCTCTCTCCCGAGCCTTACCCACATTTTGGTTTTGCTATCTCGCAGACCTCATCCTCTTCTACCTCATTGCCAAGACCCAAATCGAGCATGCAAATGCTTCTCTATAATGAATTACAGCCACTGCGATCTGGCATCGCCACGCACAGCCACTCTGTTTCTTGCCCCCAACTTATTCCGACCATTGCAAATGTCATCCTATCTCTTACTGGATCTTTCTTAGATCTCTATTTATCAAGGCATGAAATTTGGTCCAATTGACGGTGGGTGAATGAAGACAAGACTTAGGGAGGATGAGGAATTCGATGATGAGGATGAAGAATTGGTTTTCTTACTCACAGGTGACAAAGAAAGAAGAAATGGCAACGGCGCGATTTGCAGCAGGTGAAATGCTTGAACAAAAACAAAGGGTTTGGGGTCAAATGCTTGTGCTATCCCCTATTTGTTATACTTTTTTCAATTAAGCCATTGATGGTTTTTTTAGTATGTACATATATAAGTAGTAAATAATTCCCACAAAATCATAAATTTATATGTAGATAAAAATAATTTATACATCAAGTTCAACACATATCTAACATCTCATTTATACATGTCACTATTATATTGATTGAAAATTTATTATAATTTTCATTCCATTTATAGAAAATATAAATCAATGCATAAATTTTATGAAAATATAAATATTATATGTTCAAATGAAAATAATTTATATACATCAAAGGCAAATTATATGCGTAAGTTTAAATATATTTGTAAAATATTTGTAATTAACATATCTTTGATCTCATTTGTACCTATGTGACACATATTTTGTACATGTCCATCATTTGCTTTATACATTGAGTTTCATATATATTTGTCATCTCATTTGTACATATCTCTAATTTTGGCGGGAAGCAGAATTTGACATGTTCACACTTATTTTGTATGCGATGTTGAACCTATAACATATTTATGATATCATTTATACATATGTGACACATTATTTATACACATTCTTCACTTTCGTTGTACATCAAGTTTGTACATATCCAGTTTCTGATCTGTATATATCTCTAATTTTGATAGAACACCGAATTTGATGTGTTCATACTTATTTTACACTATTAAGAGTAGTATTGGAATGCAAATATACATAGACATAAAGGGTAGGAGCACATTAGACTTACATCTTACAAACCTTTAAGGCTTGTTTTTCATGTAAAATCATGTTAAAAAAATGGGTTAATTCGAAAATCATGTAGGTTACTTGAACAAACGGTCAATCTTTCCTTGTCAAAATGGCAGGTCTTGAACCTAGGCTTGGACTTTTGTTGTATTTACAACATATGCCACTAAAAAAAACTTAACCAGTTCTCTCAAACAAACTTCTCTTAGTCTCTCGCTCGCTGTATAGCCCAGGTCCGATTGCCCTTCTCTTCACCCAAGGTTAGTTATCAACTGATCCTCTCATTCTCTATTTGCCTTCATACTTGTTGAAGCCCTCACAATAATCACTAGGTTTTCTTCCATCTTTGGTTGAAGCCAAGGATTGAAGTGTGGTGCAAGCGGCTGTTTCAAAGACAGAGACCTCACTTGAGGTGTATGCTTACCGTTAACCCTTAAACATTTCACGTTCTGCTAAGATCTGTCTTTTTTCTTACAGTATTGTCTTTATCGCACTATCACACAAATTTGTTGGAATGATTTGACTAAAGTGATGCATGGAACACTTCATTGAGCTTATTACATATTAGTTTTTGTAGCCTCACTGTAATTTTCATATGCGTGTTATGAGTTTCTAATGGGTTAACCACTTTACTCATTTAGGATGGACCTTCAACTTTGATTATCTCAATTTTTTATTCGTTACACAGTATTACTTGGCACTAATTTGAGTTCATGTTTGTGGATAAATGGATCATGTATACTATGTAATCATACATCTAATCCTTATTGGTCATGAGCATAACATTAATTTGAGTTCATGTTTGTTGAGAACTAGATCATTTATACTCTGTAATCATACGTCTAATCATTCTTGTTCATGAACATGGCACTAACTATAGTAATCAAGAGTTCTATTTGGTATTTGGGATTTCGGCTTTCTTCCTATTATTTTTATTGTAAGAAGCATCAATGACTTGCTACTCATGTGCAATGTTTGGTTTTTTTTTTACGTAGTGTATTGTTTTTAGTTTTTAGGTAATGTGCATTTTAACCCTTTAACATTAGAGTGCGACTACCAAAAGAAAGAGGGGTTTGGCATGGGACAATGAAATTATTCAAGATTTTTTTGTAGTCCTAAACTTTTGGTGAAAAAAATGGAAAATAGTAGAGTTTCATATATTACTATTAACAAAATTATCTCAATTAAATGAGGTCATTGATAAGAATATTGGTCAAAACTAATTACAAATAAGTAGATTTGAACATTGGTCATTTTGCTAATGATTCTGGAGGGAGTTATTCTAAATAGACCTTACTCATCTAGTTTGACTTGACTATTGACTTGGATATAATTGCCTTGTTCATTATGTATACCTAGTATTTCCTTGCCAGTTATGTTCAATTCTTGAGGGTCCAATAGCCATTTGCCCTTCTTCCTCTGGTTTTGGATTGTAGAACTAGCAAAACAAAACAACAAGCGCACTTTACAGGTAAAAAATGCTTTAAACTTCAAAGGCTTTATGCCTATTGTCAAAATAGAAGAACAAAGCTAAACCAACCGAACTTTCATCATTGTGAAGTAATGTTTATTATTCCCTGTTTTCTGCTTTCATTTTCAATTATGTGTTTGATAATTGTTTTCATTTTCCTTTTTTGAAATTGAGAAGTAAAATTTTTGGGTGGGTGAGGGAAATAAAATAAGAAAACCCTATTTTAAGCATGTTATTTTTTAGTTTCTGGCTTAATGCATGTTAAGACAGTTGACAACGGAGCTAGAAGGTAAAATAGTTTGTGCTCGACTAAGATTAACTGTACTTTAAGGATAAATAAGATGTTTTTTCCCCAATTAGACAAAATACATACTCATAGGATGGACCGACTACTTCATTGTAGGACAGCATCCTGACTTTAAAGAATAATAATAGTTTGTGCTCAATTTGAATCTCATAAGTGTCTTCAAATGGTTATCTTACACCAAAACAAAACAAATCTTCAGAGTTTTATTTTCAATTACAGTTTATATTTAGGTTAGGTACTATTTAGTACTTGAAATAGGGGGAAAGATAGGAAAATAGATTCAAAGAACTTCCCTCCATAGATGGTTTAGGAAGTTTTTCTTTTATTCATAGGTGCTCTTCTTCTGTGAACATTAGACATGCAATTGTTGATAAAGATTCGTTGAATTATATTGCTCTGGTAGTGTAGTGAATAGTGCATTAGTGGAATAAGTATCACCACCTATGGTGAAAAATGCTAGGTTTTGGGATCCTATAACCATTGACATTTTCTTCCGGTGAGTTGCCCAAGCTGATGATTAGAAGATGGTCTAAGGCAGCCATTTAACTAAGGTCAACTATAACTACATTTGGGAAGGTTTTAGGAGGGAAACTAGGTTGCCTTATTCCAAACCCATGCTTAAGAACAAGTGAAGGCAACTAAAGAAATAATACACAGAGGCAAAGACATTAATTGGGTCCATGACCGGTCTAGGGTGGGACTATGTGCGAGGAACTATGACAGCTGACAAATAGTGGTGGGCAGCTCACATTCGGGTACAGGTTCAAATATATATATACTATTTTTATATTTATTTTGTCAATTATCGAAATTGATCCCGCATCTTGTTAATCAACGATTGAATTATAGAAAACTTCAAACATAGGTGGTTACTAATAGTTTGAATGGTGTATAATTTATTTGATGTTGTATTGTTGACATCATGTTACATGCTGTGAAAAAAGTTAGCCATGTACTAGAACTTTGGCTGATTTATCTGGGTTTACATAAATCAATGCACATTCTTCTATTTATAGGAATTGGCCTAATATTATTTATATTCTTCCATTGTCATACAGCAATGCCTAGTTGCAACTACGTGCAAGGGTAAGCGGTTGCCAAATTTACTTGATATGGAGAGAATGTTTGCACCGATTTGGGATTTATCTGGTTTTGGCTAGTCTCCCCAAATAGGTAGAGGCCCCTACATCCCCAACATGGATGGAGTGGCAGTGGAAAAATTAGGTGAAGATATTGGGGAAATGTCCACCCACGAGGCAATTTCCTCATGTAGCATTCAATCCAGTGTAGTTTAGGTGTGGACCAAATGGACAGGGCAGTTACCGGGTTCCTCTAGCGCTATCTCAGCACTGTAGTACATTGCTAGCCCTTCCTATCTTCCACATCAAATTCCTATGCCACAGGTGAAAGTCATTGGAAGTGGAACATGCAGTCGATGAAAGCGTAAATTGGGAGACAAGGAGTGTACTGTCATCCTGAGTAAAATAAGTGACTACCTCACTACGGGTCAGAAGAAGTAATTGATGGATCTCACGGGCGCCATCACTGACCCAAATGACATGGGCCTTGTGATGCATGCCGTTAAAGTGTTCCTTGATGTGAAAGCAAGAGATCCATTTTGGATGAAAGCGACTGATTTCTTTATGGAGAATGAAAAGACCATTGGATTTTTCATGTGTAGCTGTGGTTCAATAGAGGTCCAACAACAGTAGCTCTAGAATCAGCTTTCCAAAAAGAAGGGGTAGTACATTATTGAGTGACTAATGGGTCATGTAGGAGCTGGGGACTTTCAGCTTGAATGAGGTTGGGCATTAGGCGGAATTTTTAGTAAGCTTATATCTTCAAATTTATGATGTCTATGTGTTTGACTTATAGGTTTCCTAATGGCCTTTTGGGCCTTTTGGCCCCTGAATTATATTGACTCATATCATTTACCCCCTCAAACATGACTCGGGCCGAATCGCCTCTTAAATTTTGTAATATGGGACCTTTTACCCCCTGAGCCCATTAAAGTTAGTCAAACGCCGTCATGTGAGGGGAGTTTCTAATAGAGATGAGTGTTTGTGTTTGATAAGGACCGAAATGAAAAAAAAGGAAAAGAAAATGAAGTAATTATTCATTGGCCCATGTTGAATCTAAAAGTGGTTCAAATTGAATCTGTTACTGTCTCTGTTTTGGTTTTCATGGAAGGTTACTCTGTTTCGCGGGAGATTGAAGGCAAGCAAGCTCATGATCCCATATGTATTGACCAAGCCAAGAAGAAGAAAAAGAAGAAGAAGAACGTGGTGAGGATGAGTGGTTGTGGGCAGAGAAGGAAGCCGATTTCTGGTTCGTGCATGTTCGTGCCTGGCCCCTTGATCGTCGGAGCGGGTCCGTCGGGCCTGGCCACCGCGGCTTGCCTCAAGGAGCGCGGCGTCCCAAGCATGATTCTGGAGAGATCTACCTGCATCGCCTCGCTGTGGCAGCTCAAGACGTACGATCGCCTCCGCGTCTACCTACCGAGGTAGTTCTGCGAGCTGCCGCTGATGGGATTTCCGGCGGGATTCCCGACCTACCCGACTAAGCAACAATTCATCGAATACCTGGAGGACTATGCTGAGAGGTTCGATATAAGGCCGAGGTTCAACGAGATGATGCTGGAAGCTGAGTACGACGCCACGGTGGGGTTCTGGCGGGTGAGGAGTAGTGTGGGTGGGGAGGACGATGAGAGAGGGAGTATGTGTACCGGTGGTTGGTGGTGGCGACGGGGAAGAATGTCGAGGCGGTCGTGCTGGAGATCGAAGGGGTAGAGGAGTTCGGTGGAGATATAAGGCACACGAGCTTGTACAAGAGCGGGGAAGAGTTTAGAGGGAAAAGGGTGTTAGTGGTGGGCTGTGGAAATTCTGGCATGGAGGTTTGTTTGGATCTTTGCAACCATGACGCTAGCCCCTCCATTGTTGTTAGAGACACGGTATGAAATCGCTTCTTTTATTTAACGAAAAAACAAAAATCAATTAATTTACTTGAATTATACCAAAATATTAATTTATTAATTGAACTTTAATCTCATGTCTCTCTTCTGCTGGTTACTAACAAAGCTTTTCTAAAACTCTACAGTCATAAATACTCTAATTTTTTTAAAGAAGAAGAACTTTCATAATTGAGAAACTTGTACTTCCTAGTAAGGTTTCGCGCCTGAATTAGTCCCACCAAGTTTTGGTTTTAATTGGTCAAACTGTTAATTAGTTCCTTTCTATTATTTTTTTTTCATTCTAGTCCTCACAAAATGCTAACACTCATTCCCGTCAAAAGTGCCCCTCATGTGATTGGCATGTGACTTACTTAAATGACTCAAGGGGTAAAAGGTCCCAAATTTTAAAGTTTAAGGGGCGAGTTAGCCCGAGTCACATTTCAGGGGCCAAAAGGTCCGAGTTACCATATTTCAGGGGGCAAAGTGTCCATTAGGCCGTTTCCTAATTGTGTAGGAGATTGTATTAGTAGGAATGTTTGCGGGTTTTAGAACTAGTACCGTATCTAAGTTAGGCTGATTGCAAAATAGGATTATTTTTTTCTTGTAGCACATTCCATTTATGACATGAGTTTCGATGGGTCTAATTTGTTCATGCACACAAAACCATGTATTGCATTTCATTGCATATGGGCAAGGCTATGTTAGGCAACACATAGCGAAGAGGATTTATGTTTATTGACCATGGAAATCAATGCTTATTGGTAAGAATAATCCCCCCACAATGGTGAACTTCTTCCAGTACCTATGAAATCACTTGTTAAAGAAAATAGCTGTGATGAATGATGAGGTTGCAGAAGTTGTACTACAAGAATGGTTGCTGAGGAGGCATTGTTTACATAATTAGAGTGTCGGCCTAATAGGGAACCTATACAAATGAGGGAGTAATTATTTTGGCAATTATCAAAATGGCCAGACGAATTTTTTGAGGAATACAGAATGACAGTGCCTTGCTTTTGGGCATTATATAATGAGTTGGTGCAGTGATATGGGTTAAAGGGGTTAATGAACATGTCAACACATGAAGCATTGGCAATTTTCCTTAGCTTGTGCCGACATGAAGACGCCTAGCGAAGACTTACCCGGTGGTATGAGCATTCAACATCAACAATTAATGTTTGGTATAAGGGGGTGTTGGATGCTGATTGTAGAATGGAGGAGGACATGTTAAGACTGACGGATCCAGAATTCTCAATAGTCCCAAATTATATTATTGTGAAATGCCCAGCATTTTATAACGTTATTGGTGCCATTGATGGCACACATATACCCACAATCATTGCACAACTACTACATTGGGGTGAAAAGGTCACCGACACAAAATGTGATGGTTCCATGTGATTTTGACATGCTGTTTACTTATGTTTATGCAAGCACACCCAAGTCACAACATGATGCAGCAATTTTGCAAGCCTATATGGCAAACCCACATTCTGCTTTTCTGTTTCCACCTCCAGGTAAATCCTTGGGTTTTTTAAGTTAAAAATTTGGTAAAATTTTTATAAGAATCGAGCATCTATTTTTAGGTTAACCCTGTAAGGTTTCAGGAGCCAAGTAAGCGTAGCGGAATGTAACCGAAACCCTCTATGATCCAAGTGAAATGAGATAAATTGGGTGCTCAAAATTTTATACTTAGCTCGGTAGAGATCTTTCACCCAACTGTTGAGTCGAATCACAAAACTTGAACAGTTGACGTGTTCAAGTTCTCTATGGTATTCACACGAGCCTCTCGGGATCACTACACCTCCACCACATCCTGGTAGATGCGTTTCTCTTGCACTTGTAGTGCTAGCTTGCGTCTTCCAAGGAATGGTAAGAGAAGAGTGCGGTTGGAACTTTCAAAACTTTTTTGATTTCGTCTTTAAGGAGGCTAGGACAACAGTTGCAAATTTTTCACTATATGATGTATTTATAGTGAGACTCAACTCTCAAGCCTAATAGGTTTCAAAGCCCTAATCCAATTAGGCTTTAATTTCGGGTCTAATAATGGCCTAACCTTTGGGCTAATCATTAATATGAAATTATCATGAAACTAAGACCAAATAATTTGGTCCATGCACTCAAATAATCTAATTAGCTCTATGTGTGTGACCCAATAGACTCCTATCACATTGGCAATGATCATAAATCACATTTATGATCATAAACAATGAGTGGTGTCTAGCAACACATCATTACTACTAAAGTGACAATATTGTCGGTGATTCGACTAAACTTTTATGATCATTATCCGTATATGCCATTATCCATTTGTCCAAGATATTAAGACCAAACACGAGACATGGAATGTGTCACTCTCGTATAGCCCGATTTATGGTTTCTTGATTACTGAGTAGACTGACTTAAACTGATGACATTGATATAGTATATCAACTCATTCAAGCATTGCCATTCATTTTCTTAGTTTCACTCTATTAAGGGGCCTGAAGATATCACTCCTATTACATAGGAGGGACAAATCCCATCTTGATCATACAAAACCCTCCGCATGATATGTGACATACTCAATGACATCCTTCAAGTTCACTCAGTTACAAGTAACAAACGGAAGTATCAAAGTATGTGACTTACATATAAGGAACCTTGATGACCTTAGGTCAAAGGACTACATATACATGATCACTGTGAGAATTACTTATGATACTCATATAATGATCTATGTAACATTCTCATGGTAGGTCAGTCCAGTACACAAGTTTTCTAACTTGTACCCATATGTAGACTACATATCTTATATTAGTCTCCGCATATACTAGTCTTTATGTATTATTGCAACCCACTCCATGATAATACTAGACTAGGGACATTTAAGAATATTATTATTTTAGGTTTATAATTACGTTTATTACGTTACGCAGACACAAAATAGCAAACATAATTACTGGATTAATACATCAATAAAATATCATGCTTCAATGTCCAAAATACAATCATCTCATGATTAACTTTTAGGCACAGCACTAACAAACCCAACACCCACATTAGTCAACAGCTTCATGCCATTAAACCAAGGAAATTTGTAATAAACCATAAAAGAAAACAATTTCTAATAAGTTATAAATAAAAAAATTTGTTTATAAATACATTTATTAAATTATTTATGTAGGAAAATATTATCTTGTTGACTTTGGTTATGCGAACGCTACTGGATTTTTAGCTCCATATAGGAGCGCACCATATCAACCATCAGACTTTAATGGGAGATCACCCTAAGAGATGAAGCAATAGTTCAATTTCATACACACATCTTTGCACAATATCATTGAACAGACCATATGGATTTAGAAGAAGAAATGAAAGATCCTTTAACTAATGCATGAGTTTGACAATGTTATTAAGGTAAAATTAGTTGTCGCAACTGCAACATTGCACAACTTTATTTGTAAACATAACTTTGAAGACCAGAACATTGCATGTGCATAATATAGAAGTTACATGCAACATGATGCAGTGGCAGACAAGCCATTACTTTTTCAGGAATTGCATTTCGATGCTCATAAAATGGCTCAGGTTAAGGATTTCATTGCTCGAAGCCTAACACAAACAAGTTGTACACCAAGGCAACCACCTCAACATTCTATTAGTTGACGCATGATAACCGAAGGTTGGCTAAGATATCCCATATAGATGTAAGCTAATTGTTCGTACTGAAATGTAATTTACCTCATAAATTTGGGGTCTTTTTGTTATGTTCCACTAGAGATCTTATTATCATCTACCAATACATCTTCGATAGTTGAGGTTATAAGCTTTGCGTGAAAAATTCACATGGAAAGGGAAAGAACAAGCACAACTACTAGCAGTATCTTCAATGGGAAGCCCTTCAACACCCAAGAGCAGAAGTCTAAGAACAAACAAATAAACTAGTTCATGATATAAAAAATTAATTAAAAGAAAGAGTTCAATAGTTAAGTAAATAGCATGGCTCTTTGGTTGAATGGGCAACTTTTAAAACAACCCTGTATTTTAACTAAATTTTGCGTGGGGTTAAGGCATCACATCCACCGAGTATAACTTTTTACAGGAACTGAAAGAGGCTTAATCTATTTTACCTCTAAAGTGGGGGCATTTTTTTCTCTATCCATTCAACCAACATATCCATTCAATTGCAGGTCCAATTGCCCTAATACCATTCAGCATAAAGAAATCATAATGTGGAATGTAACAGCCACGTTTACAAATAAACTACACCATACTATAGAACAAGGATTACCATCATTAAATGATGTAACAAGTGACAATTGAATCACATGACACTACAAAATAGAGCAACTTCCAGTTACCGTGGGAAGCTTATTACCTAGGATTGAAGTTGGATCTTGATTTTCTTTTAAAATTGTAGCGTCCCTACCCCGGATGGGCTTCTCCCAGGAAGACTATGGAACTATGATCCTATACTAGTTACAATTGGCTAGTTAATTACTTGTTCCATTTTAAAACATTTCATGCGTTTAGTTATTAACCTACAATGCAGCATGCATAGGCTTGCTTCGACTTTAATTAACAAACATAAAAAAAGTTAAAACATTATGTGTAATTTATTAAAACATATTTAAAACACAAGTTGGAGCATAAAACATAAGTATGTTTACTATAAGTAACAACCGCGTATGTGCATCATTACATAGTAAAGACTATGCACATGCCCAGAAGCAACCGAAATGATATTCGACCTAGAGACATTGGAGGCTAAATCACCATACATACATATATTGAAGGACTACTACTGAGATCCATGGCCCACTATGTCCTTCCTTGTGCCACTAGCCACTACAAGGCTGCAAGTCAACTATAGTTAGCATAAACAACTTAACTAGTAAACCTAGAATCAATAAATGATTCACTAGGTTATTTACTTGCATGTAAAACACTAGCTTGGCAACCCCTTATGGTTGCCGGCTCTAAATAGATGTAATCTATACAACAACACTAAAGGGAGTGAGAATCTAAAGATTTCCAGTAAAAGATTTGGGTACCTGTAAAGAAATATTAAAACCTGGAAACAAAAATCTAATGACACTTATATATATATATGAAATCTACTGCGGGCTCTGTGCAGTTTGAGGAACAACATATGCGTATATATTTGGCTCCCTTAAGACTAATCCTCAACCTCGTTCTCGCTCGGACGTAACCCTATGCCTAGCGAGTTTTTTGCCCCTAACTTACTCCTAGCAAGCCTTGGCTTACGGACATCCTAGTGAGCTAAGCTTACTAAATAACCTTCATTTTGTTGTTGTACCGGTGAACATGGTGGATGCTCATTTCTTGAATTCTAAGAAACTCACTAGGTGTACTAGGCTCTCACATAGTGCCTTGAGCCATTGGCTCACCTAGGCTGCTATAGTACTAAGCCTCTATCTAACTAGGTGTACTAGGCTCCAACTAGGTGTACTAAGCCTTATAATTTAACCTATTAATGATGTACTAAGCTTTCACTTGTGTCTCAAGTCACAACTTGGCTAGGCCACAAGTGCATTAAGTCTTCATCCATGGTGCTCCACTATCTACCATTACTTGGTTTACACTATTATGGTAAGATTTGTTATGGATGGACTCAATTTACTAGGTCCTAAAAAACCCCTTTAATGATCCTGATGGCCCTATTGTAGTACTTGAAATTTCTTCTAAATTATCTTCCATCAAGCTCTCTTTGTACCCAAGAAAACTTCATTAACTACCTAGTGCTTTAAGGAGCCATAGGAGGTATTAAGGTGCCATTAGGCACCTTCTACCCCAAGTCCCCTTAGGCACTCTTAGGCCCCTTCTGTTGGAACTAAATTAAAAAATAAATTGGGCAGATTTGGGCATGGTTGAAAGCATAGAATTGTAGCTTTTCCTCTTAGCTTCACGTGAAATCTTGAATCACCTCAATTGGACGCCTGAGCAAAAAGTTATGTTAAAAATACTATAGCATGTTAATGATGTTAGGGTTTTAGTGACACGTCACCGAGAATGGCAACGCAGCACCAATGGTAACACCTATCGAGTTCCAGAAATGCCCTACTGTTGCACCTAGTGTCCATAGACACTTTGGGGCATCAAACACCTCCTAAACATCCACGGCAAGCCTCCACAAGTTCCAGAACTTCAAAACTACTACAATAAGTCATCTTGGTGCTAACCAAACAAAGCTTAGGGTGCTTGATTACACCATACTAAGCCTTGAATCAAACTAGTCCACCATAAGCAAATTCTACCATAACATATGCATAGCTTTTAAACTACTTGTAACCATTCAACAAGTAACTAAAACATGCATCAAATGAGTGTAATTACTAAATCCCTTACCTCAATTAGGAAGAATAAATAAGAATCAAGCATTCACAAGCAACAATAGCTCCACTAGGGTGCTTCTATGGTTCCAAGCAAAATCCAACATACAATACACCAAATTAAGGTCAACCAAGCTAGACTCAAGCTCATGGAAGCTCAAGAAACCAAGAACAACTCAAGAACAAAAAGGGTAAAAAATTATCTAAGCTCCTAAGCATAAAAAATGACATCCAAAGCTCACTACACCTAAGCCATGCAAAAACAAGCACTTTCTTGCATGGGTACCTCATGAAATTTTGATTTCCACCAAGAATTAATGATTTTATGAAAATTTGGCCATGGAAATTGAGAGGGAAAAAGGAGCAACAAGAATGAGAGGTTGAAGATGATGAATAGTGCCTAAAAACCCTCCCCAAATGTGTTTAAAAGGCCCTACTTGCAAAATGCTCCACCAACTTTTGTTATTTTTATAAAAGAACCCCATGCTCAAATAGTGTCATAGGACTTGTCAATTTAGTCCAACTCTTTGGTTTCTTGTCACTTAGGTCCAAAAGATAAACTTATGAGCTTAAATACCAATCTATCATCTCGGGGTTCAAAATGACAAATTTACCCCTGGAGACATTTAAGTGCCAAATTAATCTAGGAACCATCTACCCTTTTTAAACACTTACTAGATTTGCTTATTCAAACAAATTGAGACATTAAACTAGGGATTTTGACTTGTTTAACAAGTCCCACATAACTGTTGAAGGTCTGCTGCCTAGAAGGTCATAACAAAAATAACCTAGCTTTTCTCCTTCATTGGGGCATCAACAAGTAATAGTCAAGAGAGGAAAACATTTGTGCCAATGATGATATCCTTAATATAAACCCCTCACATAAGTGGCAGCTATTGAGTTTGGATATAACTATACATATTTAACTATAGAAAACGAATGGGAAGCACAACATACAAGAATTTCAACATCTGAGTAGTCACAGTTATAAGCATGTTTAATCCAGGGACAAAAAAAGTCTAGCAATCATATCATGCAAGCTAAAGAAGTTTCGCCATCACCTGAAACTCGAGTAAAAGCGGAACTTTATTTCTTCAAACAACAAGAAATCCTAAACTAATTAGCTATCAAAACTGAATACATTAATCATCAAGGTACTAGACAAATTCAACAAGTCCACATCATCAAGTTCTTTAGTCAAGCCATTGGTGTAAGTAAGACGGCCGATGAGAGAAAAAACTACATGTAGTTTATAATTTCTTCTCTTATCGGCAAAGGTGGGAATCGGGTCACCCCGACCTGGGACTGGCCCAGGCCTGACCGATCCCAGTCCTGGGTCACGAGGGCGGAGCAGGGCGGGTTTGAATTTTTTTTTAAAAAAATTAAAAACATAATTAATTATATATGTCATAAATATTTTTAAGAAAAAACACCACATCCGGTGTAAGTTTTATTAGGTTAAAAAATCAAATGGCACTTATAAATAATCGAAACGGGCCTTACAATTATAAATGGAAAAAACATTTCGGAAATGATGAATAATAGAAACCTATGATTTGTGCTAAACAGCATTATCAGATCAAATACAAACTACATGTATGATTGAAAAAAAAAAATTCAAGTCTCTGGATCGAATATTACCTATTCATCCGAACTCATTTGGTCTTACTGCCGGAGTGTTGTGAGGCCCAAATCTCGGTTTCACACGCATACTTCTATCACGTCGGTGTCAATATTGATCGTTTCTCTGATATCACCTTTTTTCGACACTAAACGCTGGCTCGAATAAGACGGTTGATACTGGAACAACAAGAATCTCCTGTGCGATTATCGATAAGATCGGAAACCTTGATTTCTTTTGTTTCCACCACTCCAAGATGTCAAGGTCACTTACCTCGAATGATGTGTTGAGATAGTCATCGACCTCAGCTAATCCTGATCTCGTCGGTCGGGGTCGTTCGAGCATTTGGAGGGCTGGGTTGAATCTTGAGGAGATTGATCTCCTTGGAGGCTGGGTTTAAGGAGCTTCAGATCTTACCTTATCTGAATATCAGTCACAATATAACTTGTATAAATAATGCAAGTACTCGGAAGCAGTAGCAGACATAGCCAAAACATTTATATGAGATATTTCTAAATAAGTATGAAAAATTTCTTCAACCAATGTTGTTGGGCCCGTTAATTTGAAATATGGGTCAAGTAAAGAAGCGACTAAAAAGATAGGTGGAATGTTTCCGAAATACTGAAGCCACTTAGCCCGCATGGCTTCGACAGTTGGTTTTAACAACTTATTATCTTGAAACTGATGTAAAGCATATATAATGTTCACTAAATGAAACAAAACTTGATGAATGGTTGATAGTAAACACTAGAGAAAAATTCAGTTACCTTATAAAAAAACTTAAGCAATTCGTTGGTATTTGAACATTTTTCCTAAACTTCAGTCGTAAGAAATTCACAACACATTTTTAAATTCATGAAATGTGACAACAAATTTACATACGAGAATGTATCTTGCAACATCAAATATGTGAAGTTCCAGCGGGTTGGGTAATCCAATTTAAACCGTTTCCAAGAAAATCCTTCTTGATTTTCAAAATAAAAGCTTTTAAATTCACGAAACATAGCAGGTTTGGACATCAAATATATCAATGAGTTTCGAATAGGCAGAATCTCATCTTGGAGAACTTCTAAACCCTTTTGCACACAAAGGTTCAAAATACGACACATGCATCAAACGTGAAAGAATGCACCGTTGAAAAGTGGTTTCAATGTTTGACTCAAAAGACAACATCATTGTTTGAAGTATTATCAAATGAAATGCACAGGACTTTATCATTATAAAAATAATCACGTAAACTTTCTAAGATACAATTGAATATTTGATAACCAGTATGATCTATTTTAATAACCTTAAATGACAAAATTCATTTTTGTATTATCCAATCAGAATCAATCTAATGAGAAGTAACATAATAGAATAATTGACTTATAGGTGATGTCCACATATCAGAAATAAATGTCACACAATGATCAACACCAGAAAATTATGCTTGCAAATCTGATTTTCTGGCTTCAAATAATCTAAAGTTTTTTTCCTAGCGGTTTTCCTAGATACTTTTCTAAATGCAGGATTTAATTGTGATTTTATCCAAGATTCTAGGTGGACATCTTCAGATTGTGAGGAAAGTTTTTCGGTAAGTATCATCCAATTTACCATATCTTCTCTACAAGATTATTGGTTAAAACGAAATATACTTGGCCTACTGGCGCTGGTTGTAGACTCAAGTTGTGTTTCTCCTCCAAAACTAGTCCTGGCACTGGGGAGGATGTTAGGATGTTGATTTTCAATATGACGCTTCAGCGTTCTAGTGCTGGAATTCTTTTTATGCACAATTTTTTTTTCGGAATGTTTGCATTTCCCGTACCTTGACTCCCATTCGTGTATGAGCTCATAATGCTCCCAAACCCAAGCAGTTAGTCTTGGAGATTTACCTTGTTCTTGGGTTTTCTCCATGGCAGGTCCATGACTTGTAGTCGTCGGTTTTGTTGACGGATTCCTGGACGCTATCGCATCCAACTTTTCCACTTCATCATCGGATAATTGATCGTCGAGACCCAAATCATAATTCATCATATCGATTCCAGCATCATCATATTGCAACTCTTGGATTGAGATGTCTTTATCAGCATGCTGAAAATGGCGACGGAACGAGGCTCGGAGGCTGGTGGTGCGGGAAGATGAACTTTCTGTCAGCTTGTCCTTTTCTTTTGAAGCCATGACTTACGAACTAATAGTAGTGATTAATGAAAAATTAAGAGGAGATTATGAAGATATTAAGGGGAGATTAGTAAGAAATTTGGAAAAGATTAAGAAAATAAGTAGAATGCTTGAGAGAATATAGTAAAGGAAGATGAGAGATTGAGTGATTGTGTAAGGATAGAGTGAAAATGACATTGGTATTTATAGGGGAAGGTAAAAAATTATTTTGACCAAAAATTCCTTAAAATTTAGTTGTTGGGAGGGGTGAAAATGAAATTTTGAGGGCTAAAATGGAGCAGAAAATCGTTGTAGGGTCTGTTGTGTAATTAATCCATTAATTTTTTTTTTTTTGCAGGTTTCCGTTATGCATAGAAGATGTTGGGCACCAGGCCCTGACTGGACCGGTCTGGCAGGCATGGGGCGGGTCGGTTCACGGGTCAGGTCCTGGTCCGGGGCAATCCGTTTTGCACCTCTTCATTCTCTTGGGTATATATTCGGCCCATATCGTAGTGGCCTTTCGCTGGAGTGAGACGGAGAGGGTTTGACCGGGTCAGGCCAGGCTTGACTTCTGGTCCAATCCCGATTTGGGCCAGGTCTACTTATCGGCGGTTTTTCACCTCATACTCATTTGTTTATAAATACATTTATTAAATTATGTGTGTAGGAAAATTTCTTAACCATGATTCGTAAATCTATAAATAGATATGAATGCAGAATCATTGACAAAACTATACTTTCATAAATGTTAAAAAATCAAAATAAATTCCAATACCACCACGTGGAATGTCCTATTGACATAGAAACGCCACATGGTGATTTCTGAAAATAACCCTAGCACAGAACACGTGTAACAATACCATTGGAGGATTGAATTTATTTTTAATTTTAACCCTCACTAAACTAAACCAATTTACGTTAACCGTTGGAATCCCACTACTTCATTCCCACGTGTTACTTTCCTTACCCCACTACCACATTAATAACTTCCCATTACTTTTTTTACAGTTACAACTATAGAATATAAATCGGCCAATTATTTACATTTTTGTGTTTCATTTCACAGAAAACTTCCCACTTTGCAAAAGTAGTTTCTTCTTTTTGTTTCAATTGCTCTGGTGACTAAAGAAACAAATCTGTTGATTTATTTCTATCGGTGTCTCTACGTCAACAACGGCTATGTTCAACAGTGTCTACCTGCTATCCACCTCTGTCTCCCCAGAAATCTTGCAGCCATATAGTAATCTGTTTTACTTCCCAACTCTTAAATATGTTTTACAGCATACAATATTCTATACTAATTTAGTAACCTGTTTTAGTTCCCAACTCTTAAATATGTTTTACAGCATACAGTATTCTATACTAATTGGTTTTCCATCACTAAACTTTTTATCAAGCACTCTCATTTACTAAGGTAGTTTTCTAGCTTCCTACCGTCCCCAACTAGGCACTGTAAACGTAATTTCTTGACCTTACAACTATCATTTACTTCATAAAGCACACCATGCATTATACTAACAGCACACAATTGTTGGGCAGGAAGCACAAATTCGTGAGCAAAAATTTGGATTTGGTCTCCCCAAGGAAACAGGTTCCATATTTATTTACGGTGGCTTTTTATTTTAATTGCAAATTGGTTGTTTGCTTTTCTCCACTGTGGTTTTCTATCAATTTATATTTTTATGGCTATGGGCTTTTTAAGGATACTATGTATAAAAAGAAAAGTTCCAATATGGTGGATAAAAATAATAAACACAAACTTACATTAGTGTGTTTAGTCACAACTTCCAAACATAATAAATTTAGGCTTATGATGTAGGGAAAATTCAATGTTCCCATAGTTTTTCTTCACGCGCATGCACAAAATCATTTCAACTTAACTATTATTTCTTTTGGAGTAAAATTTTTGTAACATAATCTGTATTTTTTTATGGTTCAATCAAGAAGTATACTATGGAGGTCATCCAATATTTTTATTAAAAACCAGGAAAACTATTTATTTTAATAACCAAAACATATTCACATTTTTAATTTTTAAGCAAACTTAATGATTTTGGTTTAATTTTAAATGCTAATGTTTTAATTTAATTACCATTCCTTCTTTTTTAGTTTAATGGATACAGAGATGATTGAGGTTGTCCTAATCCCCTTTGTTGTTACCCTTGAACATGTCTGCAAGAAGTTTAAACTGGAACCCCCTGTTATACCAATGCCCTTAAAGGATCAAAATTTAGGTTTTATGTCCGAACAGAGCTTGGGAAAAATGAGGAAGCGGAGAAAAACTTTGTTCAAGTGAGGGGGTACTGTCTAGGGACCTAAGGTTTGCCATGGAGTCCGCTGCAGAGAATGCAATTCATAGGATTAGGAGGTTCTATAACTTCTTCAACCATGACATTAACTTTGATGCTAATTTGGCACTGCGGGAGTAGCTAACTCAGAAGGAGAAGGAGGTTCATGGCCTCAAGTATGAGATCACCTTGGTTAGGTTCAACCAAGCTTGTATGAATAATGTGTACAAGGACCAAATCAAGGAGTTAGAGGCTGAGATTGCATCGCTAAAGCAACAATTGGCTGATCAGGGACGGGAGAATAAAAGAAGTCTGGTTGGGCTTGAAATAGACCCCTCTGAAGCCGCCAGTTCAGGAAATGACCTCTATGACTAGGGGTTTTAAACTTAGGACATATTAGGACAGTTTGTTTCAGACTTTCATGAAGACAATGTTATGCAATTTCTCTTCTACTTTTATTTAGGCAAGGATTTGGTTACTTTGATATTTTCCTAATATGCATGTATATTATGGTTTTACTTTTTATGGTTAATTAACCTATTTCCGTATCCATTATTGTTGACATCCAATTTCGTCCGATCATTCAAAAAAAAAATTAAAAAAATTCTAAAAAAAATTAATTAAAAAATTTATTATTTAAATTAAATGGTTTAGGGGGCATTTTTTTTTTGTTTTATAGTGTTAGTTAAATATATATATATATATATATATATATATATATATATATATATCTGTATGTGTGTATAAAAAAAATTAAAAAAAATTAAAATAATTAAAAAAAACTAAAAATTAGAAAAAATTATTATTAGTTAATTAATTAATTAAAAATCAGAAAAAAAAATTTAGTTTAAAGGGACAATTTTTCTCGCTCTTTAAAAAGAAAAACAGACTTCTCTCCTCCCAGCTCCGATTTTCCCTCACAGACAAAACTTTCTCACCTGCTCCCTCCATTGGATCCCTCTCTCACCAACTCTCTGACTCTGGCCTCAGACAGCTCAATTTCTTCCTCCCCTTCTCCAGACTTTGCTCGCCAGCAAAAAAAAAAAAAAAAATCAAAACACTTCTCTTTCCCCCGGGCCTAACTCTTCATTCTCTTAGCTCTCTCTATCTCACCTCTCACCTGCCTCTGCCTCTCATTTTTTTTCTCTCTCTCTCCTCCTTCTGGCAGATCTTTGCTTCGCCCCAGTTTTCTCCTCTCCTTGCGCCTTCTCAGCGACGAGGAAAAGTCACTAGGCCCAGCATACCAACCTGTTCTAAAGGTTCGCCGTTATACCTTTTCCGGCATTTCTCTGAAGGATCTTAAGAACAGCAAAATTGAGCATAGAACAATTGGATGAACTTGTGCATCTTATTAATCTGATAGTTTGCCTTTTATGGAGGCATTTACAGAAGCATAACAGGTTGGACTAACTACCTTAACGTAAACAAAGCAAGATATCAGGAACTGAAAACGAAAAAGTAGGAAACTTAAAACAGAAGTTATCCATAAGCATTGAATCAGCCCACTCCTGTTCAACATTCTCCCCCTTGATTCAATGCTCCAACTCCAAGCTTCAGCCGATGTACCTCATGATTTGACAATGCCAAGGATTTGGTTAGCACATCTGCAGTTTGTTGTGTTGTGCTGCAATGAACCAGCTTTATTTCTTCTCTAGCCACTAATTCATGAATGTAATGATGTTTGATCTCAACGTGCTTAGTCCTGCCATGAAACACTGGATTCCTAGTTAAGTTCACAGTGGACATATTGTCACAGAAAATTACAGTTGCCTCATTCTGCTCCTGATTGAGATCTTTGAGAATCTTCCTGAGCCACACTGCTTGACGGCTGCTGAGTTTGCTGCTACATACTCAGCTTCTGTTGATGATAGGGCTACTGTGGGCTGTTTCTTTGATGTCCATGAAACAGCTGCTGATCCAAGTGAAAACCAGTATCCTGAGGTGCTTTTTCGATCATCAACAGATCCTGCCCAGTCACTATCTGTATTCCCAACGAGCTTGAAGTCTGCCACTCTTCTATACCATAAACCATACTCCTTTGTTCTAGCAACATAACGCAGTATCCTTTTTGCAGCTCCTAAATGATGTTTGGATGGTTGATGCATAAATCTTGAGATCATTCCTACTGCAAATGCCACATCTGGCCTGGTGTGAGTCAAATAAATTAAAATTAATCTTCCCACCATACTTCTAAAGAAACTTTCATCTTCCAGTTTCATCCCATCTTCTATAGAGAGCTTTTCATTCGTGTTCATAGGAGTCTTCGCCACTTTGCATTCCAGCATCCTGAACTTCTTCAACAGATCTGTAGCATACTTTTGTTGAGATAAAAAAATCCCTTCTGATGTTTGGCAAACTTCAAGACTGAGAAAGTAATGCATCTTTCCCAAATCAGACATCTCAAACACATTCATCATAGCATCTCTAAACTCAGATATAAGAAATGAAGATGAAGCAGTATATATCATGTCATCAACGTAGAGACTTACTATCAAAAAATCTGATTCTCCTTGTTGCTTAACATACAGAGTAGGTTCACTGAGGCTTTTCTGGAACCCATTTTGAAGGAAGAACTGATCAATCTTGCTGTACCATGCTCTTGGAGCTTGTTTTAGCCCATAGAGAGCTTTCTTGAGCTTGTAGACTTTATGTTCTTCTCCCCTGATTCTGAATCCTTCTGGCTGGCTTACATAGACTTCTTCTTTTAATTCCCCATTTAGAAATGCTGACTTAACATCAAACTAGTATACTGTCCATTTAAATTGAGCTGCTAATGCTAGGATCAGCCTTACAGTTTCAAAGCGAGCCACTGGTGAAAAGGTTTCTTCAAAGTCTATTCCTTGTTGCTGAGAATAGCCTTTGGCCACCACTCTTGCCTTATATTTTTGCACGCTTCCATCTGCATGATGTTTTATCTTGTAAATCCACTTCAGTCCAATTGCTTGTTTCCCTTTAGGTAGCTCAGTAAGTTCCCAAGTATCATTTTTCTTTATGGCAGCAATCTCTTCCTGCATTGCCTTGTTCCATTCTTCACATGACAGGGCCTCTTCCACGTTTGATGGCTCACCAGCAAATAGTGCATACATGGATGAGTAAATCTCGTGTAATGATCTGTACCTCTGAGGTGGCTCATCTGATGAAGAATCTGTTCTGCTTGTACTGTCAGAAGTTGGTGAAGAGACTTGTGAAGTTCCTGGAGAATCTGCTGGCATCTCCTTCCCTTCTTCAATATCTATCTTAACTTCTGATTTTTCTTCAGTCTTGTCCCAGCTCCAACTCTTTTTCTCATCAAAAATGATATTTCTGCTCACAATCACTTTAGATGTAATGGGATTAAACACCCTATAAGCTTTAGATTGGGAGCAGTATCCTATGAAGATGCATTTTGAAGATTTTTCTTCTAGTTTATGCTTGTAGCTGGGTTTCATAACATAGCAAATACTCCCAAATATTTTTAGGTGTCTTACCCCAGGTTTGTGTCCACCCCATGCTTCAAACGGTGTCTGATTCCACACAGCTTTTGTTGGAGAGATGTTCAGTAAGTAAACTGCAGTTGCTACAGCTTCTGCCCAAAAGGAGTCTGGTAGGCCTTTGGTCTTCAACATGCATCTGGCCATTTCTACCACGGTTCTGTTTTTTCTTTCTGCTACACCGTTTTGCTCAGGTGTATATGGAGCAGTTAATTCTCTGCCAATGCCTTCTTCTTCACAGAAATCTGTAAAATCATGAGACAAAAACTCTCCTCCCCTGTCAGTTCTAAGTACCTTCAACTTTTCTCCACTTTGCTTTTCTGCCATGGCCTTGAATCTTTTAAAATTGTCCAATGCTTCTGACTTGTGTTCTAGAAAATAGACCCAGCTCATACGACTGTAGCCATCTGTAAATAGCATAAAGTACTTGCTTCCTGCAAGTGATTCAGTTCGCATAGGACCACACAAGTCAGTATGAACTAATTCAAGGTGAGATGATGCCCTTTTTGCTTTTCCTACTGGAAACGGTTTTTTAGTTTGCTTCCCATAAGGGCACCCTTCACAAACATGATCCATGCCTTTAATGTTAGGTAGGCCATGCACCATTTCTTTGTTACTCAGCAATTGCAATCCATTGAAGTTAAGATGACCATACCTCATATGCCACAGGTTTGTTTCCTCATGTGCTGTCGACAGTGCTAAATTTCCTTCTTTGTTAAACACAAGAGGAAACATTCTATTTGCAGTCATGTCTACTTCCAGAATTGCTTCTTGATTGGACTTCACCGTGCATTTATTATTGCTAAAAATCACAGTATAGCCTCCATCTATTAACTGTCCAACACTAAGCAAATTGTGAGCCAAGGTTGGTGCAAAAAGTACATCTCTGAGTAATTTTGTTTTACCTGGGCTTACTTGGATTGCCACAATACCTTTCCCTTGTACTTCCAATTGTTTGTTATCACCTAGCTTTACTTGAGCCTTTACTGACTCATCCAATTCTCGAAACAGATCTCTCTGTCCAGTCATGTGGTTTGAGCATGCATTATCCAAAAACCACACGCCTGCAGGTTCTTCTTTGCATCCTTCAAATGTCATGAACAGATAGTCATCCTGTTCCTGTCCTTCTTCTGCAAACTCTGCTTGTGCTTGTTTGGTCCAGCAGTCATCTTCTCTGTGGCCATATTTCTTGCAATATGTACATAATGTGCTACTTCTTCCTCTACCTCTGCCACGGTAGCTTCTTCTTCCTCTTCCTCTAGCTTGAGAGGAGAAAGATTCGTTCTCCCCCTTAACCTGAAAAGCTCTCTCTTCTTCTTTTCCTGCAGATCTGTTAATCCTGTTTTCATGTGCTTGCAGAGAACCCATCAGCTCATCAAAGGTGAACACAGACAAATCCTTAGATTCCTCTATTGCAGCAACAACATGATCAAATTTTGGTGTCAAGCTTCTTAATACTTTAGCAACTACTACTTCATCATCAACCTTATCTCCATATGTTCTCATTTGACTGACTACTGCTGAGACTCTAGCCAGATATTCTTGTATGGTTTCTTTATTCTTCATGCTCAATGTTTCAAATTCTCGCCTTAATGACTGCAGTTTCACAGTAATTACCTTTGCAGAGCCTTGATACTCTGTTTTAAGGATCGTCCATGCCTGTCTAGATGATGTCGCTACAACAATTCTTGAAAAAATTGTTTCATGTACTGCCTGTTGAATGAGAAACAATGCTTTTGAGTCTTTCTTAATGTGTTCTTCATGTCTGTCATCATCAATGGCTTTTTCGTAGCCATTCTCAACATAATCCCAAAGCCCTTGTGATTTGAACAAGGTCCTCATCTTGATGCTCCAATATTTATACGAATCACCATTGAAAATTAGGATTTGTGGTTGAGTAATGTTCATTGCAGCGCTATTGTTTGTCATTGTATTTTGAAGGTAGAGTTCACTAATGTTCTAGCCCAACCTGGCTCTGATACCAAATGAAGGATCTTAAGAACAGCAAAATTGAGCATAGAACAATTGGATGAACTTGTGCATCTTATTAATATGATAGTTTGCCTTTTATGGAGGCATTTACAGAAGCATAACAGGCTGGACTAACTACCTTAACTTAAACTGTAAAATCTGAATTGATCAATTGTATTCCAGCAGTAGCCGAAGCTCTTGGATATATACATGTTCGATACTTGCGTACACAGCAAGCAGAACAAGTTAAGTCCGAAACCAAGTCTGACTCAATTACAAAGAAACCAACTTCTAGGCTAACTCTACCTAATGCTCCTATCATTATCTTAATACTCCCCCTCAAGTTTGTGCATGGATAGTTTGAATGCCCAACTTGGAGATGAGAAATGAAAAGTGCTCCTTGCTGAGTGCTTTGGTGAGAATGTCAGCGAGCTGATTTTTGGTGGGAACATGCCTGGTTGAGATGTCCTTGGATAGCAATCTTTCTCGAACAAAGTGACAATCAAGTTCAATGTGCTTGGTTCTTTCATGAAAAACAGGGTTGGCAGCAATATGAAGAGCAGCTTGATTGTCACAAAACACTTCCATAGGAGCTGGATGTGACAGAGTTAAATTAGAAAGAAGGGCTTTAACCCAAAGAAGCTCACTTGTGGCTGAGGCCATTACTCGATACTCCGATTCAGCTGAGGATTGAGACACTGTCGGTTGTTTCTTTGATTTCCAAGAAAGAGGTGTGTTGCCAAGTAAAGTAACAAAGCCTGTGGTGGACCGCCTTGTGAGTGCACAACTTGCCCAATCCGCATCACAATAAGCTCGGATGTCAATAGATCCATGTAAGGGAAAGAATAAGCCATGACCTGCTGTGCCCTTCAAGTATCGAAGCACATGTTTCACTCCTTCTAAATGAGCCCGAGATGGAGATTGCATAAATTGGCTCAAAAGATTCACGGCGTAAGTAATATCCAGTCTGGTAATGGTTAGGTAAATCAATTTACCTACAAGCCGTCAATATTGACTTGGATTATCCAACTTGTCTTCATTTTTTAAGGATAAGTGATGTTGTTGCTGCAATGGTACCTTTGCCGGTTTGCACCCAAGCATGCTGGCTTCCTGAAGAATATCAAGTATGTATTTTCGTTGGGACACAAAAATTCCTTCAGGTGACCGAGCAGTTTCCAAGCCAAGGAAGTATTTCAGTTTACCAAGATCTTTAATGAAGAATATCTTGTTCAAGTACTGTTTTAACTCTTGTATCTTGGCAGAATCATTACCAGCAATGATCATATCATCTACATATAGAAGAATAGCAGTGAATGACGCACCTTGCTTGATTGTGAACAACGAATAATCGGCCTTGGATTGAGTACAACCGTACTGACAAAGAGATGTGGAGAATTTCTCAAACCATTGTCTAGGTGCTTGTTTAAGACCATACAATGATTTTTCCAGCTTACACACTCGAGTATCACCATCTGTCAAGAATCCTGGTGGGGGAAGCATATATATATCTTCATAAAGATCGCCTTGCAGGAAAGCATTATAGACGTCCATCTGATGAAGTTCCCAATTTTTAAGGGCTGCCACTGCAAGCAGGCAACGAACTGATGTCAACTTGGCCACGGGAGCAAAAGTTTATGTATAATCTAATCCCTCGATTTGATTGTAGCCCTTAGCTATTAATCTTGCCTTATATCTTTCAACAGAACCATCTGATTTATACTTGATCTTATAAACCCATCGAGATCCTATAGGTTGTTTTCCTGGAGTGAGAGTCCAGGTATGATTCTTCTCAAGTGCCTTTACTTCTTGTTTCATTGCGTCTCTCCATATTGAGTGTTTGACAGCTTGGCTGAATGTCTGTGGCTCAACTTGTGAAGAGATCTCTGCAAGAAAGGCTTCCTGGCATGGTTTGATTTTATCATAAGAAAGGTAATTAGAGATCGCATAGGGCTTACCCGAAGTTACTGAGTAAGAGACTGATGAAGAGGTTGATGAGTTGCTTACTTGTGGGAGCTCACAAACATATTCCTGCAGATAGGACGGAGGTCTTCTTTCTCTCTGTGGTTTAGAAATTTGAGCAATTTTGGAGGGTGCTTCTTGATCGGGGTTGGTTTGGTCAATAATTAAGGTAGGCTGGTTTGGTTCAGTGTCTGGTTGGGATAGATGAACTGGTTCTTCGAATGCTTCGGGTAAGGTGGGTTTAGGTGCTGAATTATGTGTATCTGTGCTAATGGATGCAGCAAAAGGGAACATATGTTCATAGAAAACAACGTCACGAGAAACAAAAATTCTTTGTGACTCAATGTCCCAGATTTTGTACCTTTTTTGGCCTGATGGGTATCCAACAAATACACATTTTTTATCTAGGTTCAAACTTGTCACTTGTTTTATTGTGAGCATAACAGAGGCAACCCATGACCCGAAGATGATCTAGAGAAATTGTTCGACCAAACAAGGTTTCGTAGGGACTCTTATTTTCCAAACTTGTAAGAGGGGTATGATTAATTAAATAGGCAGCAGTTTGAACACATTCCCCCCAAAATTTGGTTGGCAATTTGGCTTGAAATTTTAAAGCTCTCGCCACTTCCAATAGGTGACGATGTTTTCGTTCAACAATCCCATTTTATTGAGGCGTATCAACACAAGTGGTTTGAAGCATGATCCCATTATTTTGGAAAAATTTAAGCATAGGACCAGCTGTAAGTTCCAAAGCATTATCACACCTAACTTGCTTAATGAGTTTGCCAAATTGATTTTTAACCAAGGCATGAAAACATTCAAAATGCATATAGACTTTAGATTTTCGTTTGAGCAAATACATCCATGTGCATCTACTAAAATCATCAACAATGGTTAAAAAATAATGTGCTCCTGATAAAGACGCAGTTTTGTAAGGGCCCCATACGTCCATATGAACAAGATCAAAAGCATTCTCAGATTTATTTAAACTAAGAGAAAACATCTTCCTGGTCTATTTTGCACTATGACATGCATCACAACAAAAATTACGATTTCTAAGTGACAAATTTGAAACACAGGGAATGTGTGTAAATTTACTGAATAGGACATGGCCAAGACGTTGGTGCCAGACGGTGGGAGAAGTTTTTGAGTTGGCTATAGATGCCACAGGAATTTGGAGCTCCTTGAAGTAATACAACCCATCTCGCAATTCACCCCTCCCAATCAGCTTCTTCGAAGTAAGGTCCTTTATGACACAAAAGGAAGGATAAAATGTCACTGAGCAATTGAGCTGTTGTGTCAGTTTACTAACTGAAACAAGATTGCAAGTAAATGAAGGTATATAAAGCACATCATGCAATTCTAAGCCAGGGGACACAATTGTTCGCCCTTTGGCATCCACTCCCAAACTTGCTCCGTTAGGTAACTTAACGCCAGGGAGATCTTCTCCTTTCTCCAAACTCTGCAACAGATATTGACATCCTGTTAAATGCTCAGAAGCACCGGTGTCTAAAATCCAACTGAAATTCTTATGAGAAGTCTTACCAAGATAATTGGCTTTTGCATCCTCTTTATGTTTTGGTAGTAAGGCAATGAGTTGTTGAATTTGCACCGGTGTCAGTTGCATATCATTGGCTGACTTTTCCTTGTCAACAACAGAGACTTGATGGATTGAGGTTTGTCCAGTCTTGGGATTCCTCTTCCCTTGACTGGATGGATTCTTCTTTTTGCCTGGCCACCAATCTGGATATCCAATAATTTCGAAGCATTTTTCAGTAACATGCCCACTTTTTCCACAATGATTGCATTGTTCATTAGTATCCTTCCCTACATTATTTTTGCTAGTCCTTTTAACGTTGAAGGCTGCAGCCTCAGGCACTATGTTCCGTTGTGTTACAACGTCTAGGTGTTTCTCTTCCTTGGTCACCAATGCATATGCCTTGTTGAGACTAGGCAAGGGCTCCATATTCAATATATGTGAGCGAACATTGTTGAAGTGTTCATTGAGTCCCATTAGGAACTGATGTAGCTTTTCAGCTTCTCGTTCTGCAACAAGCTCCTTTGCGGCACCACAGCTACAGTTTGGCATGTTGGAATATGTTGCAAGTTCATCCCATAGTGCCTTCAACTTGGTGTAGTATACAGCCACCGAGAGTTCCCTTTGTTGCCCAAGCGCAAGTTCTCTCTTCAATTCATGAATTCTAGGAGCATTGCCTTGAGAAAAAAGTTCTTCCAAGTCAATCCACATGTTTCTGGCGGTGTTGGAATAAGCAACACTATCGTGCAGTTCTGGAGCAAGCGAATTAAAAATCCAATAAATCACCATGGAACTGCACTTGCTCCACGTTGAGTAGCTGACATGTGCTTCTTCTGGTTTTTCTATTGATCCATCCACAAAACCGAGCTTGTTTTTGGCTTTAAGGGCATTGATCATCGCACGTCGCCATGTTGGATAATTCTCTCCCTTGAGGAGACAAGTGACCAGGACAGCTCCTGGACTATCAGACGCATTCAGGTGATAAGGGGAGGAGGGATCGTTTCCAGCAGGCAGCAGCGAAGCTGAAGCAGATGGCGCAACGACCTTGTTATGCACCATGGCTGCGTTCCTTGGTCTTCAGTGTTTTTTTTGTTTTGATACAGGTACAGATCAGTGCTCTGATACCACACTTAACACACCCCCCTCACGTGTAGGCCACTTCGGCTCTATCACGTAGGTTATTTTCGATAATGGCTAGGTCAATTTTGAACCTGGTCTGATACCATGTAAAATCTGAATTGATCAATTGTATTCCAGCAGTAGCCGAAGCTCTTGGATATATACATGTTCGATACTTGCGTACACAGCAAGCAGAACAAGTTGAGTCCGAAACCAAGTCTGACTCAATTACAAAGAAACCAACTTCTAGGCTAACTCTACCTAAAGCTCCTATCATTATCTTAATATAAACAAAGCCAGATATCAGGAACTGAAAACGAAAAAGTAGGAAATTTAAAACAGAAGTTATCCATAAGCGTTGAATCAGTCCACTCCCGTTCAACATTCTCACCAATTTTTACAATTCTCAGTTGGGTGTCTTCCTCTCTTCAACATCCATCGGCGACTCGACGCATTCAACATATATATTAGCTGTGCGTTTGTCATGGGGACGTGTCCTTATCAATCGGTGGGATTTTCCTCACTGTGAGGTCGCCTTTTTGTATCATTTTATCGGACACCGCTTGTGGCTCGAAGCACCATGTGCTAGCAGCTTGGTCACAAGCAAAGTAGTTTGCGTCAATTTTGGCGACGGAGGGACATAGGACAACAGCCGGGAAGGGAAGAAGGATAATGATTGGGGAAAGATGAGAAAGGAATCTAGCCACCAGATGTATGCTAAAATCAAGAACAGCCGGGACACAACTGCTGCTGCTCCATCTCCGGCGACGGCAAGGACACCCGACGCTATCGCAGCCTAGTTTCTTCCGTCTCACTCCCTCATCTCTCTCATTCCCCTGCGTCCTCGCCACAACGTCCCCTTCTCCCAGACGCTCGCCGCCGACACCCTACGCCCCAGCAGCCAAACGCCGCCGCCGCCATTTTCCCCTGCCATCGCCGTTGAAGTCTGAAACGTCCGCCGCTGCAACAGCCATCGAGCCCGTCTCGTCCTTCTTGACGCTGTCCTCCGGTCACCGTCTCCCAGCTCGCCACGCTGCCCCGAGGCCGGAGGAACCGGAAGTGAGAAGTTGAAGACGAAAAAAAAAAAAAAAAGCCCGACGCGTCTGTTTCTTTGACCAAGTCAAAATTTTTTGGGTAAAATTCTCGTTTAGCCCTTGGTTCTCTTTGTTTCATCCATTCTAGTCACTAACTTATTTTCCTTGCAGAACTAATTATTGACCACAACTCTTTTTTTTTCTTTTTTCTTTTTTCTAATTTATTATTATTATTATTATTTGTTAATTGTTGAACTCTAAATTTTTGTTAATTGCTAATTGTTGCTAATTGTTATTTCTGAATTTTTGTTAATTGTTCAATTTTTGTGAATTGTTGAATTCTATCTTTTCTGAGTTTTTTGTTAAATTTGGCTTTTTCTGAATTTTGTGATAAATAAAAAATATATTGTGAGTAAATATTGAATCCTTAAAATATTTTCTTTTTTTTAATATTGTTGGGACTTTCGACGGAAAGGATGGCCTTACGAAAATATATTTAATATTTAATATATTTTCGTAAGGCCATAGCTTGGCGACTCCCAAGTTTTGGGCATTATCCCTGGTCAATTTAGTGCCTAACTCTTCTCTATTTTTACAAACTAGCCCCTGACAGTAAGCTTTCATTGTTTTCTTTGTCTTCTTAGTTATTGTTGATTGGCCTTATATTGAATATAGTCATAAAATTAAAATAGGAGAACAACATGGGATTTTGATTGGGTATGTA
>SMDT01000241.1:0-194605 GCA_005392925.1 Aquilaria sinensis
AAGGAAGACAAGTTTGAACAAAGAAAACACTGAGGGCATTAAGAACCCAAATGTCCTAGTGTAAACCTTAAGATGTTCAAGCTTTTAACTTCAGTCTAAGTGTGAAATTCTGGGGTTATCCCACCATGGGGGACATAGCCAAGGCTTGATAAATAGTGAAAAATAATGGGCACATGTGTACCAATTAGTGTAAGACAAAGAAACCATAATTAGTGAAAAGGAAAATAACATAAAGCAAGGTTAAGCTTGTTAAGTGTGTTTTGTGCCCTTAAGCTCATTTAAGGCCATTTAAGTGGCCAAATCACTTATCTCTCTCATTTTCATCCTTCTCCAGCCCATGAATACAGCCAAACTTCCTCGATAACCATCATACCCTCAAACTCAAAACTACTTGCAATTGAAGTCAAGGAAGCACAACTGGAAGCTATTTGGTGCTATTGCTTGAGTGCACCTAGGATCAAGCTCCAATTTCAGCATACGTATCAAGGTAAGGGTTCTCTTGCTCTCATGGGTTATTTTCTATACTTTCAAGCAACCTTGGAGCTAGGGTTAAGCTTGGAAGAGAGCCATGAGCTTGATGAACCAAGCTTAGTGAAGGGAGTGCACTTATTGAAGGTTTTATGACCTAGTCTGAAATGCACAAAGATGGCAGTGAAATGAGGGTTTCTAGATCCCAAAGTTAGTACTAACTATTGTTAAAATCCTCCTAAGGCCAACATTAGCTTAAGTAGGGCTGCCATACTGATTTGGTTATGTTTATTACATGTTTTATCGAGTAATCTATGGTTATTATTGCTGTTGCATTTCATGTGTTTGTTGGTTATGAATGGCTGCTGCATTTGGTTTCTATATCTTGTATATATGCATTGTTTTTTTTTTGTGTTTTAGTATTTTTGGATGCAGGTTTTGATGATGGTCACATTGCCTATAGAAACCAAGTGTTACCCTTACTAAGTTTCTCAATCAAAACTTACTCCACTCAATTATGTCCTTTCAGGTCCAACAGAAAGATCTCATTCAAACTGACATTTTTAGTTTGAGTTTTGATTTGAAATTTCAGGTACATGAATTTTCATATGTCTAGTTATTATCTGGAAAGTTTGGTGATTTTAGGAGCATATTTGATATTTTTAATAGTGGTACTTATTGTGTTGTGCAGCAGCTGTCCAGCATCCTGTTCTGGAGTCCATTGTGCCTCAGGCACTCCTATAACTTAGGGTGTGCATTTAGATGAGTTAAGATCATTATGTAGTTAATTTATGCATGCAAATTTAGTGTATGTAAAATGAGACAAGTATGTTAACATTTGTGTAGTGTTTTGGCTATGTAGGTGATGTGGTGCATAGCTACCTAAGTGTGAATGATGGGCTGCTTATTTGTAAATTCTTTTTTGGCCACATAAATTTGTTAAATGCAAGGGAATTTATTTCCTATGTGTAATGGACATATATGAGGTAGTCTTGGAGGGCTTTCCCCTTTTGAATGAAGTGTTGCACACTTATGAAATTTTCTATCGGCAAAATGGTCATAAAGTGACCAAAATTTTGACTCTGTACTTAGAGTTCTATATCTGCCTATGTATAAGGAATCTTGGTATAGAATTTTGGCCACACTTACAGAACATCTAGAGGTTGAACTGGGATTTTAAATTTTTGAATTTGGAGCAATGTAACCAAAGATATGATATTGCAAATTTGGCTAAGTTACTATTTATTTGGTCAGTATTTTGTAACAAACTTCAAAAATTCATAACTTTGTCCATAGATGGGCTATTGATGTAAAACATAATTCCTTGGTTTGCTCTAAGTCTCTAGTTGATAATGGAGTAATGAAAATAGGGGAGGACATGGCTAGAATGATACAGTTTATTAGTGGAGGTTACAGGTGCAGTGGTTGGTCACTAGAACTTAATAAGATTGCCTAATGTGTGGTAGCCAAAATTAAGACTTGTGTTAGTGTTTTCCTTCCTTGCTGTGTTTGTTTGCATAAAATGTGACTATGTGTGTGATGGTTGGACCAATATGCATATATTTACATAGTGTCCAAGAGGGCCACTTGGGTATGCACACTAAGGGTAGTGTTCTAATGGCCTACAGAACATTACCATTGATGGGGGTCTAAATGCACAATTTTGGCACCATAATTGGACTACCCTAGAGTGGGTAACAGAATTTGGTATCAGAGCATGGTTTGTACATGTACATAGCATATAGTTGCATTGCATGCATCTATATACATGAACTCAGTTTGGTCAACTGTTAGTGTCAAGTACCATTGAAATACCTATAATTTTTATGTGTGCTCTATGATGAATCATCAATGGAGGAAGTAAACATGGTTGCCATAAGGAGAGGGGAACCATCCCGAAGGCCTCCTACTAATTTTGGGCAACAAAGAAATGGATAGAATAGAGGGAATCAAGGGTAACAGAGGGTACCAAACCCCAAAGTGCCTCAACGTTTGGTTTGAGATTCATAAAAACTTAGCTCTAATCAATGAAAACTTAATGAGGCTGATTCAAGCACAATAGCCAAGAGTCCAAGTAGCTCCAGCAGAACTAGTTCAGGATGCACAGCAGTAACTAGAAAAGGATACTAGGAACACATCTAACTATGTTCCTTCTAGAAGGTTAGAAGATACAAATGATGAAACTATTGAGGAAGAAGATGAAGATAAGAGAAATCCAAGAGAAAGAAGACTAAGGTCTGAGATTGGTCAGGTATCTAGGAGAAATCCCTTAGTCTATGACCATTCCTCTAGGAGACACAGATCAGAGGATCTATAAGGCATAGATGAAGTCAGACTGTGGGAGAGGTTTCAAGGCCTAAGGCCTCCATAGTTTGATGGAAGAGCTGGGCCAGAGAGAGCTGAGCAGTGGTTAATCTTCATAGAAAATATGTTTGAGAGGATGACACTCAACTCCACCAAGAAGGTGTCACTAGCTACTTACAACTTGGTAGGCAGTGTAGATATGTGGTGTAAAAGCACCAGAGATAGATATGCTGTCCAAAAGGGCAGAAGGCCAGGAGAAGACATGGAAATGACTTGGCCAGTGTTCACCTAATTATTTTAGGAGCAGTATATTAGTGATGCTATCAAGGATTTGAAGAAAGCTGAATTTGATGCTCTAAGGTAGGACAACCTTAGTGTCCTCAAGTATGAGCACAAATTCAATTAGTACTGGGTATGAATTGGCTTGCTATGCATAACATAAGAATTGATTGTGCTAAGAGGGAAATCACATTGCCTGATGGTGAAGTGCATGCATTAGTGAATTCTAAGGAATTAGTGTATGAAATGCATGGCATGGAGCTAGAGGTACTAGATGAGACACCTGTGATTTCTGAGCATGATTACTGTTATGCATTGAATGAATTGCACTGTGATGAGGAAGTGGATAGAATACCTGTAGTGAGACACTTTCACAAGTTTTTCCTAAAGACCTGCCAAGTATTCCTCTACTAAGGGAGATTGAGTTTGAGATAAATTTACAACTAGGAGCTAGTCCAATATCCATACCTCCTTATAGAATGCCAATCATAGAGATGAATGAGCTTAAGAAACAACTGGATGAACTTCTTGAAAAAATGTTCATAAGGCCAAGTCTTTCACCATGGGGAGCTTGTATTCTCTCTGTTAAAAAGAAGGAGAGACTTGGAATTTGAGGTTGGTGACAATGTTTGGCTGAAAGTTGCACCAACCAAAGGCACTGTCAGATTTGGCAGAAGAACCAAGTTAGCTCTAAGATACATATGTCCTTGTGAGACCTTGGACAGAGTTGGCAAAGTAGCATACAGGTTATCTCTATTGTCAAAGCATGTCAAGTATTCATAATGTTTTTCACATCAGTATGCCTAAAAGGTGTCTATTGGACACAAAGCATGCTATTGTAGTGGAAGACATACAGTTGGAACCTAACTTAACATATGAATTAAAACCTATAGCTATCTTAGCCAAGGATACCAGAAGGTTAAGAAACAAACTTCTTCCCAAGGTTAAAGTTCAGTGGTCACACTACTTTGAAAAAGAAGGAACCTTGCAAAACTAAAAAAGACCTTATGGAAAGGTATCCTGAAGAATACCTGAAGCTAAACGCTAATTTGGAGGACCAAAATTTTTAAGGGGGGGAGGATTGTTACCACCACACAAAAATGGGAGAATTACAAGTGTGTCATAATGGCTAAAAACCATTATATTGTGTATTTCTCACCATAGTGATTGAAGTATGGGGGGTAAAAGGCATGATCAATACATCGTTAAAAGTGTTCCAAGCTAGTAACTTTCCCCTAAGAAAAGCCTTAAAGATTGCTTGTTTGTCAAGCAACTTATGGACTTTTTTGTAAGGTTTTGGAAATTTAGGTACTCAATTGCAAAACTCCCAAGAAAGAGACTTGGAGAATTATGGGAAGGATATAAATGGTATGAAAGTGCTATTGGAGGACCAAATTGCTCATGCAAGACAAGTTTGGACAAAGGAAACACTGAAGGCATTAAGGACCCAAATGTCCTAATGCAAACCTTAAGGTGTTCAACCTTTTGACTTAAGTCTAAGTGTTGAATTGTGAGGTTATCCCACCATAGGGGACGCAGCCAAGGCATGATAAATAGTCAAAAATGTTGGGCACATGTGTACCAATGATTTTAAGACAAAGAAACCATAATTAGTGAGAAGGAAAATGACATAAAGCAAGGTTGAGCTTGTTAAGTATATTTTGTGCCCTTAAGCTCATTTAAGGCCATTTTAGTGGCCAAATCACTTATCTCTCTCTCATTTTCGTCCTTCTCCAGCCCAAGAACACAACCACACTTCTTCCATAGCCACCATACCTTCAAACTCAAAACTACTTGCAATTGAAGTCAAAGAAGCACAATTGGAAGCTATTTTGTGCTATTGCTTGAGTGCACCTTGGATCAAGCTCCAATTTCAGCATACCTATCAAGGTAAGGGTTTTCTTGCTCTCATTGGTTGTTTTCTGTACTTTCAAGCAACCATGGACCTAGGGCTAAGCTTGGAAGAGAGCCGTGAGCTTGATAAACCAAGCTTAGTGAGGGGAGTGCACTTATTGAATGTTTTGTGACCTAGTGTGAAGTGCACAAAGATGGCAATGAAATGAGGGTTTCTAGAGCCCAGAGTTAGTACTAACTATTGTTAAAATCCTCCTGAGGCCAAGCATTAGCTTGAGGAAGGCTTCCATACTAATTTGGTTATGTTTATTACATGTTTTATGGACTAACCTATGGTATATGTTGCTGCCACATTTCATGTGTTTGTTGGTTGTGAATGGCTGCTGCATTTGGTTGCTATATCTTGTATATATGCATTGTGTTTTTTTTTTTTTAGTGTCTTTGGATGCAGGTTTTAATGATGGTCACATTGCCTATTGAAACCAAGTGTTACCCTTACTAAGTTTCTCAATGAAACTTACTCCCCTCAATTCTGTCATTTCAGGTCCAGCAGAAAGATCTTATTCAAACTGACATTTTTTGTCTGAGTTTTGATCTGAAATTTCAGGTACATGAATTTCCATATGTCTAGTTATGATCTGGAAATTTTGGTGATTTTAGGAGCACATGTGGTATTTTTAATGGTGGTGCTTATTGCGTTGTGCAGCAGCTATCCAGCATCCTATTCTGGAGTCCATTGTGTCTCAGGCACTCCTGTAACTTAGGGTGTATATTTAGATGAGTTAAGACCATTATGTAGTGCATGTATGGATGTACATGTAGTGTATGTAAAATGAGACTAGTATGTTAACATTTGTGTACTGTTTTGGCTACGTAAGTGATGTCGTGCATAGCTGCCTAAGTGTGAATGATGGACTGCTTACTTGTAAATTCTGTTTTGGCCACATAAAGTTGTTAAATGCAGGGGAATGTATTTATTATATGTAATGGACATATATGGGATAGCCTTGGAGGGCTTTCCCCTTGTGAATGAAGTGTTTGCACACTTATGAAATTTTGTATGGTCAAAATGGTCATAAAGTGACTAGAATTAGGACTCTGTACTTAAAGTTCTATATCTCCCTGTGTAGAAGGAATCTTGGTATGAAATTTTGACCACACCTAGAGAAAATCTAGATGTTGAACTGGGATTTAAAATTTCTAAATTTGGAGCCCTGTAGTCAAAGATATGATGTTGAAAAATTGGCTAAGTTATTATTTATTTTGTTAGTATTTTGAAACAATCTTAAAAATTCATAACTTGGTCCATAGATTGGCTATTGGTGTAAAAAAAATTTCTTGGTTTGATCTAAGTCTCTGCTTGATTATGGAGCAAAGAAAATAAGGGGCACATGGCTAGAATGATACAGTTTATTAGTGGAAGTTATGTTAGTGTTGTGCCCAAAAGCCAATCATGAGATGATTGTATTTTTGCAAATTGAGTCATGATATTTTATTAAGGCATTAATCCAGCAATTATGTTTGTTGTTTTGTTTCTGCGTAACTTAACAAACATAATCGTAACCCTAGAATAATGAAATTCTTAAACATCCCTAGTCTAGTATTATTGTGGAACGGGTTGCAATAATACATAACGACTAGCATATGTGGAGACTAATATGAGATATGTAGTCTACATATGGGTACAAGTTGAAGAACTTGTGTACTAGACCGACCCACCATGAGAACACTACATGGATCGGTATATGAGTGTCATAAATGATTCTCAAAGTGATCATGGTATATGTAGTCCTTCGACCTAAGATCATCAAGGTTCTCTACATGTGAGTCACATACTTTGATACTTCCCTTTGTTGCTCGTAACTGAGTGAACTTGAAGGAGGTCATTGGGTATGTCACATATCATGCGGAGGGATTTGTATGATCAAGATGGGATTTGTCCCTCCTATGTAACGGGAGTGATATCTTCGGGCCCCTTGATAGAGTGAGACTTAGAAAATGCATGGCCATGCTCGGATGAGTTGATATATGAAGTCAATGTCATTAGTTTAAGTTGGTCCACTCAGTAATCAAGAAACCAAAGATTGGGCTATACGAGAGTGACACATTCCATGTCTCGTGCTTAGTCTTGATATCTTGGACAAAGGGACAATGGCATATATCGGTGATGATCATAAAGGTTTAGTCGATTCACCGACAATCTTGTCACTTGGGTAGCAATGATGTGTTGCTAGACACCGCTCATTGCTTATGATCATAAATGTGATTTATGATCATTGCCAACATGGCAAGAGCCTATTGGGTCGCACACATAGAGCTATTTGGATCATTAGAGTGCATGGGCTAATTATTTGGGTTATGGTTTCACTTTAATTTCGTATTAATAATGGGCCCAAGAGTTGAGCCATTATTAAGCCCGAAATTAAATCCTAATTGGATTAGGGCTTTGAAACCCATTAGGCCTGGAAGTTGAGTTTCACTATAAATACAACTTTTAAGTGAGAAATTCGCAGGTCTCCTTGCCCTAGCCTCCCAAAAGGACAGCCGCACTCTTCTCTTGCAATTCCTTGGAGGACGCAAGCTAGCACTGCGAGCGCAAGAGAAACACATCTGCCGGGACGTGGTGGAAGCGTGGTGATCCCGAGAGGCTCGTGTGGATACCATAGAGAGCCTGAACACGTCAACTGTTCAGGTTTTGTGATTCAACTCTACAGTTGAGTGAGAGATCTCAACCGAAAATTAGGTATGAAAATTTTTGAACACCCGGTTTACCCCGTTTCACTTGGATCCTGGAGGGTTTCGGTTAAATTCCACTGCGCTGTTTGGCTCCCGAAACCCATCAGTGGTATCAGAGCTACTGGTGAAACCCTAAATCGGGATTGAGTGTTGAATCGCATGATGCTATGTGTTCGGTTGCTTTTCGGCCATGATTAATTAGATTGATTCAAGATGCATGAAACTGGAATTCGTAATGAACATATGACATATATGAAGAAACGACACTAATTGGTTAATGAGATTAATCTCAAATTGAATGGTATGAGATACCTATATGGATTAGGATTCTTGCAATAGTTGCAGAAACCCTAGCTTGGTTCGGATTCAGCCTGTTCAGGCACTGAAAGTAAGGTATTTTTGGTGGCTCGAATAGAGGAGTCTCGGGTGCCTACTTTCTCAAAATACAAGATTTCGGGCTAAGCAATTGTAAGAAAATTTTTTGCGCAGGGGGGCGCTGCCCCCCACGCCCCCCGCAAGGGCGGCTCCCCTTGACCTCGTCCGCTGACCGGTCAGCGGAACCACCGCCCACTGACCGGCCAGCGGGACCGCCATATGCGAAGCGCCACATAAATAAAAACTGGTTAATCAACGCGCGAAAATTGGCATGCATCTTTGTTGAATGAGATTTGACATGATATGCTGATTGGTGTTTGAAGCATGGTGCATGGTTATAGCCCTTGATTGGTTGTACTTGTAAATACGGCCTGCGAGTCGTGCCTTCTCTTGTTACTCTCATTGTACATTCTCTTCTCACCTTACTCCCCTCGAATGTAACTCGAGGTTTCTATTATTGATGTAATGGTGCATTATGGGATCATCCAAGGTGGTATGTCCAAGGATCATCCAAGGTGGTATGTCCAAGGAGGTGACAACAAAAGGGCAACCAAGAAAGGAAGAGAAGGAGCTTGTGAAGACCCTTTTCTTTTCTTAGGCTTTTATGATATTCTCATTGGCTTGAGAATATCGCATAGTTTGGGCTATAACCATGTCACATTTACTTTCTTGTACGCATGAGATGCATGTTTTATATTTGTATGTGATGCATGTATAAGACAACCGGAGATAACATATTGGTGAGATCAAAATGAAAAAAATCCCTCAAACAAATATTAAGTCATAAATGTGATGCCTTCCAAATGTTGGCACTCGTCAAGACTTTGATCAACATTAGGTGGGTTTGCCAAAGCAAAGCACCTATGTTCATCTTGGTAAGGCGCGATGGGATAATAGTGATATCCAAATTGCTAACTTTGGGTCTGACTTAACTAAGTCATCCTAATAGGATTAGGGACTTAGAGGCATAGAGTTGGGCTTAAGCTCATGAGATGAGCTTGGACAAGTGTTGTTCTCCAAACTATCCAAGAGTTGCATAAGATGCAATTGGCAAGGAGTTGCCTACCTAAATAGCTGTAACTTGAGAGAAAAGCCAAAGCTGACTCAGGTTGTGGTCAAATATGGATCTTGGCCCACTAGAATACCTTAGCGCCGAGGTGTTCCGAAATAATATCGAGGGTTATTATTTTGAGGAAAATAGTGGGAGTATCGTTTAATAAAAGTCCTTATTAAATGAATTAAAATACATGACTCTTACACTGCATATTTACTGTTGTAGATAACCATGGCACAAAACACATCGACACTTTCGTTGCGATCGATCCTTGAGAAGGAAAAACTGAATGGGACCAACTTTCTCAAATGGTACCGAAACTTGAGGATAGTCCTCAAGCAAGAGAGAAAGGCTTATGTCCTAGAGCAGCCCATTCCGAATGAGCCTGCTGCCACTGCTCCAAGAGCTGAAAGGGATGCTCACAAGAGGCATTCTGATGATGCTTTGGATGTTGCATGCCTCATGCTTATTACCATGGAATCTGAGCTTCAGAAGCAACATGAGAACATGGGGGCGTTCGATATGATCGAACATCTCAAAATGCTTTTCCAAGAGCAAGCTAGGCATGAGAGGTTTGAGACCTCTAAGGCATTGTTTCAGTGCAAGATGTCTGAGGGAAGTCCCGTGGGTCCTCATGTGCTCAAGATGATTGGGTACATTGAGAATCTTGAGAATTTGGGATTTGCTCTTCAGAAAGAGTTGGCTATTGATGTAGTCTTGCAATCGTTGCCTGAAAGCTACAGTCAGTTCGTCATGAACTATAACATGAACGACCTTGACAAGTCCCTTCCTGAATTACTCAACATGTTGAGAACTGCTGAGCAAAACCTTAAGAAGGCTAAGCCCATTTTGATGGTTCAAAAGGGCAAGGGAAAGGGAAAAGCCAACAAGAAGAAGGATAAAGCTAATGGAAAGTCCAATGCTAGTTCTTCTTCAGCTGCACTGAAACCAAAGGGTGGTGTGGCAAAGGAAGGGGAGTGCTTCCATTGTAAGCAACCTGGACACTGGAAGCGCAACTGCAAGCTCTATCTTGAAGAACTTGCTAAGGAAAAGGGAAGTAAGACTTCCACTTCAGGTATTTTTGTTATAGAGGCTAACTTTTCTACTTCCTCATCTTGGGTATTGGATACTGGATGTGGATCTCACATTTGTGCAAATGTGCAGGATCTAAGTAGAAGTAGAAGATTGGCCCGAGGTGAAGTGGACCTACGTGTTGGAAATGGAGCAAGGGTTGCTGCCTTAGCCGTAGGGACTTATGTTCTCACTTTACCTAGTGGATTAGTTTTAGAATTAGACAACTGCTACTTTGTGCCTACTATTAGTAGAAATTTGATTTCTGTTTCTTGTTTGGACAAGAAAGGTTTTTCATTTATAATAAAGGACAAATGTTGTTCTATTTATTTGAATGAAATCTTTTATGGTAGTGCTCAACTTAGCAATGGGTTGTATGTTCTAGACCTCGAAGATCCAATCTATAATGTGAATACCAAGAAGGTCAGATTAAATGATTCAAACCCGACCTATCTCTGGCACTGTCGCTTGGGCCATATAAATGAGACCCGCATATCCAAGCTCCATAAGGATGGACTCTTGGACTCATTTGATTTTGAATCATATGAGACATGTGAGTCATGTTTGTTGGGCAAGATGACCAAAGCCCCATTCACAGGGCAAAGTGAAAGGGCTAATGACTTACTAGGACTCATACATAGTGATGTATGTGGCCCTACGTCTACACAAGCTAGAGGAGGTTTCCAATACTTCATTACTTTCACTGATGACTCTAGCAGATATGGCTATGTCTATCTTATGAGACACAAGTCAGAATCCTTTGAAAAGTTCAAAGAATTCAAGAATGAAGTAGAGAATCAACTCGGGAAGAGTATCAAAGTGCTTCGATCAGATCGAGGTGGAGAGTACTTGGATCGAGAATTCCTTGACTATCTGAAGGAGTGTGGTATAGTATCACAACTCACTCCACCAGGTACACCTCAATGGAATGGTGTATCTGAAAGGAGAAATCAAACTCTGTTAGACATGGTTCGCTCTATGATGAGTCAAGCTGACCTTCCAAACTCCTTTTGGGGACATGCTCTAGAGACAGCCGCTTTTACACTAAACCGAGTTCCATCTAAATCGGTTCAAAAGACACCATATGAGATATGGAGTGGGAGGCGTCCCAATTTGTCTTTTATGAAGATTTGGGGCTGTGACGCTTATGTGAAACGTCAATCCTCTGACAAACTAGGGCCCAAATCTCAAAAATGCCTTTTTGTTGGGTATCCCAAAGAAACAAAGGGTTACTATTTCTACAATCCTTCTGAGCAAAAAGTGTTTGTTGCTCGAACTGGTGTCTTTTTAGAGAAAGAGTTTATCTCTAAAGGAACTAGTGGGAGGAAAGTAGAACTTGAAGAAATTCAAGAACAACAAGGAGACATCGAACCTGAAATGGAACCTGAACAGACACCACAAGATGTTGTGGTTCAAGAGTCTGTTCCTGTAGCACAGAGCCCACGTAGGTCTGGTAGGATTCGGCGTGAGCCTGAGAGATATGGATTTCTCATGACTCACACTGGTGATGTGATGCTCATGGATCAGGATGAGCCCACAACCTACCAACAAGCTATGTCGGGGCCTGACTCTGAGAAGTGGCTAGTGGCCATGAAATCCGAGATGGAATCCATGTATGAAAACCAAGTATGGACTTTGGTTGACCCACCTGAAGGGGTAAAACCCATAGGGTGCAAATGGGTTTTCAAGAAGAAAACTGACATGGATGGTAATGTGATTACCTTTAAGGGACGATTGGTTGCAAAAGGTTTCAAGCAAATTCATGGTATTGACTATGATGAAACTTTTTCACCAGTTGCTATGCTTAAATCCATCCGAATTTTGTTTGCTATTGCTGCACACTATGATTATGAGATATGGCAAATGGATGTCAAAACTGCATTCCTAAATGGAAAGCTACTTGAGGATGTGTACATGACACAACCTGAGGGTTTTGTCACTCCTGAGAATGCCAATAAAGTGTGCAAGTTGCAAAGGTCCATTTATGGACTGAAGCAAGCTTCTCGAAGTTGGAATCTTCATTTTGATGAAGCAATCAAAGAGTTTGGTTTTATCAAAAATGAAGATGAACCTTGTGTCTACAAGAAGGTTAGTGGGAGCGCTATTGTCTTCTTGGTGTTGTATGTAGATGACATACTACTCATCGGGAATGACATTCCTGAGCTACAGTCTGTGAAGACTTGGCTAGGGAAATGTTTCTCTATGAAGGACTTGGGTGAAGCAGCCTATGTGTTAGGCATCAGGATCTATAGAGATAGATCTAGAAAGCTTCTTGGCCTAAGTCAAAGTACATATATTGACAAGGTGCTAAAGAGGTTTAGCATGCAAGATTCCAAGAAAGGATTCTTGCCCATGTCACATGGTATCACTCTTTCTAGATCTCAGTGTCCGAGTACACCCGAGGAGAGAGAGCGCATGAGTAAGATTCCATATGCCTCAGCAATTGGATCTATCATGTATGCCATGATATGTACTCGTCCCGATGTCTCATATGCTTTGAGCATGACCAGTAGGTACCAATCGAACCCTGGTGAGAGTCATTGGACAACTGTTAAAAACATCCTTAAGTACTTACGAAGGACTAAGGATGCATTCTTGGTCTTTGGAGGTGAAGATGAGCTCGTTGTAAGGGGTTACACCGATGCAAGCTTCCAATCCGATAAGGATGATTTTAGATCGCAATCTGGTTATGTGTTTTGTATTGGTGGTGGTGCTGTGAGCTGGAAGAGTTCAAAGCAAGAGACAGTAGCTGACTCTACAATAGAATCTGAGTACATTGCCGCCTCTGATGCTGCGAAGGAGGCAGTTTGGATCAAGAAGTTCATCACTGAACTTGGAGTGGTTCCAAGCATTGCCGACCCGATAGAGCTCTATTGTGACAACAATGGAGCAATCGCACAGGCTAAGGAACCTCGATCTCACCAGCGATCCAAACACATACTCCGACGCTATCATCTCATCAGGGAGATCATCGAGAGGGGTGATGTAAGGATATGCAGGACTTCGACAGATAGCAACATTGCTGATCCGCTGACAAAGCCCCTTACGCAGCAAAAGCATGATAGCCATTCTAGGTCCATCGGTATTAGATACATGGATGATTGGCTTTTAGTGCAAGTGGGAGATTGTTAGTGTTGTGCCCAAAAAGCCAATCATGAGATGATTGTATTTTTTGCACATTGAGTCATGATATTTTATTAAGGCATTAATCCAGCAATTATGTTTGTTGTTTTGTTTCTGCGTAACTTAACAAACATAATTGTAACCCTAGAATAATGATATTCTCAAACGTCCCTAGTCTAGTATTATTGTGGAGCGGGTTGCAATAATACATAACGACTAGCATATGTGGAGACTAATATGAGATATGTAGTCTACATATGGGTACAAGTTGGAGAACTTGTGTACTGGACCGACCCACCATGAGAACACTACATGGATCGTTATATGAGTGTCATAAGTGATTCTCATAGTGATCATGGTATATGTAGTCCTTCGACCTAAGATCATCAAGGTTCCCTACATGTGAGTCACATACTTTGATACTTTCCTTTGTTGCTCGTAACTGAGTGATCATGCGCAGGGATTTGTATGATCAAGATGGGATTTTTCCCTCCTATGTAACGGGAGTGATATCTTCGGGCCCCTTGATAAAGTGAGACTTAGAAAATGCATGGCCATTCTCGGATGAGTTGATATACGATATCAATGTGATCAACTTAAGTTAGTCTACTCGGTAATCAAGAAACCAAAGATTGGGCTATACGAGAGTGACACATTCCGTGTCTCATGCTTAGTCTTGATATCTTGGACAAAGGGACAATGGCATATATCGGTGATGATCATAAAGGTTTAGTCGAATTATCGAAAATCTTGTCACTTGGGTAACAATGATGTGTTGCTAGACACCGCTCATTGCTTATGATCATAAATGTGATTTATGATCATTGCCAACGTGGCAAGAGCCTATTGGGTGGCACACATAGAGCTATTTGGATTAATAGAGTGCATGGGCTAATTATTTGGGTTATGGTTTCACTCTAATTTCGTATTAATAATGGGGCCAGGAGTTGAGCCATTATTAAGCCCAAAATTAAATCCTAATTGGATTAGGGCTTTGAAACCCATTAGGCCTGGAAGTTGAGTCTCACTATAAATACAACTTTTAAGTGAGAAATTCGCAGGTCTCCTTGCCCTAGCCTCCAAAAAGGACAGCCACACTCTTCTCTTGCAATTCCTTGGAGGACGCAAGCTAGCACTGCGAGCGTAAGAGAAACGCATCTACCGGGATGCAGTGGAAGCGTGGTGATCCTGATAGGCTCGTGTGGATACCACAGAGAGCCTGAACACGTCAACTGTTCAGGTTTTGTGATTCGACTCTACAGTTGAGTAAGAGATCTCAACCGAAAATTAGGTATGAAAATTTTTGAACACCCGGTTTACCCCGTTTCACTTGGATCCTGGAGGGTTTCGGTTAAATTCCGCTGCACTTTTTGGCTCCCGAAACCCATCAAGTTACAGGTGCAGTGGCTAGTCACTAGAACTTAACAAGATTGCCTAATGTGTGGTAGCCAAAATTAAGACTTGTGCTAGTGTTTTCCTTTCTTACTACATTTGTGTGCATAAAATGTGAATTTGTGTGTGATGGTTGGACCAATATGCATATATTTATATAGTGCCCAAGAGTGCCACTTGGGTACGCACACTAAGGGTAGTGTTCTAATTGCCTACAGAACATTAGCAATCCTGGGAGTCTAAATGCACAATTTTGGCGCCATAATTGGAGTACCCTGGAGTGGGTAACAAAATCCCTAATCCAATCAAGTTTAATTTTGGGCTTAAAAATGGCTCAACTTGTGGGCCAGTTATTAATACGAAATTACTACGAAACCATAACCCAAATAAATTAGCCCATTAACTCAAATAATCCAAATAGGCTTTACGTGTGGGCCCTAATTGGCTCTTACCATGTTGGTAATGATCATAAATCATATTTATGATCATAAGCAATGAGCGGTGTCTAGCAACACATCATTACTACCCAAGTGACAAGATACTCGGTGATTCGACTAAACCTCAATGATCGTTATCTGTATATGCCATTGTCCCTTTGTCCAATATATTAAGACTAAGCATGAAACATAGAATGTGTCACTCTCATATAGTCCAATCTTTGGTTTCTTGATTACCGAGGAGAATAACTTAAACTAATGACAATGATATCATATATCAACTCATCCGAGCATGGCCATGCAATTTCTTAGTCTCACTTTATCAAGGGGCCCGAAGATATCACTCTAGTTACATATGAGGGAAAAATCCCATCTTGATCATACAAAACCCTCACCATGATATGTGACATACCTAATTACCAACTTCAAAATCACTCAGTTACAAGCAACAAAGGGAAGTATCAAGGTATGTGACTTACATGTAGGGAACCTTGATGACCTTAGGTCAAAGGACTACATATAAATAATCACTATGAGAATCACTTATGACACTCATATAACAATCCATGTAGCATTCTCATGGTGGGTTGCTCTAGTACACAAGTTCTTCAACTTGTACCCATATGTAAACTACATATCTTATATTAGTCTCCACATATGCTAGTCTTTATGTATTGTTGCAACCCACTCTATTATAATACTAGACCAGGGACATTTAAAAGTATCATTACACTAGGGTTATAAATATGTTTATTACATTATGTAGAAATAGAATAACAAACATAATTACAGGATTAATGCCTCCATAAAATATCATTCGTCAATGTCCAAAATACAATCTTCTCATGATTGGCTTTTGGGCACAACACTAACAATGTTTAAAATAGAATGGGAACATTCACAATTTATTTGGAGTAGAAACATTCACAACTAGTTTAGAATGCAATGGAAACATTCACAACTAGTTTTCAATAGAAACATCCACAAGTTCTTTTGAATAGAATGGGAACATTCAGAACTTCTTCAGAATAAAAACATTCACAACTTGTTTAGAATATAATGGAAACATTAACAACTAGTTTGGAATAGAAACAATCATAACTTATTTGAAATGGAAACAATCACAACTTGTTTGGAAGAGAAACATTCATAACTTGTTTAGAATAGAAACAATCCTAACTTGTTTACAATGGAATGGAAACATTCACAACTAGTTCAGAATACAAATGTTCACAACTTGTTTGGAATGGAAACATTGACATCTGGTTTGGACTAAGAACATTCCAAACTTGTTTAGAATGGAATGGAAACTTTCATAAGTTGTTTGGAATATAAAAATCCACAACTTGTTTATAATAGAATAGAAACATTCACAACTAGTTTGGAATATAAACATTTGAAACGCATTTGGAACATAAACATTCACAATTTGTTTGGAACAGAAACATTCACAACTAGTTTGGAATAGAAACATTCCCAACTTTTTTAGAACCAAAATATTCACAACTTTTTTGGAATAGAAGCATGCAAAACTTGATTAGAATGGAATGGAAACATTCATACCTAGTTTGCATTATAAACACTCACAACTTGTTTTAAATGGAATCAAAACATTCATAACTAGTTTGGAATAAGAACATCCATAGGTTGTTTTGAATGGAATGGAAACATTCCCAACTTGTTTAAAATAGAAACATTCACAACTTCTTAAGAATGGAATGGAAACTTTCACAACTTGTTTCAAATACAAACAACCAAAACCTCATTAGAGTGGAAACATTCACTACTTATTTGGAATATAAAAACTTGCAAATTGTCTAGAAAAGAATGGAAGCATTCACAACTTGTGTTGAATAAAAACGTTCAAAACTTGTTTTGAATGGAATGGAAACATTCACAAATATATTGAAATAGAAGCATTAACAACTTGTATAGAATGGAAACATTCCCAACCTGTTTCAAACCGAAATGTTCACAAGTAGTTTGGAATTTAAATGATCATAACTTGTTTAGAATGGAATAAAAACATTTACACCTAGTTTGGAATAGAAACATTCACAACTTATTTAGAATGGAATCGAAGCATTCAAAACTAGTTTGGAATAGAAAGATCGACAAGTTGTTTGGAAAGGAATGGAAATATTCACAACTTGTTTGGAATATAAACATTCACAACCTTTTTGTAATGGAATGGAAATTTTCACAACTAGTTTAAAATAGAAACATTGAAAATTTATTTGGAATGGAAACATTTACAACTTGTTTAGAATATAAAGATTCACAGCTTCTTTAGAATGGAATGGAAACACACATAATTTTTTTGTAATAGAAACATTCCCAACATGTTTTGAATGGAATGGAAACATTCACCACTAGATTGGAATAAAATCCATAACTTGTTTGGAATAGAAACATTCACAACTTGTTCGAAATAGAAACATTCACAACTAGTTTGAAGTTGAAACATTCACAACTTGTTAAGAATGGAATGGAAACTTTAAGAGTCTGTTTAGAATAGAAACATTCACAACTTGTTTAGAATAGATTGTAAATGTTCACAACTAATTTATAACAAAAACATTCACAACATGTCCGGAATGGAAACATCCACGATTTGTTTGGGACAAAAACTTTCACAACTAGTTCTCAATAGAAACATTCACAACTTGTTTAGAATGAAATGGAAACATTCATGACTTGATTGGAATAGAAACATTCACAACTTGTTTAGAATTGAACGGAAACATTCACAACTAGTTTGAAAAAGAAATATTCACAACCTTTTTGTAATAGAAATGTTCATAACTTGTTTAGATTGGAAACATTCACAACTACTTTGCAATAGAAACATTAACAACTAATTTGGAATATAAACATTCACAACTTGTTAAGAATAGAAAAATTCCCAACTTGTTTAGAATGGAATAGAAACATTAACAAGTAATTTGGAATAGAAACATTCACAACTAGTTTGGAATAAAAATATTCAGAACTTGTTCACAATAAACATATGCACAACTTGTTTAGAATGGAATGGAAACATTGACAATTTTTTTGGAATAGAAATATTCACAACTTATTTAGACTGGAAATATTCATAATGAGGTTAGAATAAAAACAATCACAACTTTTTTGGAATATAAACCTTTAGAACCTATTTCGTATGAAATGGAAACATTCACAACTAGTTTGGAATATAAACAATCACAACTAGTTTCAAATAAAATGAAAACATTCACAACTACTTTGGAATTGAAACACTCACAACTTGTTTATAATACAAACATTCACAACTTGTTTCGAATGTAAACATTCTCAACTAGTTTGGAATAGAAACATTGGCAACTAGTTTGGAAGAGAAATAGTCACATCTTGTTTAGAATGGAATGGAAACATTCATAACTGGTTTGGAATAGTAACATTTACAACTAGTTTGGAATAGTAACATTCACAACTTGTTTAGAATAGAATAGAAAACATCACATCTTGTTTAGAATGGAATGGAAACAATCACAACTAGTTTGGAAATGGAAACAATCATGAGTAGTTTGGAACATTCACAACTAGTTTGGAATAGAAACATAGATAACGTGTTTTTGAAAAGAAACAATCACAAGTAGTTTGGAATAGACACAATCATAACTTGTTTACAATAGAATGGAAACATTCACAACTAGTTTGGAATAGAAACATTCACGATTTGTTTTGAATGGAAACATTCCCCACTTCTTTGGAATAGACACATTCATAACTCATTTACAATGGAATGGAAACACTCACAATTTGTTTGGAATAGAAAGATTCCCAAGTTGTTTAGAATGAAATGAAAACATTTACAACTAATTTGGATTAGAAAAGTTGACAACTTTTTCAGAGTGGAGACATTCACAACTTCTTTGGAATAGAAACATTCGCAACTAGTTTGGAATAGAAACACCCACAACTTGTTTAGAATGGAATTAAAACATTCACAACTTGTTTGTAATAGAGAAATTGGCAAGTTGTTTAGAATGGAATGGAAACATTCACAACTAGTTTGTAATAGAAACAATCACAACATCTTTAGAATGGAAACACTCACAATTTTTTTGGAACAGAAACATTCATACCTTATTTGGAATGGAAACATTCACAACTTCTTTGGAACAGAAACATTCACAACTTGTTAAGAATAGAATGGAAACTTTAACAACTTGTTTGGAATAGAAACATTCAAAACTTTTTTTGGAATGGAAATATTCACATCTTGTTTGGAATAGAAACATTCATAACTTGTTTAGAATAAAATGGAAACATTCACAACTATTTTGGAATGGAAACATTAACAACTAGTTTAGAATTGAAATATTCACTACTTGTTTAGAATGGAAAGAGGTACAACTTGATTGGAATAGAAACATTCACAACTAGTTTGGAATGAAAAAATTGATAACTTCTTTGGAATAAAAACATTGACAACTTATTTTGGAATTGAATGGAAACATTCAAAACTATTTTGGAATGGAAACATTCAGAACCTGTTTGGAATGTAAAATTTTAGAACTTGTTTGGAATAGAAACATTGACATCTAGTTTAGAATTGAAACATTCATAACTTGTTTAGTGTGGAATAGAAACATTCACAACTTGTTTGGAATGAAAACATTCATAACTGTTTTGGAATAGAAACATTCGCAATAAGCTTGGAAAAGAAACCATCACAACTTGTTTGGAATGGAATGCAAACATTGCCAATTAGTTTGGAATGCAAACATGCAAAACTAGTTTGGAATATAAACGTTCACAACTAGTTTAGAATAGAATTGAAACATCATAACTAGTTTTGAATTTACAACTTGTTTAGAGTAGAAACATTCACAACTTGTTTAGAATTGAGTGGAAACATTCACAACTTGTTTAGAATAGAAACATTCACAACTTGTTTGGAATTGAAACATTCAAAACTTGTTTCAAATGGAAACATTCATAACTAGTTTGGAATAGAAACATTTACAACAACTATGGAATAGAAACACTCACAACATGTTTAGAATGGAATGGAAGTATTCGCAACTTGTTTAGAATGGAATAAAAATTTTCACAACTTTTATAGAATAGAAACCTTTTGCAATTTGTTTAGAATCTAATGGAAACAATCACATATTGTTTGGAACATTAACAACTTGTTTAGAATAGAAACATGCACAACCTATTTTGAAAATAAGTATTCACAACTAGTTTGGAATAAAAACATTCACAAAGTGTTTGGAAGAGAAACATTCACAACTAGTTTAGGATAGAAACATTTGTGACTTGTTTAGAAAGGATTGGAAACATTTGTAACTACTTTGGAATAGAAACATTCATGACTTGTCTTGAATGGAAACATTCACAAGTTATTTGGAATAGATACATCCACAACTTAATTTGAATGGAATGGAAATATTCACAATTTGTTTGGAATAGAAACATTCCCAAGTTGTTTAGAATGAATTGAAAACACTCACAACTAGTTTGCAATAAAATTTTTCATAACCCATTCAGAGTAGAAACATTCACAATTTGTTTTGAATATAAACATTCACAACAAGTTTGGAATAAAAACATCCATAATTTGTTTAGAATAGAATAGGAACGTTCACAACTTGTTTAAAATGGAATGCAAATATTCACCAATAGTTTGGAATAGAAACATTCAAAACATGTTCGGATTAGAATTATTCATAGTTTGTTTGGAATAGAAACATTTACAACTACTTTATAATCGTAACACTCACAACTTGTTTAGATTAGAGTGGAAACATTCATTACTTGTTTGGAATAAAAACATTCATAACTTGTTTCGAATGTAATTGAAACATTCACAACTAGTTTGAAATAGAAGCATTCATAACTTGTTTGGAATGGAAACATTCACAATTCTTTTGGAATAGAAACGTTCATAACTTGTTTGGAATAGAAACATTCATAACTTGTTTAGAATGGAAAGAAAACATTCCCAACTTGTTTAGAATAGAAACATCCAGAAGTTGTTTAGAATGGAACGGAAATGTTCTAAAGTAGTTTGGAACAGAAATACTCACAACTTGTTCCGAATGGAAACATTCACAAATTTTTTGGAATAGAAATATTCACAACTAGTTTGGAATATAAACATTTACAACTAATTTGGAATAAAAACATTCACAAGCTATTTAAAATAAAATCAAAACACTCACAACTTGTTTTGAGTGTGAAGATTCATAACTTGTTTAGAATGCAATGGAAACATTCACAACTAATTTAGAATAGAAACATTTACAACTTGTTTGGAATCGAAACATTCACATCTTGTTTGGAATAGAAACATTAGTAACTAGTTTAGAAAAGAAACATTCACAACTTATTTGGAATGAAATGGAAAGATTGACGACTTATTTGGAATAGAAACATTCATAACTTGCCTAGAATGGAATCAAAACATTTAGAACTAGTTTCAAATGGAAACAATCACAATTTGTTCAGAATGAAAACATTCACAACTTGCTTGGAATAAAAACATTCACAACTAGTTTGGAAATTAAACATTCACAACATGTTTTGAATGGAATGGAAACATTGACTACTTGTTTGGAATAGAAACATTTATAGCCTATTTGGAATGGAATGGAAACATTCAAAACTAGTTTGGAATAAAAACATCCATAACTTCTTTGGAATGGAAAATTTCATAAGTTGTTTGGAATTGAAACATTCATAACTAGTTTAGAATAAAAACAATCACAGCTTGTCTAGACTGGAATGGAAACATTCACAACCTGTTTGGAAGAGAAACATTCAAAATACGCTTAGAACAGAAACATTCACAACTTATTTAGAATAAAATGGAAACCGTCACCACTTGTTTTGGAATAGAAATATTCACAACTTGTTTAGAATGGAATGGAAACATTCACAACTAGTTTGAAATAGAAACATTCACAACTTGTTTGCAATGGATATATTCATAACTTATTTGGAGTAGAAACAATCACAGCTAGTTTAGAATAGAGACAGTCACAACTTGTTTAGAGCGCAATGGAAACATTCACAACTTGTTTGGAATAGAAACATTTACAACTTGTTTGGAATAGAAACATTCACGACTTGTTTTGAATGGAATGTAAACATTGACAACTAATTTGGAATAGAAACATTCACAACTAATTTGGAGTAGAAACATTCACAACATGTTTGGAATGGAAACATTCACAGCTTTTTTAGGATAGAAACATTTAAAATTAGTTTGGAATAGGAACATTCACAGTTTGTTCAAAATAAAAGCATTTTCAACTTGTTTAGAATGGAATGGAAACATTCACAACAAGTTTGTAATATAAACATTCTTAGCTAGATTGTGAAGGAAACATTCACAATCTATTCAGAACAGATACATTCACAACTAGTTTAGAATATAAACAATCATAACTTGTTTGGAATGGAATGGAAACATTAACAACTTGTTTGTAATAGAAACAATCAAAACTGGCTTAGAATGGATTGTAAACATTGACAACTTATTTAGAATGGTGTGGAACCTTTCATAATTAGTTTAGAATAGAAACATTTACAGCTTGTTTAGAATGGAATGGAAACATTCACTACTTGTTAAAAATGGAATTGAAACATTCATAACTAATTTGGAATATAAATACTCAAAACTTATTTAGAAAGAAGTAGAGACATCGAGAATAGTTTAGAATGGAAACATTCACAACTGGTTTGGAATATAAACTTCCACAACTAGTTTGGAGTAAAAACATTTACAACTTGTTTAGAGTGGAACGGAAACATTCACAACTTGTTTGGAAAAGAAACTTTCACAACTTGTTTTGAATAGAAACATTCGCAACTAGTTTGGAATGAAAACATTCACAAGTTTTTAAAATGGAATGAAAACTTTTACAACTAGTTTGGAGTAAAAACATTCACAGCTTCTTTAGAATAGATAATTCATAGCTTCTCTAGAATAGATACATTTACATCTATTTTAGAATGGAATGGAAGCAATCACAACTAGTTTAGAACATAAAAATTCACAACTTGTCTACAATAGAATGCAAACATTCACAACTAATTTAGAATGGAAACTTTCACAACTTATTTTAGAATAGAAATATTTACAACATGTTTAGAATAGAAATATTCACAACTTGATTAGAATGGAATGGAAACAAATTCAACTAGCTTGGAATGGAAACAGTCACAACTAGTTTAGAATAGAATGGAAACATCCACAACATGTTTAGGATGGGAACAAAACATTCATAACTAGTTAATAGAAACATTCACCACTAGTTTGGAAAAAAGGCATTCACAACTTTGTCAGAATAGAATGGAGGCATTAACACCTAGTTTGGCATGGAAACATTTAGAACTTGTTCAGAATGGAATGGAAACATTCACACCAAGTTTGCAATAGAAACACTTACATCTTGTTTAGAGTGGAATAAAAATTTTCATCACTTGGGTGGAATCTAAACATTCACAACTTGCTTAGACTGGAATGGAAACAGTCACAACTAGTTTGGAACATTGACAACTAGTTTGAATAAAAAAATTTTGAACATGTTTAGAATGGAATGGAAACAATCACAAATAGTTTGGAATAGAAACATTCACAACTTGTATGGAATAGAAACATTCACAACTAGTTCGGAATAGAAATATTCACAACTTGTTTAGATTGGAATGGAAACATTCACAACGAGTTTGGAATAGAAACATTCACAACTAGCTTGAAATATAAACATTCACAACTAGTTTATAATGGAATGGAAATAATCACAACTATTTTAGAACTTAAACACTCAAAACTTGCTTGGAATAGAAACATTAACAACTTGATTAGAACAGAAACATTTACAACTTGTTTAGAATAGAAACATTCACAACTTGTCTACAATGGAATAAAAACATTAGCAAATTGTTAAAAATGGAAACTTTCACAAAATTTTTGGAATGGAAACATTCACAACATGTTTAGAATAGAATCATTCACAACAAGTTTGGAATAGAAACATTCATAACTTGTCTGGAATGGAAGCATTCACAACTTGTTTGGAATGGAATGGAAACATTCACAACTAGCTTAAAATAGAAACTTTAACAACTAGTGTGGAATAGAAACATTTACAACTAGTTTGGACTAGAAATATTCATAACTTGCTTGGAATAGAAACATTCATAAGTCGTTTAGAATGGAATGGAAACATTCACAACTTATTTGGAATATAAACATTCATAACTAGTTTAGAATAGAAACATTCACAAATTGTTTGGAATAGAAACATTCACAACTTATTTAGAATGGAATGGAAACACTCACAACTTGTTTAGCATGGATTTGAAATATTCACAACAAGTTTGGAAAAGAAACATTCAGAACTTGTTTTGAATGGAATGACAACATTCACAACCAGTTTGGAATAGAAACATTCATAACTTGTTTAAAATGGAAGCACTCACAACTTGTTTAGAATGGAAACATTCACTACTTGTTTAGAATATAAACATTCACAACTTGTTTAAAATGAAAACTTTCACAACTTATTTAGAATGGAACAAAAACATTCACAACTAGTTTGTAATAAAAACATCCCTGACTAGTTAGGAATGGAAACATTCACAACTTGTTTAAAATGGAAACACTCACAACTTGTTTAGAATGAAAACATTCACTATTTGTTTAGAATAGAAACATTCACAACTTGTTTAAAATAAAAATTTTCACAACTTGTTTAGAATAAAACGGAAACATTCATAACTAGTTGGTAGTAGAAACATTGAAGACTAGTTTGGAATAAAGCGGAAACTTTCACAGCTAGTTTGGAATAGAAATATTCACAACTTGTTTAAAGTGGACTGGAAACATTCATAACTATTTTGGAATGGAATGGAAAGAATCACAACTAGTTTAGAATATAATCATTCACAACTTGTTTAAACTGGAATGGAACATTAACAACTAATTTGGAATAGATACATTCATAACTTTTTCAAATAGAAACATTCATAACTTGTTTACAATAGAAATGTTAACAACTTGTTTAAAATGGAATGGAAACATTCACAAATTATTTAGAATGGAAACATTCATAACATTTTTGCAAAGTAAATATTCACAACTTGTTTAAAATCGAAATATTCACTACTAGTTTAGAATAGAAACATATACAACTTGTTTGGAATAAAAAACTTCACAACTTCTCTTGGAATGAAATGCAAACATTCACAACTTATTCGGAATAGAAATATTCATAGCTAGTTTGGAATAGAAACATTCACAGCTAGTTTAGAATATAATGGAAACATTCACAACTAGTTTGAAATAGAAATATTCACAACTTCTTTAGAACATAAACATTCACAACTTGTTTAGAATTGAATGGAACCATTCACAACTTGTTTGGAATAGTAACATTCAGAACTTGTTTAGAATAGAAGCGCTCACAACTAGTTTAGGATATGAACATTCAAAACTAGTTTGGAAAAGAAATATCCACAACTTGTTTAGAATGGAATGAAAACATTCACAACTAGTTTGTAATAGAAACATCCATAACTTGTTTCAAATGGAATAGATACATTCACAACTTGTTTAGAATGGAATGTAAACAATTACAGCCAGTTCATGATAGAAACATACACAACTTGTTTGTAATAGAAGCATTCAAAACTAGTTTGGAATAGAGTCATCCACAACTTGTTTAGAATAGAAACATTTACCACTAGTTTGGAATTAAAACATTTGTAACTTGTAGAAACATTCATAACTTGTTTACAATAGAAACATTGACAGCTTGTTTATAATTGATTGGAAACATTGACAACCTATTTAAAATAGAATGGAAATGTTCATAACTAGTTTGGAATAGAAACATTCAACTAGTTTGGAATAGAATAGAAACAATGACAACTTGTTTAGATTAGAAACATTCAGAACTTGTTTGGATTAGAAACATTCACAACATGTTTAGAATGGAATTGAAATAATCACAACTACTTTAGAATAGAAATATTCACACTTGTATGGAATGGAAACATTCATAAGTTGTTTGGAATAAAAACATTCACAACTAAACTTTTTTAGAATAGAATGGAAACAATCACAAATTTGGAATAGAAACATTCATAACTAGTTAGGAATGGAATGAAACCATTCACAAATTGTTTGGTGTGGAAACATTCCCAATTTGTTTAGAATAGAACAGAGACATTCATAACTTGTTTGGAATGGGAAGACTCATAACTTGTTTCCATTCCATTCTAAAAAAGTAATGAAAGTTTCTATTCCAAACTAGTTGTGTTTGTTTCCATTCCATTATAGACAAGTTGTGATTATTTCTATTCCAAACAAGTTGTAAATGTTTCCATTCCAAACTTGTTGTGAATTTTTCCATTTGAAACTTGTTGTGAGTGTTTCTTTCCAAACTTGTTGTGAATGTTTCCAAACAAGTTATGAATGTTTCTTTTCCAAACTAGTTGTGAATGTTTTTACTCCTAAGTAGTTGTGAATGTTTCTATTACATTCTAAACTAGTTGTGAATGTTTATATTCTAAATTAGTTGTGATTGTTTTCATTCCATTCAAAAATTGTTGTGAATGTTTCTATTCCAAACAAGTTGCGAATGTTTTCATTCCAGTCTAAACAAGTTGTGAATGTTTTTATTCCAAATTGGTTGTGAATGTTTTCATTATATTCTAAACACATTCTGAATGTTTCTATTTTGAAGTAGTTGTGAATGTTTTTAATCCATTCTAAACCAGTTTTGAGTGTTTTCATTCCATTCTAAAGTTGTGAATGTTTCCATTCTATTCTAAACAAGTTGTCAATGTTTTCATTCGATTCCGAATATGTTGTGAATGTTTCTATTCCAAATAATTTCTGAATGTTTCCATTTGAAACAATTTGTGAATGTTTCCATCCTCTTCAAAACTAGTAGTGAATGTTTCCATTCCAAATTAGTTGTGAATATTTCCATTCTAAACTAGTTGTGATTGTTTATATTCTAAAGAAGTTTGGAATGTTTCTATTCTGAACTAGCCATGAATGTTCCCATTTGTACAAAACAAGTTGTGAATGTTTCTATTCCAAACTAGTTGTGAATGTTTCCATTTCATTCTAAACTAGTCGTGAATGTTTCTATTCCAAACAAATTGTGAATGTTTCTATTCTAAACTAGTTGTTAATATTTCCATTTCATTCTAAACAAGTTGTGAATGTCATGCGAGCCTAGTGGCAATATTGATTATGAAACATGTCCATGATGGTAGCACACTTCACAAATTCACCAAAGAGACTAGATTTAAGACTCCCACCCTTAATCAACTCATGATTAGAACCAAGAACTGTAAGAAAACCAAATAACACAAGCTAACTTATGTGCCAAAGTAGTCTTCAACGAACCAAAGAGAATTTCATCTCAAAATAGTAGAATTAATCATGTAAAAATTTGTGTTGCACAACTACAATATTTTCCTATTTATAGGCTAAAACTAGGGTACAAAGCAAGCCACAATTTGGCTGGACTTCTAATTTCAAAAGAATTAACAAAACCTTGTCAAACTCGGACTCAATCACCTAATTTCCACATGCTTAATGTGTGTAGTGTATGCCACCTAACCTAAGCAACCTCAATCACTTCCATAACATTAATAACATCCCAAATAACATAAATAATTAGGAAATTAAAGAAAATAAAGTATGAATGCAAGTTTGGCCCCAAAAACCCCTAAATGGTCTTCTCAGGTGCACTTAAGGACTCATTAGGGTTTTTGTTTGTATCTTCTTCTTCCAGGAAATTTCTACGTGATCCTTTAGCTTGAAAATCTCTAGTAGACTGTGCATGAGAGTCCTTTAGCTTCTGGACATGAAGAGTCTGATCATACAAAGAAATGGCACGAGATAACTTCAAAAGGGTCTCCAAGGGTGCATGTGTGGGCTCCAAGCTTTGAAATTGTGCACTTATATGCGTAGAACATAAGCAAGCTATTATATTGGTTTACCTTCTATAATATATGATCCAAAATTTTGAGAATAAGGATTGAGATACATCCCTGGCACCATGGATATGAATTAACATAAATCAGACTCCTTTTAGGCTTCATTTGAGCATGATAAAACAAATAGTTCGGAATTTCTCCTCCCTCCAAGCATGCTAACTTCTATTGGATTGGATAGCAAGGAAATAACTCAAGGAAGGCATATTGGCTTGAAATACCTCCTTCTAAACTTCTATAGATCTATTGAGCTTGAACTTGCACCATTAGGGCTTGCAAACGCACTTTGATGCTTCCATTGGTGTCACGGCCTTCCCTTGAGACATGGGCTCCTTTTCTTGCATAGAAATGCTAGAACTTGATGGATGAAGGCACTTGTATGGCAGAGAACATGTACAATGCCTCATTTTCTTGAACTTGGTTATGGAAGCTCTAAAGATGCTTAAAAGTGCCAATTCGAGCTCCTTAGCTTCAATGGATTCAAGAATTCCTACAATGTGCATGAGGGTGCTTAATTTATTCACTTCAATTCCCCCTTCCTTAGAAGGATTCATCCTTGAATGAAATCCTACATTAGAAAAAGGAACGAAATCAATAAAGATGAAATAATCAACACTCAAGCACTTACCTTGCACATAAGCACCAATAGCATGGAATGCTTGTGTATGGAGCTTTACTCTTGTGAAAAACCTAAACCAATATCTAAATGCAGTGATCATTTTGATACCTCCAGGTTCAAAAATAAAGTTTGAAACAATTATGTTACACCTTCACAAAAAGAGAAAATTATAGCATGAGGACCTAAATGTATATGCTTTAATTTGCACCATATCGTATGAATTGTGAACTATAAAGTATTCAATACGGACTCCCTTAAGTGGTGCATGCAATGGTAGTTTTCTCCTTAAGAAAGCATTAATACATCACCTAATTTTCAAGTAGCTTAGGACTAAATTGTAATGTTACAAATGTTGGGTACTCAATTGGAAAAATTTCTAAAGATGGCTCTGGAAAGGACATGGAGGGAATTTTGAAGAGAGGACATGGATGGAATTAAGGATGTTTTTGGGGACCAAAGTGCTTAAGATGGCGAAGTTCATCATTTGTGGCATAATGCCAACTAAGGACCCAAGTGTCCACCTTTTTGTCTAAAGGTTATAATGACCTTTGACAAGGTTAAAGATGGTTAGAAACATCATTTTCCTAGACAAAATTCTGGATATAACATGTCCAAGTGCTGACCAAATTTTCAAAAATTTGCATATATGCCACCCAAGTCAAAGATAGAATAAATAAGGAAAAAATTAACTAAAAATCATTATTTCTTTCATTTCTTCCTCCATATTTCGGCCCCTAGTAGCTAGAGTTCTTCCATAATCTCCTCCACCATCCACCATAACCACCTTACTATAAACAATTAAGAGAAAGCAAGAGAAAACAACTAAAGCGATAAGGAAGACCATAAACCCTAGTTTTCAAGTTTAACTAAGGTTTATCAGAATTCCAGCAAAAAGTATGGGTTTTATTTGGGTTTCATGGCCTTTTATTGTTCAATAATGATGCCCAAAAATTCATGAAGCTAAGACCCTAATTTTGGAAGATGGCCAAGAGCTTGATGAACCAAGTTTTGGTCAAGAGAGAAATTGCACCTAGGGTTTCAGCCCTATAGCTTTGGTGCTCTATTATGGCAGTAAAATTGAGACTTTTTAGAGCCCAAGTTAGTAATAGCTATGACCTAATGACCTCCTAAGACTAAGAAATAGCTTAAGGAAGGCTGCCATAATGAGTTCTTAATGTTTATTTGAATGATTATGGACTAACTAATGTGTTATTACTGCTAGCATTACATATGTTTTTTGTTGTGTTTGTTTGTGAATTTTGATGGCTATATCTATGTATATGTTATGTGTTTTTTTTTTAGTGTTTTTTTATTTCAGGTTTATGGCTATGAATTCAAAATTTTAAAGATAAGCACTTACTAAGTTTTTCAAACGAACTTACCCCTCTTTCTGTCCATTTTCAGGAACACCTAAAAAAGAATGTTCAAAATAATACTTGTAGTTTGGGTTTTCCTATGAAATTTTAGGTACATAAAGCTCAATATGTATAGTATTAAACTAAAGTGTTCATGATTTTTAGAGCACATTTACAAATTTTAGTATACATTCTGCCTTAAGCGGCAGTTGCCTTTTTGAAGTTTCTGGAGTGCATTTTGTTTGTAAGGCTCTCCAAGAAGCTAGTGTATGTAACCAACTAAGCTAGGGCACATTTAGGTTGCAGCTATGCATGTAAATACATTGTGAATGTTGTATGGTTGACATTTGAACTACTGAAGTGATGTTTGAGCTTGTATGTGCAATTCTGTCCATTTTGCAACATATGGACTGTTTTAAAAGAAATTATGTTCAATGCTTAAGGAATGGCTTGAAATTTAGGGGAATAGCTTCCCCATGGGTCTAAAACATGTATAGAACTACCCATGTTGGCTTTGCACTTGGCAACGAAGTGCATGAATTTTATGAATTTTTGTATGGGCATTATGGTCATTAGTTGCACCGATTTAGTACCCTATACTTCAACTAGCACAACTTATTGTAAATAATGAATTTTGCTATGAAATTTTTAAATAATGAATTGTGCTATGAAATTTTGAACACACTTAGAACACCTCAAATGAAGAATTTGGCTTTGAATCACTAGAGTTGGTGCCCTGTAGTTAGAGTTATAGCCTGTCAAAGTTGGCTTATTTTACTGTGTACTATTCATATGGTCAATTTTAGACAGTTGAGTATAAAATCTATAATTGCAAACTCATATAGATTCAATGTCTCAAATTTTTTTCCTTATGAAGGTTTAAGTGTATTAAAATGTTTAAAGCCTTTAGGGCATAGGAGGACATGGGTAGAATTTGACTTGGACACAATGTGAAAGTTTGGAAACATGAAATGGGCACCAAGTGCACCAAGTGTGCATATGATTGTACATGCACTTGGGATTTTCCTCAAATTTCATGTTGGCCACGAGTAAAGAAATTTTCTATCATCATTACTTCTAGATGAAATTGTATGTGAATATGTGTGTGATGGTTGGAGCAATATACATATATTTTCTTAAAGACCAAGAGGGCCACTTGGGTAATATATAGTGAGCATTGTTTAGTTTGGCTTATAGAACATGCACAGCTCCTGGGACTTGGCACACTAAATATGGTCACTGATTCAGACACTTAGAGTGCTGATAGAAGTTGGTATTCGAGTAATCCTTGAATGTGGTTTATGTGCGTATTGTTAGTGTTGTGTCCAAAAAGCCAATCATGAGATGATTGTATTTTTTGCACATTGAGTTATGATATTTTATTAAGGCATTAATCCAACAATTATGTTTGTTTTTTTGTTTCTACGTAACGTAATAAACATAATTGTAACCCTAGAATAATGATATTCTCAAATGACCCTAGTCTAGTATTATCGTGGAGCGGGTTGCAATAATACATAACAGTTAGCATATATGGAGACTAATATGAGATATGCAGTCTACATATGGGTAAAAGTTGGAGAACTTGTTACTGAACCGACCCACCATGAGAACACTACATGGATTGTTATATGAGTGTCATAAGTGATTCTCATAGTGATCATGGTATATGTAGTCCTTTGACCTAATGTCATCAAGGTTCCCTACATGTAAGTCACATACTTTGATACTTTCCTTTGTTGCTCATAACTGAGTAAACTTGAAGGAGGTCATTGGGTATGTCACATATCCTGCGGAGGGATTTGTATGATCAAGATGGGATTTGTCCCTCCTATATAATGGGAGTGATATCTTCAGGCTCCTTGATAGAGTAAGACTTAGATAAATGCATGGCCATGCTTGGATGAGTTGTTATACGATATCAATGTCATCAGTTTAAGTTGGTCTACTCGGTAATCAAGAAATGAAGGATTGGGCTATAGGAAAGTGACACATTCCATGTCTCGTGCTTAGTCTTGATATCTTGGACAAAGGGACAATGGCATATATCGGTAATGATCCTAAAGGTCTAGTCGAATCACAGACAATCTTGTCACTTAGGTAGCAATGGTGTGTTGGTAGACACTGTTCATTGCTTATGATCATAAATGTGATTTATGATCATTGCCAATATGGTAAGAGCCTATTGGGTCACACACATAGAGCTATTTGGATCATTAGAGTGCATGGGCTAATTATTTGGGTTATGGTTTCACAATAATTTCGTATTAATAATGGGCCCAAAAGTTGAGCCATTATTAAGCCTGAAATTAAAGCCTAATTGGATTAGAGCTTTGAAACCCATTAGGCTTAGAAGTTAAGTCTCACTATAAATACAACTTTTAGTGAGAAATTCGTAGCTTCTTGCCCTAGCCTCCCAAAAGAACAGCTGCACTCTTCTCTTTCAATTCCTTGGAGGATGCAAGCTAGCACTGCGAGTGTAAGAAAAATGCATCTGCCGGGACGTGGTGGAAGCGTGGTGATCCCGAAAGGCTCATGTGGATACCATAGAGAGCTTAAACATGTCAACTATTCAAGTTTTGTGAATCGACTCTACAGTTAGGTGAGAGATCTCAACCGAAAATTAGGTATGAAAATTTTTGAACACTCAGTTTACCCAGTTTCACTTGGATCCTAGAGGGTTTTGGTTAAATTCTGTTGCGCTTGTTTGGCTCCCGAAACCCAACACACATGATGTGATGCATATAGTTGCATACATATAGCTTAGTTAGGTCAACTGCTAGTGTTAAGTACCAAACAAATAGTATATATTATGCTCTTTTGATAGTCAAAAAACAAGAAATTGGTTTCCACAAAAAGATGGGATCTGGGACCCCTAAGACCTCATACTGAGCAAAGGTAGGCCAATAGAAATAAAAAAGGGTGTACAAGAGTAGCTAATGGTTTAGGAAGTAGAAAACCCAGCACCTGAAATGACCATACCATAGGTTTGGATCAAACTACAAAGAAATTTGACACAAATAATTGAAAACTTAGTAAGGCTACTGTAAGCTCAACAATAAAGAGTTCAAGTAGCACAGGAGGCACCATTGTAGTAGAACTAGGAACTTGCTAGGAAGAACCCAGTAAGTGTTCCTTCTGAAAAAATGGGGATGAAGATTTTGAAGAATATGAGGATAGAAGTTGTCCTAGAGCCAGAAGAATCAAGTATGAGAATAGACAAGTGTCAACTGTCAGTCACTCAAAAGCTGGGACCCATAGTAAAAGGAGAGAAAGAAAGAAAGCTAGAGAGCATCAAAAGTTTGAGGGATCACATAGGTCCAGGAGACATAGAGCTAAAGATCTTGAGGGCTCTAATGATGCCAAATTGATAGAGAGGTTTCAAGGCTAAAGACCTCCATAATTTGATGGCAAAGCTGGACCAAAAAAAGCTGAGGAGTCTTTAAGATTCATTAAGAAGATGTTTAAGAGGATGACTTTGAGCTCGACAAAGAAAGTATCTTTGGCTACCTACAATCTTGTAGGTAATGCAAAAATGTGGTGGTGAAGTGTTAGATATAGGTACGCTGCCCAGAGAGGTAGAAGAACAAATGAGCCAAAGATGACCTGGCTTGAATTTACATGGATGTTCCATGACCAGTATATAAGTGATGCCATCAAAAGACTTAAAACATGCTGAATTTGATGCACTGAAACAAGATAGCCTTAGTGTTCTAGAACATGAACACAAGTTCAACCAACTTGTGATATATGCACCACAATACCATGGGTCGAAAGAACTTAAACCAAAGAGGTTTGTCAGAAGTCTGAGACCAGATATTAGGAGAGCTGTTAGGCCTTTCAATGCTGTTACCTATCATGATGCAATATAGAAGGCTCTACTAGTAGAACAAGAAATTGGAAGTAGGTGGTCTTCCAGTGTGCCAGGAGAGACCAGCTAGGCTGCAGAAATTAATGAAAGGCAAGGACGTTACCAAGGTTGGAAAATCTAGTATGGATGGTAAGGCCAAAAGTATGTTTGTTGGCCCCCAAGGTGTCCTTGACGTAAGAAGTTCCATGGAAAAAAGTTATGTTACTTTGAGGCACAAGCTTGTCTTAGATGCAGTTCATTGGATCATTGGATCAAGGACTGCCGTTTAGTCCAATGAAGGAGGCAAGAGAACTAGGGCCAGAATAGGCCTAATGTGCCAATCACTAAAGATAACCAACCAAGAGGTTCTCCAAGAGCTTAAAGGCCACAAGTGCAGAGAGCTAGAAGAGTGTTCTAGATTGATATAAGAGAAGCATCCCAACAGGGTGCATTTACAGGGAACATTTATTTAAATGGTGTGCTTGTTAGTGCATTGTTTGATACTAGTGCCATAGAGGCCATTGTGGCTAAATCTATGGAATTGCCTATTGAATTCATGCCTAACATATCATTAATAAGAATAGCAGGTAGTCAATGTCTTTTCACTAATGAACTAACTAAGAACTATGAGCTAGTAGTAGGAAAGACTAAGTTGTGACTTATCTACTAGTGTTAAATATTCCAAAATATGATATTATGTTAGGCATGAATTGGTTAGCTATGCATGGTATAAAGATTGATTGTGTGAAAAGAGAAATCACATTGCATCACCAATGCTTCAATAACAAGTAGCACATTGACAACTATGGCGACACGTAGCCGTAGGCTTAATGACTAAAATTTTCCAATTTTCCTAGAGAGTTCGGGGGGAGACCTAAGGGGGTTCTTAGGGTACCTTGGGGTCTAAACATTTTGGGGGTACTTTGAGTCTTCCAAAACTCCTTCGAGACCTAGGAGTTTCCTTGAGTTTTATGGTTACATCCACCATAAGCAAGAAAACTAGTTAACAAAGAACCACAACTAAGTATCACTAGCTTGGGTTAAAGGCTTAGTACCATCGATGACCTAGCCATCCTGTTAGCCACAAGGTTGTGTTATGAAACCTTAGTACACTTAGTAGGCCTTTAACGTCTAGCCTAGTTTAGTCCAACCATGGTCATTGCCACACCACTAGTGTGAACCAAGTAATGGTGCATAGGGGAGCACAATGGATTAAGGCTTAGCACACTTGTAGCCTAGCCAAGCTGTGCCTTCAGGCACAAGTGAAAGCCTAGTGCATCCTTGGTAGGTTAAATGGTAAGTGTTACCACCTCAACCAATGGGAAAATTACAGTATAAAGTCATAATGGTTATAAAACATTATATAGCATAATTTTCACCATAGTGAATGAAATGTGAGGGGTAAAGTGAATAATGTACACCTCTTGAAGAGATTATAATGGTTACTTGGTACTAAATGGTACTAAAGGAAGCCCTAGAGAATTGCTTGTTTTACAAGTAATCTATGGGTCTTATTGCAAGATTTCAAGACTTGGGTACTCAATTGTACAACTCTAAAGAAAAGATTTTAGAAGGATTTGATTGGTATGGAAGAAATTTTTGGATGCTAAATTGCGTAAAGGAAGCAAAGGCTATTATTCAAGAACCTAAGACAACTAGGTTTACAATTGTTCGCAAAAATAACTTAAGGGTGGGATGATTTTTTATAAGAGTCAAAGATGACCATTTCTAGCATTATCCTAGCCTTTTATTTCTAGGTTCTAAGGTCAGAAGGGTGGGCTAAAGATTAGCCAAAAAGTCTTTGCTTAAGACATACTTATAATGATCTAAGTGAAGGTTAAGGTTAAACTAATCAAGTCAAGTAAATATCTTGATTTCTTTACCTTTCCTTGGTCATTTTTGGCCTCACTAGCCAGAGTTCCTCCCTTAGCTCCTTCATAACCTTCCATAGCCACCATAGCTCAATCTCCCAAGAAATCACAAAGGAAAGCAATCGGATTCAACAGGAGAGAGAAAAACCCTAGTTTTCAGGTTTATTGAGCTTTCTTTGCTATTTTCAGCTTTCACAGCCTAGGTAAGGATTTTATCTTCATGTTTCATGATTTCTCACTATTCTAAGATGATGATAAAGCATCCATGAAGCTAAGACCACGCTTGGAAGAGAGTAAAAAGCTCAAGGAACCAAGTATGGGTTAAGGGGGAGTGCATGAACAAGGTTCCAGCCTTACTGTTTTTCATGCACTAAGATGGCAGTGTGTATAGGGGTTTCTAGAGCCCAAGTTAGTATTAACTAGAGCCAATTAATCTCCTAAGGCCAAGCATTAGCTTGAGGAAGGTTGTCATATTAACTACAAAATGTTTTTATTGTTTATTGATGAATACTTATAAGTGTATTGTTATTAAGTGTTTAAATCATCATTATACACTTTGAGTATGATTAATTTCTATATTCTTAGTATTTTTCCATCTAGTTACTATTCATGCATTTTACTATTCACAGTTACTATTCACCAACTTACTGTTCATATGCATATTTCACTGTTCATACATGTATTCACTGTACATACACGGTTTACTGTTCATTAATATTAAAATATATATATTAAATAATTATTTTTTTATGTAGGTAAAAATCATCACTTGGCGGCCCTTCACGAGAAAAAATCATATCTGGAGTTGTAGGCATCAGAACTGAGTGATTCCAAATTCATCTGAAAGCCAACATATAGATCTTCAACTCTACTTCATTCCACAAGCTAGTTTGATCATTTTTATTGCCGAAATCTAATTATAGATGAGACCATTTGTTATTTCATGTGCTGAAGAGCAGTTTTGGTAAAAAAATCATAACCTGAGTTACGGATGTCTGATTTGAATGAGCAAGCTATCAATTCGAAGCTAAAGAGGAGATCTACAAATTCCATGCTTTGAGGAAGTGCTGATCTGATGTCTATGATGGCTGAAAAATTAAAGGAAGCTGCGGCCTGCCATTGTTGATTTGTATTTACCTGCATTTTACCATTTTATTTTTACCATTTCACCCACCCCAAAGCTCTATAAATACGCACCTTGGGGGGAGGGTGAAGGATGCCATTTTTCTTAGGCCATTTCCATGTTCTTGTTTCATCTTTAGCTTTTCTTCTTTTGTTCTTGTTCTTGTTTTAAATACCGAAGCTCTGTCCAAGTGTTTTCTTGTTCTTCTTCTGGGTCTTCTTTTGATCTTTCAATCTATATTTATTTTATATTTCTATATGTTGTTTACTTTTATTATGTCTAGCTAATCTTCTTTTTGCTAAGTTGAAAGGGTGAAGCTTTTGGTATAGAGGTTATGATTGATTTGAATGGCTCACAACGTTAACGGTATTTTCTTCCTTAATCTATATAACTTCCTTCCTTGTTAAGTAGGAGTCTTGATTCATCATAGTCAAATCATTGGCACAAAAGCTGCTTGATTCCCTCTGTAGAACATGGCTCTGCCGGCTATATTGGAATATTGAGTTATTGTCGACAAAGGTTGGCATGATGGATACTTGAACCCATTAGCAAGTGTCGGCGTTTTTAGATCAATGAAAGTTAATACTAACTAAATTCCCCGATTGGGACCTCTTTAATGTGTGGATTCCAATTGAGTGGCAAGATGGGCTAAAATTAATCATAACCGATATACTAAAAGTGGATCCCCTAACCTTAGCTATTTTATTTGAATTTGAATTTTTAATTAACACTTGTTCACACATTTAACGAAAACCTTCTTTCACTTTTGTAATTTGTATTTCTTAATTCAATTCCCTATGGTTCGACACTCGAACTCTCGAGATTTTATTACTTACGACAACCTACACTTGGGTTACAACTGCTAGAATGTAGCAAGTTTTTGGCGCCATTGCCGGGGAAGTAAAATTAAAGTACAAGTTCAATTTTTTATTTCCCTTTTTGTTTCTTTTTATTTTGTTTCATTTTTTTTATTTGTGTTCATCATATGGAAGGCTGAGCCTCCTGCTTTTTCTTTGTGTTAATCTTCTTTTTCTTTATTGTTGAATGGCAGGCTGAGCCTCCTACCTTTTAGTTTCTATTTTTTTCGTGTTATTTCTTTTTGTTGTTGAATGGTAGGCTGAGCTTCCTATCTTTTATTTTTTGTTCATATTGCTTCTTTTTATTTATTTTTCTTATTATTATTGTATGGAAAGCTGAGCCTCCTACCTAACTTGTTATTGATATTTTCTTTTTCTTGTGTTATTTTGTTAATGCATGAAAGCTTGGTCACGTATATCAAGTGGTAGACTAGTAAGAGAATCTTCATCTTCTTCAAACATGGCTGAACATATTAATGAACAAGAAGATAATCATTCTCTTCATAATGACCAAAATCGACCTAGGACTCTTAGAGAATACATGAACCCCATAAGAAATAGCTCACCATCATGTTTAATTTTTCCTGCTGATGCATGTAACTTCAACTTTAAGCCTGGAATTATTCAACTTTTACCAACTTTTCATGGCTTTGATTTCGAAAATCCTTACTTGCATCTGATAGAATTTTAGAAAGTTTGTCACATATATGACAACCTAAATTGTACCATGAACACTATCAGGCTTAAGTTTTTTCCTTTTTCTTTAAAAGATAAAGCTTAAACTTGGCTACAGTATCTTAGGTCAGGCTCTGTCAATTCATGGGATGAACTGCAACAACAATTTTAAAAAAAAAATTCCTGCTCACAGAACAAATTCTTTCAAAAGGCAAATCATAACTTTCACACAAAAATCAGGTGAAAATTTTTACCAGTGTTGGGATAGATACAAAGATTTACTTAACATATGCCCACACCATGGTTTTGAAACTTGGAGATTAGTCTCACATTTTTATGAAGGTTTGACACCTAAGGAAAGACAAATGGTGGAAATGATGTGCAATGGAACATTTAAGGATAAAGATCCTGATGAGGCAATGAATTATCTTGACATGTTAGCAGAGAATGCACAGAATTGGGACACCGCTGGTACTTATGAGGTCCCAAGTAAGACTCAATCACTTGCATCTAGTGGAGGCATATATCATCTTAAGGAAGATAATGACCTTCAAGAAAAATTCGCATATCTAGCTAGAAAGGTTGAAGCTTTAGAAATGAAGAAATTTGGTCAATTAAAATCTGTTGAAGAAATTGTTTGTCACATTTGTGAGACCAATGACCATTCCACTAGCAATTGCCCAATCTTGCCCTCTTTCAAAGAATGTCTCCATGAACAATCAATGCATTGAACAACTTTGAAAGACCAACCCAAAATCCATACTTAGAAACTTAGAATCTTGGTTGGAGGAATCATCCAAATTTCAGTTGGAGAGCTAATAATCATGCTCAATCATCACAACTACCTTTGCACACCCAACAAAATTTTCAACAATCTCAAGGGTATGCACCATATGTTCCTCCTTTTAGGAAAAATTTTGAAGATACATTGCATTCATTCATTGAGAAGCAAAAGTCTATCAATGCTCAAACAAGTGAAACCATGATTGATTTGAAAGATACTCTTGCAAAATTTGCATCTACACTAAACATTCAGGAGAAAGAAAAATTTCGTTCTCAACCACAACCAAATCCCAAAGGTCAGAATGTGGATCAAGTGAAGTCAATCATTTCACTCCGCAACGCTAAGGTTGTTGAAAAATCCATTCCTGATCCTTGTGAAGGAGACGATGAGTCAACTTCTAAGAGTAAAGAAATGGTTGAACCTATGCCAAGTGAAGAACAAATTGAATCTCCACCAGCATCTCCATTTCCCCAGGCATTAACTATTCCTAAGAAGGTGAATAAGAATCCTGAAATTCTTGATATCTTTAAACAGGTAAAGATCAATATCCCCATGTTGGATGCGATTAAATAGGTACCTTCTTAAGCCAAATTTTTGAAGGATTTGTGCACTGTTAAAAGAAAACTGAATGTGAAAAAGAAAGGCTTCTTGGCCGAGCAGGTAAGTTCTGTTATTCAAAATAATACTGCTTTGAAATACAAGGATCCTGGTTGTCCAACAATCTCATGTTTTATTAGAGAACATAAAAGCATTACTTGATTTGGGGGCTAGTGTAAACTTACTTCCATATTCAGTTTTCCAAAAACTAAATTTGGGTGAGTTAAAACCAACCAAAGTAACTCTTTTGTTTGCTGACAGATTAGTGAAAGTGCCTAGAGGAGTCATTGAAGATGTTTTAGTTCAAGTCGATAAATTCATATATCCTATGGATTTTATTATTTTGGACACACCACCAGTGGAAATTAAAAATTCAATACCTGTTATTTTGGGACGTCCATTTTTAGCAACATCTAATGCTTTGATTAATTGCAGGAATGGACTGATGAAGTTGTCATTTGGAAATATGACATTGGAGCTAAATGTTTTCAATTTGCTTAAGGAACCTCCTGAAAAAGAAGATGAAAGTGAAGATGTCTGCATCATTGGTGAAATTGCAGAAAACTATATCCAAGAAGGGAGTATTTCTGATCCTCTTGAAAAGTGTTTAGTTAATTCATTTGAATCAAGTATGCAAATGGATCAGGATACTTCTAACATATGTGCATTACTTGATTCTTCATAGGTGGAAGGAAACACATGTTGGAAATCGAAAATTGAAGAACAAAATAAAATTCACACAATTGAGTTGAAGCTTTTAGCCAAATAATTGAAGTACCTAATATTAGAGAAAGATGCTAAATCAAGGCTGATACGTTGGATCATATTACTCCAAGAATTCAACATTGTGATCAAGGATATGAAGGGTACCAAAAATATTGTCATTGACTATTTGTCAAGGCTGAGAACGGATTCAACAATTGAGGCTACACCCATAAATTATTGTTTTCCTAACAAATTTCTATTTCTTGTCACTACAGTATCTTGGTTTGCTAATATTGTCAATTTTTTGGTGACAGGATAGATGCCAGCTCAATGGAGTATCCAAGATAAGAAGAAATTTCCATATGAGGTGAAAAATTTTTGTTAGGATGACTCTTATCTTTTCAAATATTGTCCTGACCAGATATTTATGAGATACATACCTAAGGAGAAGGTAAAAAGTGTCATTGAATTTTCTCATTTTGAAACGTGCGGAGGACATTTTTTGTCAAAGAAAATAGCTATAAAGATTTTGCAGTCTAAATTTTACTAGCCCTCTTTGTTTAAAGACATACATGTATTCTGCAAAGCTTTTGAAAATTGTCAAAAAGTAAGATTCATTTCTTCCCGGTTAAGTGGCGGATACGGTACTCCATGGCTCTCAAGTTAGTTATCTCAGTTTCCCATAATAACTGATTTCTTTCTCTCCTCTCTCAAATTTTTCTCACCAATGGATTCTACTCTTTCTGCTTTGCAAAAATACTTTCCTTCTCTCCCAATAAATATTCTTAAAAGGATTTACCAAGCAAGATGTGAACGATTAAGAGTTTTGATGCACAAAGGCATTCTTGAAGAAGTGCGTTGGTTAATTGAAGCTAAGGTCCGTTTGGTCGGTGAAACCCCAGATGCATTTTTGTCCTGTATGCTTGGCTTAGACAAAAGCTCTTATGCCAAAAAGCGAAGAGCGAAAAGGTTACGAGTCTATCACAAATGTGGTCGATGGACTTGTGATACTAGATGTCGTTCTTTAGGAATGATGTCCGATAATCAAGAAGATAAAATACAATTTATCAAGAATGGCCTGAGTAAGGATTCTTTGGATAATATCCAATTGACTCTTGAGACGCATTCTTGTGGATTAGTGCAAAATGAACTTCTTGGTTTATGAAGTATTTTTCATAAAGAACAAGAGCGTTACAGTCTTGGGAATCTGACTTTAAACAACCCTGTTTGCCAGTTTGTAAGAAAACTGGATGGGAAGCATATCCTCGACTCATAGAAGGCGTTGAAGCTGTTACTAGATGTGAAACCAGTGGAAGATATGAGCCACAATCACAACTACTGTACATTAATGTCGTTTTAGTTTTGTTATTTTTTTTTCTTATAGGTTGTCAATCCTTAATAAGTGATGAAGTACTGTGGAAGAGAGCAATCGGACTCGTGGATCTGTTTATCTTGTCTTTTAGTTTTATTATCAGCATTTTCTTTATTTTGGTTTAAGTTATTTCAGGTTTTTCATTTTCAATAACTAGCATTTCAGGTAATCTCTTCTTCACTCTTCTTATCTATATTTTGACATTGGGGACAATGTCTTAATCTAGTTGGGGGGAGGGATAGTTGATATTTGATTTTTTTTTTATAGTTTAGTTTCTCTCATGCTGATGTTAAAACCATTAGACAAAGCATTTAGTTTATGATGGCTGAGTAAAGAGTAATTTTTCACTCTTGCGACGCATCTTATTTTATGTGACATGCATAACATTTTTTTTTCTTGCAAGCATAAATAGTTGCATGTAGGAACATGTAGCATGAATTTAGGTTGTTTGTTTGCATTTAGGAACCCAACTCATGGAAATATCATCATTGGATGTATACTTTGTAAATTCGAAATGATTGTTAATTTTTGAAAGTAGTTAGAGTATGTTGCCTATTACCTAAGGAAAATAAATAACCGGTGAGCACTTTTGAGCCTTTAGTGTTTATTAGGATGTGTGAATTTCTTTGTTGAGAGTGCTTACTTTGTGTTTTGAGCTAGACTTTGCTTGGATGAGTGCTCTCAAGGACTTATACGGCCTCACTTCTTGCATGTAAATTTAGTGAAGAAGATGTCATTTTAGGGTTAACCACCTACCAAAAAGCTAACCTTGTACATTATCCCTTAGTGAGCCCCTTTGAGCCTTATAGCTATATTTTTTGTTTGAACCCTATATGTTTAACCACTTCCACTTCATTTTGATCCTTTAATGTCCTTGGAACTAGTGATGCTTATGTGATTATGGGCTTAAAGAATTAAAATGAATGTTTTATTTTTGGTAAAATAAAGAATAAGTGTGGGGAGTACTTAAGAATATTTTAGGTTATCTAGTGCTTAATTTGTCATAGTGGAAAAATTGGGGTGAGTTGAGCTTAAATCATAAAAATTGAGTGTATATCATTGGATGGTTGATATTTAAACAAATTTTGATTTATGGTGAAAAAAGGCAAAAGCGAGATCATAAGAAAAAGCCATCATGAAATAAAGTAAATTTTTCTAAGGCTTTGCTTTGCTTTGCGAAACTTCACCAAGTGTCTTTCTTTTTGTAGCTCTTGGCGTACAGTGGATACTTCAGAGCTTGGGCAACGAAGCAGTCTTCGATCTGATCTGAGACCGAAGAGCATTTGGAGAGAGCTAAGGTATTTTGTGCCAGCTCAGTCATCAAGTACACCGAGCTGAACAAAATAGCCAAAAAGGAGGTGGCCAAAGTTCGGCAGGAGCTCTTTCAAGAATTCTCCCAGAAGGTGTCTGACCTCAGCGAGAAAGTCATCACGCTACCTTTGGCGAACGAGGTCTACCGGAAGGAAAAGGAAGAGGACTCTACTCTCCTGATGAAGGCCCTTGCAGACAATGCCGAACTTCAAGCCGAGGTCGACGCGCTGAAGAAGGAGGCAAATAAGAAGAAGAAGACGAATAAGCTGGACAAAGAGGTCACCGAGTTGAGGAATGAGCTACACGACTTGTCTGTCGAGAAAGACAAGGCTGATCAGGCAACAAAGGTTGTGTTCCAGGGTGGCTTTTGACTGGCTCGGCATCAAGTCCTGGCAAAGTACCCTGACCTTGACCTCTCTTTTCTTGCTGCCTCGGACATTCCCAAAGGGCCTCGCTGGTCCTGGTCAAAGATAGAACATCTCAACCTTCATTTTGCTCCTCCTTCGGCGTCGAAGGGTGTGACAAAGGAGGTTGGCGATGGAGCAGCTCACGATGACGAAGTCCCTTAGGCGTCCAGGACTTCACTTTTTCTTTTTCTTTGTAATCTTCTTCCTGTAATGCTCCTTCTTGTAATAAGGCTCAATTTAATAAAATTCCTTCTTTCCTAAAAAATTTGGCTAAGTCTCAGAACAAGTTTCTCCTTAAATGATCTTCGGTTCCAAGGGTTAGTTTGACCATTTTCGGTCTAGGACCCTCGAGAAGATATCTTTCATGCTTATCATCAACCATCTTTGGCGTAGCACTAGGTTCGACGAATATCTTTTGGCAAAGCTTTGCCTATTTTTATCAGCCGTGTTCGGTTAACGCACCTTCGGGGAAAATGTATCATTTTCGTAAGTAGGTACTTGCATCTTGTTTTGTTATATTCCTCTGGTGGGACTATTTTCCTTAGAAAATTTTTCTATACTTAGAAAAGTTTCTAAGTGTAGAATTTCTTCCAAGCATCTGAATGCCATGTATTTTTTAGTTCTCCACCTACGGTATCGCCGAGCTTATAGACTCCTGGCCGAACCTCGTCAATGACCAAATAAGGCCCTTCCCAGTTTGCCCGAAGTACTCCGTGAGACGGTCTTCAGGGCTCATACTTAGCCTTTCGAAGGACAAGGTCCCCTTTCTTGATTCCATTTCGCCTGACACGCAAGTTTGTAGCTATACCTACCCTTTGCTGAAAAGCTTTTCTTCTAAGCTCAGCCACTTCTCTATGTTTGTCAATTAGTTCTAGCTTGGTTCTCAGCTCGAGGTCGTTCCCTTCTTTATCGAACACTTGTACCCTAATCGATGGCCGAACAACCTCGATAGGAATAATGGCCTTCGTGCCGAAGACGAGTGAGAAATGTGTCTCACCTGTGGCCCTTCGGGGTGTTATACGATAGCTCCATAGCACACTAGGAAGTTCTCCTGGCCATTTTCCTTTTGCTTCCTTCAATCTCTTTTTCAAACCATCCTTTATGGTTATGTTGGACACCTCTACCTGTTCGTTGCTCTGAGGATGAGCCACCGGGGCAAAGTGCATTTTTATCCCGAGGTCGGTAGTGAATTCTTGGAATCCCTTGTCAATAAACTAGGAACCATTGTCGGCCACTATCACCCTCAGTATGCCAAATCTGCATATGATGTTCTTCCAAAAAAATTTCTGTATGTCCTTCGCTGAAATGGTTGCCAGAAGCTCTGCCTCAATCCATTTAGTGAAGTAATGTACTGCAACTACGTAGAACTTCACTCCCCTGGGTACAGTTGGGAAAGGCCCGATAAGGTCAATACCCCACACTGCGAAAGGGTAAGGATAGTTAGCCAAGGTTTTCATTTCTGAGGGTAGCCTCTGGATGTTGGTGTGTCTTTGGCAATTGTCACATTTCTGGACAAATTGCCTTGCGTCCTTCCTTAGGGTGGGCCAGAAGTATCCTTGGCGGAGTAGTACTCCTGCCAGAGCATCAGTTCCTACATTGGAACCACAGGCCCCTCATGGACTTATTTGAGGACCGTCCTAATATCCTCTTCACTGACACACCTTTGCAATGGGCTTGCGTACCCTTGTCGGCAAAACTCCTCCCCGATAAGGAAATATTGTCCAAAACGTCTTCACACTTTTGCCGCTTCAAGAGGGTCTTCGGGAAGCTCTGAAGTCATAAGGTACTTTTTTATGGGATTTTTCCATCCTCCCCTCTTTCCAAGGCTGCTATGCTCATTTTTGCTATTCTCGGGTGACTTAGCACTTAGGTCGACTTTTTTGACTTAGCCAAAGTATCTGCTTTAGTATGGTCCCGACAAGGCACGTTCTCAATATGTACCGCGTCAAACTCCTAGATGAGCTTTGATACAAGGTCGTGATACTTTGTCAAGGTTGGGTCTTTCGCGCCGTAGTCCCCTACCATCTGTCGGACCACCAGCTGAGAATTGCTATGGGCCTTTAGGTTTCTCACACCAACTCTTCTGGCAAGACGCAAACTTGCCATGAGGGCTTCATATTCTGCCATATTGTTGGTGACATTAAACCCAAATTTGATGGCTTTCATGGCTTCCATGCCTTCGGGGCCACGGAGAATTACTCCAGCTCCTTGATGTTCGAAACCAAAGGCCCCGTCAACAAACAAAGTCCACTCAGATTCATTCATTCCGAGGTTAGGCGGACTGTCTTCGACAACGGGTACCTCGGCAATGAAATTTGCCAATGCCTGGGCTTTTATTGCCTTCCTTGGCTCATAGGTGATATCATACTCACCGAGCTCAATGCACCACTTCAATAGCCTTCCTGAGTGGTCCACCTTCTTCATGATATCCCGAAGAGGCAGGTTACTTCGGACAATAATGGGGTGCCCTTGGAAATAAGGTCGTAGTCTTACGCTTGCAAGTACAAGGGCATAAATAGCTTTTTGTAGGAAGGGGTACCTGACTTCGGAACCATGCAGAGACTTGCTGACTTAATATACTGGCCATTGCTTTGCCCCCTTTTCCTTTACAAGGACCGAACTTATTGCCTTTTTGGTGACGGCGAGGTAGAGTATGATAGGTTCTCCTTCCCTTGGCTGCTGAAGTGTCGGCAGACGAGTTAGGTAGACTTTTAGCTCTTCCCATGCCTTTTGGCAGTCTTCGTTCCAAGGGCGCACCTCGATTCTGAAGTTGCCATCATTTTTTGCTGCCTTAGTGAGGACTTTGAAGAATAGTCGGCAGCGATCCCCATATCTGGAGATGAATCTGCTAAGGGACATGATTCTCCCTGTGAGTCTTTGCACATCCTTTGTCGTCGTGGGAGTTTGGAATCCCATCAGTGCCTTGACCTTTTCTAGATTGGCGTCAATACCTTTCTCCGACACCATGAATCTGAGGAACTTACCCGCATTCACCCCGAACATGCATTTTTCATGGTTGAGATGAATTCCGAATGTCCTCATTTGGTGGAATGTTTCTTCTAAGTCTATGATATGACTACTAGGCAGTTTGCTCTTAACTATCACATCATCAACCTAGACTTCCATGTTTCTCCCGATTTGGGAGTCAAAGACCCTATTCATCAACCTTTGGTACGTGGCCCCTGCATTCTTAAGCCTGAAGGGCATTCTAATATAGCAGTATGTACTAACTTCGGTGATGAAGGCGATTTTTTCCTCGTCTTCGGGGTCCATCCTGATTTGATGATACTCACTGAAGGCATCAAGGAAACTAAGGAGGCCATACTCGACAGTTGAATCTACCAACTGGTCTATTGGCGGCGGAGGATATGAATCTTTAGGGCAAGCATCGTTCACGTTTCGAAAGTCGATGCACATTCGGAGTTTATCACTCCTTTCTTTTGTGGCGATAACCATGTTACTAAGCCATTCGGGGTACTTGACCTCCCTTATTATGCCTGCTTCCATTAAGCGTTGGACTTCAGTTTTGATGAAGTTCTTATGCGCCGAGAGGCTTTGCTTTTTTTTTTCGAACAGGCTTTGCCTATGGGCGCTCCTTAAGACTATGTTGAATTATGCGAGGGTTTACCCCGGGCATGTCCTTCAGCGAGTAGGCAAACAGATCTTTGTTCATTAACTAAAAAGATACAAGTTTTTCCTTGTCTCCTTCGGCCAGTTTTTTCCCCAATCAGGTACTTCAGCCTGGGACAAGCTCCACATCTTCTATTTCTATTTTCTCAAGGTCTACTGTTTCTTCTCCCTTTGCCTCTTCTGTGAGTAAGGCCTTTGCTCCCGAAGTCTGTGCGTGGATCTTTACTGGGCCTTGTCTTGCTTTCACAAAGACCTTCCTTACTTCTCCTTAGTCGATGAAGATCTCAGCATCTCCATCCTTCGTTGCGAAGGTGACAGTCAAGTACTTCACATCTGGGCGGATGTTGAGATTCCCTTGCGTCTGCCTCCCGAGGATGGCATTGTATGACGAAGGGACATCTATGACGATGAACCTTGTCATCGTGGAAGCAAAGAGCTCACCCTTGTTTTGTGGCAAAGTTCCTCTTAGCATTAAAGGTGGGTCAATCCACCCAAGGACACGGAGTTTGGACGGACCTACCCCAAAGGTAGTGGAGGTGACAAGCTTGAGATCGCCTTTTGAGATACCCAAATTTGGCAGCAGATGAGAGAATAAGACGTTGGTGCTAGAACCATCATCAAGGAGTACTCTTTTGACATCCCAACTCCCTATCCTTGCCATGATTAGGAGAGGGTCATCATGAGGGAATACTACAGTGGACCCATCTTTCCAAACAAGGTTATTCGATGGGTTATCGAATTCCATCACTGAGATCTCCCTAGCTTTCCTTTTTCTTTCTGCCGAAGGTAGTCCAGTGCTGATCATCTGGATTACCCCAGCGGGAGGCAGAGGATTCTACTTGGGACTTCAGTTCCGACATCGGTCAGAATCGTAATCCTCATCTTCCTTTCTTTCCTCCTTCTTCCTTCCCCTAGGCGAGGGCACGCGTAGGTACCTGCGGAGTTGGCCCTGCTTGATCAGGGACTCAATGTACTTCTTGTGTTTGAAGCAATCCTCAGTGTCATGGTCGTGATCCTGATGGAATTGACAGAATTTCTTCATATTTTTCTTGTTTTCCGAGGTCATGCTCTTCAGACGTTGAATTTGGCTCCCTTTGTTACCATCTCACAAAATGGGAGAATTACAAGTGTGTCATAATGGCTAAAAACCATTATATTGTGCAATTCTCACCATAGTGATTGAAGTGTGGGGGGTAAAAAGCATGATCAATACCTCCTTAAAAGTGTTCCAAGTTGGTAACTTGGCCCTCAAGAAAAGCCTAAAGGATTGGTTGTTTGTCAAGCAACCTATGGACTTTTTTGTAAGGTTTTGGAAATCTGGGTACTCAATTGAAAAACTGTCAAGAAAGAGACTTGGAGAGTTATGGGAAGGATATAAATGGTATCAAAGTCCTATTGGAGGACCAAATTACTCATGGAAGACAAGTTTGGACAAAGGAAACACTAAAGGCAATAAGGACTTAAATGTCCTAATGTAAACCTTAAGGTGTTCAAGCTTTTGACTTAAGTTTAAGGGTGGAATTGTGGGGTTATCCCACCATGGGGGAGGCAGCCATGACTTGATAATTAGTCAAAAATATTGGACACATGTGTACCAATGAGTATAAGACAAAGAAACCATAATTAGTGAGAAGGAAAATGACATAAAGCAAGGTTAAGCTTGTTAAGTGTGTTTTGGTGCCCTTAAGCTCATTTAAGGCCATTTAAGTGGCCAAATCACTTATCCCTCTCTCATTTTCGTCCTCTCACAGCCCAAGATCACAGCCATACTTCCTCCATAGCCACCACACGTTCAAACTTGCAATTGATTGAAATTGAAGGCAAAAGGAAGCAATTGGAAGCAAACCAGAGCTATTTCTTGCATACTTCAAGGATCAAGCTTGATTTTCGGCCTACCCACTATGGTAAGGGTTCTCTTGCTATCATGGTTTGTTTTCTGTATTTTCAAACATCCATGGAGCTAGGGGTAAGCTTGGAAGAGAGCCATGAGCTTGATGAACCAAGCTTAGTGAGGGGAGTGCACTTATTAAAGGTTTTTTGACCTAGTGTGAAGTGCACAATGATGGCAGTAAAGTGAGGGTTTCTAGGGCCCAAAGTTAGTACTAACTAGTGTTAAAATCCTCCTAAGACCAAGCATTAGCTTGAGGAGGGCTGCCATAGTGATTTATTTAAGTTTATTGCATGTTTTACGGACTAACCTATGGTATATTGTTACTGCTGCATTTCATGTGTTTGTTGGTTGTGTTTGGCTGCTGCATTTGGTTGCTATATCTTGTATATATGCATTGTGGTTTTGTGTTTTAGTGTCTTTGGATGCAGGTTTTAATGATGGTTACATTTCCTATTGAATCCAAGTGCTACCCTTACTAAGTTTCTCAATGAAACTTACTCCCCTCAATTCTGTCATTTCAGGTCCAACAGAAAGATCACCTTCAAACGAACCTTTGTGGTTTGAGTTTTGATCTGAAATTTCAGGTACATGAACGTCCATATTTATAGTTATGATCTGGAAAGTTTGGTGATTTTAGGAGCATATTTGGTATTTTTAATGGTGGTACTTACTGTGTTGTGCAGCAGCTGTCCAGCATCCTGTTTTTGGAGTCCAATGTGTCTCAGACCTCCTGTAACTTAGGGTGTGTATTTAACTGATTTAATAGCATATTTTAGTGCATGTATGCATGTACATGTAGTGTATGTAAAATGAGACAAGTCTGTGAACATTTGAGTAATGTTTTGGCTATGTAAGTGATGTGGTGCAAAGCTGCCTGAGTGTGAATGATGGGCTGCTTACTTGTAAATTCTGTTTTGGCTACATAAAGTTGTTAAAAGAGAGGGAATGTAATTCCTATGTGTAATGGACATATATTGAATAGCCTTGGAGTGCTTTCCCCTTGTGAATGAAGTGTTTGCATGGTTTGGAAAAATTGTATGGGCAAAATGGTCCAAAAGTTACCAGAATTTTGACTCTGGACATAAAGTTTAATATCTCCCTGTGTAGAATGAATTCTGGTATGAACTTTTAACCACACCTAGAGAACATCTAGAGGGTTAACTGGGATTTGGAATTTATGGATTTAGATCCTTGTAGCCGAAGATATGATGTTGCAAAATTGGCTGAGTTACTGTTCATTTGGTCAGAATTTTGTAACCAACTTCAAAAATCCATAACTTGGTCCATAGTTGGGCTATTGATGTAAAAAAAAATTCATTTTTTTCTCTAAGTCTATACTTGATAATGGAGTGAATAAAATAGGGAGCATGTGGCTAGAATGATACAGTTTATTAGTGGAAGTTACGGGTGCAGTACCTGGTCACTAGAACTTAACAAGATTGCCTAATGTGTGGAAGCCAAAACTAAGACTTGTGCTAGTGTTTTCCTTCTTAGCTACCATAGTGTGCATAAATGTAAATATGTGTGTTATGGTTAGACCAATATGCATGTATTTACATAGTGCTCAAGAGGGTAACTTGAGTATGTACACTAGGGGTGTTGTTCTGATGACCTACAGAACACACCAAACCTGGGAGTTTAAATGCACAGTTTTGGCACCATAACTGGACTACCCTGGAGTGGGTAACACCCTTGCCTCTTCATAGCCATTAGGATGTTCGTTCTCATGGTGTTCAAGGGGGTGAACGCCATTGGCTTCTTTCCCCTTTGCTTCCGAGGTCTCCCTCCACCTTCAGCACCTTCAATTGGATACCGAGGTTGGCTGCTTTGTCCTTCGGGGCGCATGTGGTCAAACTTTGGCCCTCCCATCCTTAATTCTTCAGCAGTCATATGCTGTTCGGCCCTTCGGTAGAACTCGCCACGGGTGTCCGAGGGGTCCTTCAAGAACTCATAAAAGAGTTGTGAGTCTCGCCAAAGTCCCCATATTATGGCGAGGATGCGTATTTCGGGACGGAAGTCCGAAACGCTCAGGGCCTCTCGGTTAAACCTTTCGACATAGTCGCGAATGGTTTCTCCATTCCTCTGTGCTATGTCAAACATCTGAACGGCTATCTTCGCTATCGGCCTGCTGCCAATGAACTGCTACATGAATGTTGTAAGCAGCTCTTTGAAACTCATTATAGTCTCAAGGGTGAGGGAGTTGTACCACGCAGTTGCCGGGCTGGAGAGCGTGACCTCAAAGCATTTTCAGAGGGTGACATCATCAGCACCGTGAAGCACCATGCTACATTTGTACTTGGTTAGGTGGGCCTGAGGGTCACTACGCCCATCATAGGTTTCCAAGCAAGGGACCCGAAAGTCGCTTGGAATTGGTGCTTCCACTACCGTCCGAACGAAGGGTGACTCTTCTCCGGTGAAGGTCTCAGATAACCTTGACCATACTGGCTTTCGGGTGATCTGCCTATCTACTTTTCCCAACCTCTCTAGGAGAGGATGGTGGCCCTAGGCTTTTCTCGCCGCCTGGAGGCCTCTGGCAATGTAGAACGACGCCTCCTTTTCGGGGAGTAACTTTGGTGGCGGGGGGATTGTGATCTCTCTTCTGGTGAAGAACTTCACCGACGGGAAGTCCTAGCCCCTTGGGACCCCATTTCTCTAGTACGTCGGACTCTGGGAGGTATGTCCCCCGTTGAGGGCTCATCATGGAAGTCCCCACTCCCCGAACTCCAATGAGTGGACTTCGGGCTTCTCCCCTAACGGGGTGTTGGTGAAGGGGGCCTTCGGCCCGAAGGTGGTTGTAACCACCTTTGATCCAACTATTGCGTCATTTCAGCCACAACAGAGCACTGAAAATTGCGTAGGAAGCTCATCGTGATTGTTAGAGGATGTTCGTCCTCAGGCAAGGAAGTCCCTACGACGGGCTGTTCAGTCACCGATTGATTCTCCAACGCGGATGGAGACTTCGGGAGTCCCTTATCCTTAGAACACCGAGTCTCAACGACAGCTGCCTGAGGGTGGGTTCCCATAGATGGCGACAAATGATGCCCAAAGGCATCTTCGTTGTACGACATGGTAGCCTTGAGAGGGACTTCTGGTGAGGAGATGCTGGTAGAAGAGACTTCCGTCAGGAAATTGCCTAAAACACTCAAAAGAACAGAGGTTAGGAGGTCCCCGGAGTGTGTTTCCAGGGGAGGAGCTTCCGATGCCAAGTCAAGATTTGGCAAGCGAAGAGTATTGAGTAGAGAGTAAAGAGTATGGTTCTCTTGAGGGTTTAGTCTCTTGTCCTTACAAAGGTTGTTTCCCCAAGTATTTATAGGAGGACATGAGGGGAAGTCCGTTTGACACAGCCCGCTCGGATCATGACACGTGTTCGGTTGGATCAGTCTGTACCTTCAGGGATGAAGATCTCCAGCTGGCCATAGGCCGTTTTGGTAAGAAGTCAGGGTCGTGGGAGGCCTGTGTGTCAAGGGCGTGTGCGAGGTCTCTGTGTCAAAGGCTCCTTAATCGTTTTTGTCATGTTCACAAGACCCCTTCGGTGAAAGAGACCTTTTCGAGATTTGAGAGCTTCTAGCCAAGGTCCCCCCAGTTACTCGAAAGGCTCCTAAGCGCAGAGGATTCCCTTTGAAGGATGCTTTACCCTGCCGAGGATGGTGAATCTACTTTTTCTGAAGTTGGTCAGGTCATTTTATCGATGGCGGTAGTGTACCATTTTCCTGAGGTCAATCCCGTTTATTCCCAAGGGTGATGCCCATCACTTCCAAGGGTGGTGCTTTGTCAGAGCTTGAGAGTTGGGAGTATGATAGACCTTTGGCTATCACCTACTATTAGTAAAAATTTTATTTTTGTTTCTTGATTGGACAAGAAAGGTTTTTCATTTATAATAAAGGACAAATGTTGTTCTATTTATTAGAATGAAATCTTTTATTGTAGTGCTCAGCTTAGCAATGGGTTGTATGTTCTAGAACTCGAAAATCCAATTTATAATGTAAATACCAAAAAGGTCAGATTGAATGATTCAAACCTGACCTATCTCTAGCACTATCGCTTGGGCCATATAAACAAGACCCAGATATCCAATCTCCAAAAGGATGGACTTTTGGACTCATTTGATTTTAAATCATATGAGACATGTGAGTCATGTTTATTGGACAAGATCACCAAAACCCCTTTCATATGGAAAAGTGAAAGGGCTAATCACTTACTAGGACTCATACATAATGATGTATGTGGCCCTATGTCTACACATGTTAGAGGACGTTTCCAATACTTCATTACCTTTATTGATGACTTCAGTAGATATGGCTACTTGTATCTCATGAGACACAAGTAAGAATCCTTTAAAAAGTTCAAATAATTCAAGAATGAAGTAGAGAATCAACTTGGGAAAAGTATCAAATTACTTCAATCAGATCGAGCTGGAGAGTACATGGATCGAGAATTCCTTGACTATCTAAAGGAGTTTGGTATAGTATCACAACTTACTCCACTGAGTACACCTCAATGCAATGATGTATCTGAAAGGAGAAATCGAACTCTGTCAGACATGGTTCGATATATGGTGAGTCAAGTTAACCTTCCAAGCTCATTTTGGGGACATGCTCTAAAGACAACTGCTTTTACACTAAATCGAGTTCCATCTAAATCAGTTCAAAAGACACCATATGAGATATGGAATGGGAGGCATCCCAGTTTGTCTTTTTTGAAGAGCTGGGCCTATGACACTTATGTGAAACTTCAATCCTCTGACAAACTAGGGCCTAAATCTCATAAATGTCTCTTTGTTTGGTATCCCAAAGAAACAAAGGGTTACTATTTCTACAATCCTTCTGAGCAAAAAGTGTTTATTGCTTAAACTGGTGTCTTTCTAGAGAAAGAGTTTATCTCTGAAGGAAGCAGTGAGAGGAAAGTAGAACTTGAAAAAATTCAAGAACAATAAGGGGGACATCGAACTTGAAATGGAACCTGAACAAACACCATAAGATGTTGTGGTTTAGGAGTCGGTTCCTATAGCACAGAGCCCACATAGGTTTGGTAGGATTTAGTGTGAGCCTGGGAGATATGGATTTCTTGTGACTCACATTGGCGATGTGATGGTCATGGATCAAGATGAGCCCAAAACCTACCAACAAGCTATATTGGGGCCTAACTCTAAGAAGTGGCTAAGGCCATGAAGTCTGAGATGGAATCCATGCATGAAAACCAAGTATGGACTTTGGTTGGCCCACCTGAAGGGGTAAAACCTATAGGGTGCAAATGGCTTTTCAAGAAGAAAACTAACATGGATGGTAATATGATTACTTTTAAGGGACGATTGGTTGCAAAAGGTTTCAAGCAAATTCATGGTATTGACTATGATGAAACTTTTTCACCAGTTGCCATGCTTAAATCCATCCAAATTTTTTTTGCTATTGTTGCACACTATGATTATGAGATATGGCAAATGGATGTCAAAACTGCATTCCTAAATGAAAAGTTACTTGAGGATGTGAACATGACATAGCCTGAGGGTTTTGTCACTCCTGAGAATGCCAATAAAGTGTGCAAGTTGCAAAGGTCCATTTATGGACTGAAGCAAGCTTCTCGAAGTTGGAATCTTCATTTTGATGAAGCAATCAAAGAGTTTGGTTTTATCAAAAATGAAGATGAACCTTGTGTCTACAAGAAGGTTAGTGGGAGTGCTATTGTCTTCTTGGTGTTGTATGTAGATGACATACTACTCATCGGGAATGACATTCCTGAGCTACAGTCTGTAAAGACTTGGCTAGGGAAATGTTTCTCTATGAAGGACTTGGGTGAAGCAGCCTATGTGTTAGGCATCAAGATCTATAGAGATAGATCTAGAAAAGTCAAAGTACATACATTGACAAGGTGCTAAAAAGGTTTAGCATGCAAGATTCCAAGAAAGGATTCTTGCCCATGTCACATGATATAACTCTTTCTAGATCTCAGTGTCCGAGTACACCTGAAGAGAGAAAGCGCATGAGTAAGATTCCATATGCCTCAGCAATTGGATCTATCATGTATGCCATGATATGTACCCATCCAGATGTCTCGTATGCCTTGACCATGACGAGCAGGTACCAATCAAACCTCGGTGAAAACACTGGACAATTGTTGAGAACATCCTTAAGTACTTACGAAGGACTAAGAATGCATTCTTTTTCTTTGGAGGTGAAGATGAGCTCGCTGTAAGAGGTTACACCAATGCTAGGTTTTAATCTAATAAGGATGATTTTAGATCGCAAACTGGTTATGTGTTTTGTATTGGTGGTGATGCTGTGAACTGGAAGAGTTTAAAGCAAGAGACAGTAGCCAACTCTACAATAGAATCTGAGTACATTGTCGCCTCTGATGCTGGGAAGGAAGTAGTTTCGATCAAGAAGTTCATCACTAAACTTGAAGTGGTTCTAAACATTGCCGACCCTATAGAGCTCTATTGTGACAACAATGGAACAATCGCACAAGCTAAGGAAACTCGATCTCACTAGTGATCCAAACACATACTCCGACACTATGATCTCATCAGGGAGATCATCGAGAGGGGTGACAAGAGGATATGCAGGAGTTCGATAGACAGTAACATTGCTAATCTACTAACAATGCCCCTTATGCAGTAGAAGCATGATAGCCATTCTAGGTCCATTGGTATTAGATACATGGATGATTGGCCTTAGTGCAAGTGGGAGATTGTTAGTGTTATGCCCAAAATCCAATCATGAGATGATTGTATTTTTGCACATTGAGTCATAATATTTTATTAAGGCATTAATCCAACAACTATCTTTGTTGTTTTGTTTCTACGTAACATAATAAATATAATTGTAACCCTACAATAATGATATTCTCAGGTGTCCCTGGTCTAGTATTATTATGGAGCGGGTTACAATAATACATAGTGACTAGCATATGTGGAGACTAATATGAGATATATAGTCTACATATGAGTACAAGTTGGAGAACTTTTTACTGGACCGACCCACCGTGAGAATGATACATGGATCATTATATGAGCGTCATAAGTGATTCGTATAATGATCATGATATATGTAGTCCTTTGACCTAAGGTCATCAAGGTTCCCTACATGTGAGTAACATACTTTGATACTACCCTTTGTTGCTCATAACTGAGTGAACTTGAAGGAGGTCATTGGCAATTTCACATATCATGCGGAGGGTTTTGTGCGATCAAGATGGGATTTGTCCCTCCTATGTAATGGGAGTGATAGCTTCGATCCCCTTGATAGAGTAAGACTTAAAAAATGCATAGCCATGCTCGGATGAGTTGATATACGATATCAATGTCATCAGTTTAAGTTAGTCTACTCAGTTATCAAGAAACCAAAGATTGGGCTATACAAGAGTGACACATTTCATGTCTCGTGCCTAATCTTGATATCTTGGAGAAAGGGACAATGGCATATATGGGCAATGATCATAAAGGTTTAGTCGAATCACCGACAATCTTATCACTTGGGTAGCAATAATGTGTTGCTAGACACTGCTCATTGTTTATGATCATAAATGTGATTTATAATCATTGTCAACGTGGTAAGAGCCTATTGGGCCCCACACATATAGCTATTTGGATTATTAGAGTGCATGAGCTAATTATTTGGCTTATGGATTCATGATAATTTCGTGTTAATAATTGGCCCAAAAGGTGAACCATTATTAAGCCCGAAATTAAAGTGTAATTGGATTAGGGCTTTGAAACCCATTAAGCCTGGAAGTTGAGTGTCACCATAAATACAACTTTTAGTGAGAAATTCGCAACCTTGCCCTAACCTGCCAAAAAAGACAACCGCACTCTTCTCTTGCTATTCCTTGGATGACACAAGCTAGCACTGCGAGCGCAAGAGAAATGCATTTGCTGGCATGTGGTGGAGGCATGGTGATCCCAAGAGACTCATGTGGATACCATAAAGAGCTTGAACACGTTAACTGTTTAGGTTATGTGATTTGACTCTATAGTTGGGTAAGAGATCTCAACCGAAAATAGGTATGAAAAGTTTTGAACACTCGATTTACCCCGTGTTACTTGGATCCTGGAGGGTATCGGTTAAATTCCGCTCTGCTCGTTTGGCTCTTGAACAAGGTACAATGTCTCTTTGAAAAATGTCCTTGGAAAATTTCTAAGTGTATAATTTTTTCAAACAATTTCAATGCCATGTGTTCTTCAATTTGTTTCCTTCAGTATCTTGGAGTTTGTAGACTCTGGGCTGAACTTTATCTATCACCAAATAAGGTCCATCCCAATTTGCCCAAAGTACACCATAACATGGTTTTCAGGCTTCTAGCTCAGCCTTTCGGAGAACCAGGTCTCCTACCTTGATTTCTTTGGGTTTGACCTTCTAGTTCACTGCAATGGCTACTTTTTGCTGGATAGCTTTTCTTCTAAGTTCAGCCATCCCTCCATGTTCATCAACCATGTCAGGTTTTTCTCTTAAGTCGAGGTTATTCCCTTCTTCGTCGAATACTTGTATTCTTGTGTAAGGTTTTATAACTTCCATAGGGATAACTTCCATGCGACTTAGTGGTCCAACCCACTAGCGTCAGACGAACCGAAGCCCGTAAAGCGTATTGTCCTCTTTGGTATCAACGAGCCGACGAATCGAACTCGCAACCTCAAGGATTTACTCTCCCCTGGGGAAGACGCTGGTGGGTGGGGCCACTAAGTGGCTTGCTAAGCACCCAGGTCAGTTGTAAGCAGTGCTAGTGGGTTCGCCCCAAAGGGGTTAGTAAGCGCCCAGGCCCTTACATAAAATGCCAGGCCCTTACAACCTCGGTTTTGAACATAAGCGAAAAAGGTGTTTCCCTAGTAGCTCTCCTAGGGGTTGTTCAATAGCTCCATAGCACACTTGGAAGTTCACCAGGCCACTTCCCCTTAGCCTCATTCAGCTTCTTCTTCAGACCATGTGTTCTGTTGTACACTTCAACTTGTCCATTACTTTGAGGGTGAGCCACCGGGGTGAAGTGCAACTTTACTCTAAGGTTGGTGGCAAATTCCTTGAACCCTTTGTCGATAAATTATGAACCAAATCTGCATATGATGTTCTCCTAGATGAGCTTCTAAATGTCTTTGGCTGAAATTGTTGCCAACGATTCTATCTCAATCCATTTTGTAAAGTAGTCCACTATAATGATGCAGTACTTAACACCTTCTGGAGCCATAAGGAAGAGACCAATATAGCGAAGGGGCAAGGGCAATTTTCCTAAGTTAGTGCTTCCGATGATGCCCTTTAGATGGGCGCATGTCATTGACACTTGAAGCATCATTTGACAAACTACTGGGCATTCTTTCTTATGGTAGGCCAAAAATATCCTTGCCAAAGTACTACTCCAGCAAAGGCATCAGTCCCAATGTAGGATCCATATATTCCTTCATGAACTTCTTTCAAGATTGCTTCAGCATCCTCTTCACTGATGCACCTTTATAGGGAATTTGAGTACCTTTGTCGGTACAGCTCCTCCCCAATCACGAAGTACCTTCCTGACTACCTTCACACCTTCACAGCTTCTTGAGGGTTTTCGGGTAAGGAGGAAGTTGTCAACTATTCTCTTATAGGATCCTTCCACCCTTTTTCTGAGGTCATAAGTGCCATTATGGCTATGCTTGGAGAATACAGTACTTTGGTGGACTATTTTGACTTAGCCAATATATCTGCTTCCATGTTCTCTTTCTAAGGTACCTTTTCTATTTGTAGTCTATCGAACTCTTGGATTAGCTCTTTGATGAGGTTATGGTATTTTTCCAAGTTAGGATCCTTGGCCCCATATTCAGTTACCACCTCACAAAATGAGATAATTACAAGTGTGTCATAATGGCTAAAAATCATTATATTGTGTAATTCTCACCATAGTGATTGAAGTGTGGGGGGTAAAAGGCATGATCAACACCTCCCTAAAAGTTTTCTAAGTTGGTAACTTGGCCCCCAAGAAAAGCCTAAAGGATTGCTTGTTTGTCAAACAACCTATGGACTCTTTTGTAAGGTTTTGGAAATTCGGGTACTCAATTGCAAAACTCTCAAGAAAGAGACTTGGAAAGTTATGGGAAGGATATAAATGGTATGAAAGTGTTACTGGAGGACCAAATTACTCATGGAAGACAAGTTTGGACAAAGGAAACACTAAAGGTAATAAGGACCTAAATGTCCTAGTGTAAACCATAAGGTGTTCAACCTTTTGACTTAAGTCTAAGGGTGGAATTGTGGGGTTATCCCACCATGGGGGAGGCAGCCAAGACTTGATAATTAGTCAAAAATGTTGGGCACATGTGTACCAATGAGTTTAAGACAAAGAAACCATAATTAGTGAGAAAGAAAATGACATAAAGAAAGGTTAAGCTTGTTAAGTGTGTTTTGTGCCCTTAAGCTCATTTAAGGCCATTTAAGTGGCCAAATCACTTATCCCTCTCTCATTTTCGTCCTCCCCCAGCCCAAGAACATAGCCATACTTCCTCCATAGCCACCACACCTTTAAACTTGCAATTGATTGAAATTGAAGGGAAAAGGAAGCAATTGGAAGCAAACTAGAGCTATTTCTTGGATACTTCAAGGATCAAGCTTGATTTTCAGCCAACCCACTTTGGTAAGGTATCTTTTCTTCTCATGGGTTGTTTTCTGTATTTTCAAACATCCATGGAGCTAGGGCTAAGCTTGGAAGAGAGCCATGAGCTTGATGAACCAAGCTTATTGAGGGGAGTGCACTTATTGAAGGTTTTGTGACCTATTGTCAAGTGCACAAAGATGGCAATGAAATGAGGGTTTCTAGAGTCCAAAGATAGTACTAACTAGTGTTAAAATCCTCCTAAGACCAAGCATTAGCTTGAGGAGGGCTGCCATAGTGATTTGGCTATGTTTATATGTGTTTTATGGACTAACCAATGGTTATTGTTGTTACTGCATTTCATGTGTTTGTTGGTTGTGAATGGCTGCTGCATTTGGTTGCTATATCTTGCATATATACATTTTTGTTTTTTTGGTTTATTGTCTTTGGATGCAAGTTTCAATGAGGATCACATTACCTTAAGAAACCAAGTGTTACCCTTACTAAGTTTTTCAATGAAACTTACTTCCCTCAATTCTGTCATTTCAGATCCAGCAGAAAGATTACCATCAAACTAACCTTTTTGGTTTGTGTTTTGATCTGAAATTTTAGATTCTTGAACTTCCATATGTTTAGTTATGATCTGAAAATTTTGGTGATTTTAAGAGCACATTTGGTATTTTTAATGGTGGTACTTATTGTGTTATGCAGCAGCTGTCCAGCATCCTGTTCTGGAGTCCATTGTGTCTCAGGCACTCTGTAACTTAGGATGTGCATTTAGCTGAGTTAAAACCATTATTTAGTGCATGTATGCATTTACATGCAGTGTATGTAAAATGATACAAGTATGTGAATATTTGAGTAATGTTTTGGCTATGTAAGTGATGCGGTGCAAAGCTGCCTAAGTGTGAATGATGGACTGCTTACTTGTAAATTCTATGTTGGCCATATAAAGTTGCTAGATGCAAGAGCATATAATTCCTACGTGTAATGGACATATATGGGATAGCTTTGGAGGGTTTTCCCCTTATAAATGAAGTGTTTACACACTTATGAAATTTTGTATGGGTAAAATGGTCATAAAGTGACCAGAATTTTGACTTTGCACTAAAAGTTATATATCTCCCTGTGTAGAAGGGATATTGTCATGAAATTTTGACTACACCTAGATAACATCTAGTGGTTGAACTGAGACTTGGAATTTCTGAATTTGGAGCCCTGTACCCAAAGATATGATGTTGCAAAGTTGGCTACATTACTGTTCATTTGGTCAGAATTTTGCAACCAATTTAAAAAATCTATAACTTGGTCCATAGGTAGGCTATTGATGTAAAAAAAATTCCTTGGTTTGATATAAGTCTCTACGTGATAATGGAACAAACAAAATAGGGGAAGTACATGTTAGTGTTGTGCCCAAAATCCAATCATGAGATGATTGTATTTTTGCACAATTGAGTCATGATATTTTATTAAGACATTAATCCAGCAATTATGTTTGTTGTTTTGTTCCTGCGTAACTTAACAAACATAATTGTAACCTTAGAATAATGATATTCTTAAAAGTCCCTGGTCTAGTATTATTGTGGAGCGGGTTGCAATAATACATAACGACTAGCATATGTGGAGACTAATATGAGATATGTAGTCTACATATGGGTACAAGTTGGAGAACTTGTGTACTGGACCGACCCACCATGAGAACACTACATGGATCGTTATATGAGTGTCATAAGTGATTCCCATAGTGATCAGGGTATATGTAGTCCTTCGACCTAAGATCATCAAGGTTCCCTACATGTGAGTCACATACTTTGATACTTTCCTTTGTTGCTCGTAACTGAGTGAACTTGAAGGAGGTCATTGGGTATGTCACATATCATGTGGAGGGATTTGTATGATCAAGATGGGATTTGTCCCTCCTATGTAACGGGAGCGATATCTTCGGGCCCCTTGATAGAGTGAGACTTAGAAAAATGCATGGCCATGCTCGGATGAGTTGATATGCGATATCAATGTCATCAGTTTAAGTTAGTCTACTCGGTAATCAAGAAACCAAAGATTGGGCTATACGAGAGTGACACATTCCATGTCTCATGCTTAGTCTTGATATCTTGGACAAAGGGACAATGGCATATATCGGTGATGATCATAAAGGTATAGTCGAATCATCGACAATCTTGTCACTTGGGTAGCAATGATGTGTTGCTAGACACCGCTCATTGCTTATGATCATAAATGTGATTTATGATCATTGCCAACGTGATAAGAGCCTATTGGGTCGCACACATAGAGCAATTTGGATCATTAGAGTGCATGGGCTAATTATTTGGGTTATGGTTTCACTTTAATTTCGTATTAATAATGGGCCCAAGAGTTGAGCCATTATTAAGCCCGAAATTAAATCCTAATTGGATTAGGGCTTTGAAACCCATTAGGCCTGGAAGTTGAGTCTCACTATAAATACAACTTTTAAGTGAGAAATTCGTAGGTCTCCTTGCCCTAGCCTCCAAAAAGGACAGCCGCACTCTTCTCTTGCAATTCCTTGGAGGACACAAGCTAGCACTGCGAGCGCAAGAGAAACGCATCTACCGGGACGTGGTGGAAGCATGGTGATCCCAAGAGGCTCGTGTGGATACCATAGAAAGCCTGAACACGTCAACTGTTCAGGTTTTGTGATTCGACTCTACAGTTGAGTGAGAGATCTCAATCGAAAATTAGGTATGAAAATTTTTGAACACCCGGTTTACCCCGTTTCACTTGGATCCTAGAGGGTTTCGGTTAAATTCTGTTGCGCTGTTTGGCTCCCGAAACCCAACAGTACATGGCTAGAATGATACATTTTATTAGTGGAAGTTACAGGTGCAGTGACTAGTCACCAGACCTTTACAAGATTGCCTAATGTGTGGAAGCCAAGATTAAGACTTGTGCTAGTGTTTTCCTTCTTTGCTGCCATGGTGTGCATGAAATGTGAATATGTGTGTGATGGTTGGACCAATATGCATGTGTTTACATAGTGCCCAAGAGGGCCACTTGGGTATGCACACTAAGGGTAATGTTCTGATGGCCTACAAAACATTACCAATCCTGGGAGTCTGAATGCACAATTTTAGCACTATAACTGGACTACCCCAGAGTGGGTAACATATTCCCCCATCGTCTGTCGAACCACTAGTTGTGAATCACTGTAAGCCTCTAGATTTTTATACCAACTCATTTTGCCAATCATAAGCTTACTATGAAAGCCTCATATTTGGCAATAATATTAGTGACATGAAATCCAAATTTGATAGCCTTCTACGCTTCCATACCTTCGGGTCTTTGGAGTACTACTCCGGTACCTTAGTGTTCTAATCCTGAAACACCATTAATGAAGAGTTCCCATTTGTGCTGCTCATCTCTAAGGTTACTTGACACATCCTCGGTCTCAGGTAATTCGACAATAAAATATGCTAAGGCCTGAGTTTTAATTGCCTTCCTCAATTCATATGTAATGTCATACTCACCAAGCTCAATGCACCATTTTTATAACTAGCCCAAATGGTCCACCTTCTTCGTGATATCCCGAAGATGTAGGTTACTTCAAACCACAATGGAGTGTCATTAGAAGTACGACCGAAGTCTTCTGCTTGCAAGGACTAAGGCGTAAATCACTTTTTACAATGTTGGATACCTATCTCCAGCATCGTGCAAGGACTTACTAACATAATATACCAGCCACTATTTTCCTCCTCTGTCCCAGACAAGCATCGAACTTATGGCTTTTTCATTGACAACAAGGTAGAGGATGAGGGATTCACCCTCCCTGGGTTGCCGAAGTGTCGGTAGGTAGGATAGGTAATTCTTAAGTTCATCCCATACCTTTTGTCATTTTTCATTCCAAGGGTGTTCCTCAGTGCTAGGCTTAACTTCACATTTGGTTGCTTTGGTGAGCACCTTGAAGAAGGCTTCGCATCGATCCTCATGTTTGGAAGTGAATATGATAAGTGCAGTTATTATTCCAGTAAATCTTTGTATGTCCATGATGGTTGTGGAAGTTCGGAATCAGAGTAAAGTCCCTATTTTTTCTAGACTAGCATATATGCCTTTCTTTGACACCGTAAAGCCAAGGAATTTACCAGCTGTTACCCCGAATGCACACTTTTTGGGGTTGAGACGAATTCCAAATGTCCGAAATTATTGGAAGGTTTTTTGTAAGTCTGTGATATGATCGTTGGGTACTTTTCTTTTAACTATCATATTGTCGACATACACTTACATATTTCTCCCGATCTAGGAGTCGAACACCTTGTTCATCAGTCTCTAATATGTGGTTCTACGTTTTTTAGGCTAAAGCGCATTCTAACATAACAATATGTCCCGACATTGGTTATGAATGCAGGCTTTTCCTCTTCGCAGTGGTTCATCTAAATTTGGTGCCACTAACTGAATGCATCAAGGAAACTCAATAGCCCATATTCGACAATGGAGTCTACCAACTGATCCATTAAAGATAAAGGATATAAGTCCTTGGGATAAGCATCGTTGATGTTTCAAAAGTCGATACATATTCAGAGTTTATTACTCCCCTCATTAGTAGCAACGACAATGTTACTGAGCTAGTTAGGGTATTTGACTTCCCTTATTATATCAGCTTCTATTAGTCATTGAATTTCTTTTTTGACAAAGTTGTTCTATGCACTGAGATGTTGCACTTTTTTTGCCGAGTAGGTCTTGCCTCAAGATGTACTTTAAGACTATGCTGGATTATGTCTGGATTTATTCCGGGCATATCCTTTGAGGAGTAAGCAAATAGATCTTTGTTGATTGATATAAGGGGTACAAGTCTTTCTTTTTCACCTTCAGCCAATTTTTTTCCAAATCGGGTACTTTGGCCAAGGACTAACTCTATGTCCGAAGTTTCTACTTTCTCAATATCACCATTTTCCTTTTTTATACCATCTTTAGTGAATGTGCCCTTCTTCCCTGAAGTCTACGTGTGGACTTTAGCAGGATTCTGCCTTGCTTTGACAAACACCTTCCTAACTTCAGCTTGGTAGATAAGTATCTCCACGTCCGCTTCCTTCACCTCGAATGTGACCATCAAGTACTTCACATCTGTTCAGAGGTTAAGGTTGCCCTGTGTCTGCCTGCCGAGGATGGCGTTATATAATGATGAGACATTTATAACGATGAACCTTGTCACAGTGAAAGCAAAGAGTTCTTCCCTCATCCTGACCGAAGTACCCTTCAACATTAGCAGTAGGTTAATCCATCCTAATACTGGGAGTTCTGGACCAACCTCGAATGTGGGTGAGGTCATGGGTTTGAGCTCATCCTTGAAAATACCCAAGCTTTACAATAGATGGGCAAATAAAAGGTTTTCATTCGATCCATCGTCAATGAGCATTCTCTTTACATCCATCGTCCGAGGTACCCTTGTAGTACCGATGTTGGTGACTCTAACCTTTAGATCGAACATGATCAGCTTTTGGCCCTCCCATTCTCAATTCTTTAGCTACCATGTGTTGTTCTGCCCTTTGGTAGAATTCACTGAGCGTGTCTGAGGGATCCTTGGAGAACTCGTAGAAAAGCTATGAATCCTTCCTCAGCCCTCAAATCATTGTGAGGATTCGGATTTCAGGGCGGAGGTCCGGAACACTGAGTACCTCTCGGATGAACCTTTCAACATAGTCCCGAATGGTCTCCCCATTCTTTTGGGCTATGTCAAACATCTGCACTGGCATCTTTGCTGTTGGTTTGCTCCTGATGAACTGCTACATGAATGCTATAGACAACTCATGGAGCCCCGTAATTATTTTGTGTGCTAAATGGTTGTCCCACGTCGTAACTAGTCCCGAAAGTGTGACTTTGAAACACTTGCAGAGGGTGGCATCATCAGCTCCGTGGAGCACCATACTCCTTTTATACTTAGTTAGGTGAGCTTGGGTGTCACTTCACCCATCATAGGTCTCCAAGCAAGCTACTCGGAAGTCACTGGCATTGGCACTTCCACTATCACTTGGACAAAGGGGAATTCATCTTTGGTGAAGGTCTTCGATAACCTCGACCAGACGGGCTTTCTAGAGACTTATTTCTCCACCTTGTCCAACCTTTCTAAGATCCTCTCCATCAGGACCATAGTCCCATCTTCACCCCATTTTCGAGAATGAAGTGGCAAAGGGGAATGATGCCTTCTTTTGGGCAAGTAACATCGGTGGCGAGGGGACAGGGATTTCTCACGTGGAGAAGGACTCCGACGATGTGAGATCCTTAGCTCATTTAATTTAGACCTCACCATATACTGTTCATGAGACTGCGGGTTCTTCGTCGAAGACTTATTGTGGAGGCTCTTTTGCGCAAGCTTTGACAAGATGACTAACAGCCCTTTTCCAAGTGAGTCTCTGGAGAAAGGGACCTCACATAAGAATGTGCCTGCGACCACCTTTGGTCGAGCTGCTGTGTCATTTCTGCCACTATGGGGCACTGAAAATCGCACAGGAAACCCATAGTAACTGTGATAGGACATTCATCCTTTGGTAGGGAAGGCTCCAGGGGTGCTTGATCGTTTGCCACTGGAGGCTCAGGCGCAGATTGGGACTTCGAAATTCCCTTGTCCTTGGAATGCCGAGTCTCTAGAACGGCAACCTAGGAATGAGTTCCTATAAACGGTGCCATATGATGCTCGAGGAGATCTTCGATGTAGGACATGCTGGACTTCTGGAGATGCTTCGATTGAGTGACGTTTACAGCACTTGAAGAGCGTGGGTTAGAGGATCCTCGAAGTGTTTTTCCGGGGAGGGACTTCCAACGCCCAATTCAATATATGAGAGAGAAGTTGTTGAGAGTAGAGAGCAGAAGACGGGGGCGTCTCATATGTTCTATTACCTAGGAGTTTCCTAAGTATTTATAAGAGGCTTTAGGGAGAAGGCCATTTTCCCTAGTCGAGCAGATTGGGACATATAATCGGCTATATCTGCTCACATTCAGTTCGTACCTTGAGGAGAGGTGTGCTTAGTTGTTCGTAGGCAGTTACGCCTAGGCAGGGGGTTAAGGGCTTGTGGAGGTTCCTTGTCAGTGGTCATATGACCTGTACATTTGTCGTTTTCCCTCAAAACCCTTCAGTTACTTGAGAACCCCCTTCAAAAAGTAGAATATACTTCAAAGGTGGTTGGGGGGAGGCCCATCGAAAGCATAAACCGTGTTTAGGAGGCATCTCCTATACCGAGAGTAGTGGGCCACTATCTTTGAGGTTGATTAGGCTGCTGCCCGAAGGTGGTGGTTGACCTTTTCCGAGCTTGGTCATGTTACCTTCGGAGGGTAATGCCTAGAACTCTACGGAGGTTGGTCATGTAGAGTTCCATGAGTAGCGCTGATCACTTTTCCGACGTTGGTCATAGGGAATTCCTGAGAATGGTGTTGGGTCCACTAATTCTAAGGTCCTGTGAACGATAGCCCTTCAGTTATCAAAATGAACCTAAGCACTTTGTTGAAAAGGACAAAAACGCCTCTACAAAATTTAGATTCTTTATTGGTCTTTGACTAAATCAACAATTTCATCATCCATGACTCCGATTACTGTCAACAACAAAAAGACACACAGGATACACTTTCATTCTTGAAAGATCAACACCAGAGAACAACTCCAAGATCCTAAACTTCAACTCCATCGGGAGACGGACCAAGCAAGCCAGCATAAACAATTTTTTTTTTCCACATAGATCAACCCAAACCTCGTCTTTCACAACCTTCCAGAAATAAAAAACTGAGGCGTTGTTCTCCAGTCTCCACTTTAAAACCTCCGACTTTATCCGTCCCAAGATACCCACTTTTCCCCAGAACCTACTGATGCCCTTCAGCATCTTCGTCTTGCGACATGGTGAATTCCAAGGGAGCTTCCGAGGAGGGCGAACATCTGACGGAGAGGTTCCCCAGGTGGGAAAGTACCTGAAAGACTCCGAAAAAAGGGTTAGGAGGTCCCCGGGATGATTTTCCAGGGAGGAGCCTCCGACGCCCAAGTCAGTTTTCTGAGAAGGTAAAAGGGGACACTCAGGAAGTTTTGCGGTCTTGCCTGTTTGTGTTTTTTCAAGAGAGAGGAGTCCAATCCCTTGCCAGGACGTGTTCCTGTGTATTTATAGGGAAGCCTGGCCCGTTTAGATCACGACACGTGTTCGGTCAGATCTTTTCTATACCTTTGGACGTAGGGGACAAGTAGCCAGTGGCAGGCTCCTTGAGCCTTGAACCGAGTCAAGTCGTGACAAGACCCGGACGGCTTCGGCGCGTCAGGCCGCCGTTTCAGGCAGCATATGGGCGACCTGTCAGAGGCTCCTTAAATGCTCATTAAATGCTCATGCCGTACTCCCGAGGTCCTTTGGGCGAGGTCATCCTTTGGTACGGACGCCTTTCTTCGGGAATCACGTTGGTGGCTCGGGGAGTTCTCTAGCTCGGGAGTTCCGCCTTCGGGGAGAATCTCTCCTGCTTTCAGTAGCTGGTTCTTTTCTCCCGAAGGCGATATGTTCGGTTCCCCGAGAGAGTCAGCGACACATTTAGATAACCTGGCGTTTCAGCCGAAGTGCTTACTTCGTCATGCTCGATTTCGCTTCTGCCGAGGTCTGTGGCAATGCTTCTTTCTGAGCTACGTCAGGCTCCCCGGACAAACCTTCGGGGAAATTCATACTGGGGGAGGCGATAGCCTTTTGGCTATCACAGGCCCCCCTCGAAAAAGCCGAAGTGGAGACTTCGGTTTGTTCACTTCCTGAGGGCCCCTCTTTGGGCCTTGAGTGCAGTACTTGTTCCGAAGACGGACCTTCCGTCCGAAGACGTAGGCTTTTCTTCCATAGCCTGTCTGTTGGTGTCTTCGAAGTAACCTGCTTTCCAGCTTTTTAGGCCTTCCTCAAAGAAGCCGAAGTGGAGACTTCGGTTCGCTGTCTTTCCGAGGATGCTTCTCGGGAGTTTCTAGGGAGTGTTACCTGTGCCAAAGATACACCTTTTTGTCCAAAGATACGGAATGTTCGGCCATAGTTCGGCCATAGCCTGTCTTTTGGTGTCCTCGAGGTAACCCACTTCTTTACTTTTGTAGGTCAGTGAAACGTCGTGTCTCATAACCAAACGTGTCAGTCTGGAGCGGCGTGACGTCTGTCAGAGGGCGTGTTCCTCTTTTGGTGCGATGGCTGACACGTGTCGGCTTTTTGTTGGCTGGGGTTGCATCGGTTACCGCGGGCGCGCCTTTTTAGGTGCAGAAGGGCAGTTATGGCGGCGTTTCACCTTCGCAGAGTACTTATGACGCCGGTCCGCCTACCCCCCTCGGCCTATATATATGCTCATTCCGTCATTTGTCTCTTTTGCTTTTGCTTTTGCTCTGGTTTTCCTTCTGCTCTCTTCTGCTTTTTGCGGCGGTTCTTTCACCTGAGCTTTTTTCCGGTCATCTTTCACGACGGCGTCTTCACACCCAGATTACGGCAAAAGATTTGGTGGGTTTTGATTTCCAGAACTCTTTGTTTTTCAAAGTTTGCCCGAAGTTCATTTTTGCCTTTTCCGAACTCATTTTTTAGCCAAAAATGCCGATTCCTGAAAGTTGGCAGCCTCTTCTTTCTCACCCTTGTTGCACCACTCCTGCAAAATTAGCGAAGTGGAAGAAAAAAATTTTCCTTCCTTCGTACGCTGTTACGAGGTTGCCACGTCCTGACCACTACAGCTTTTCAAACCATAGTAACGAGATCACCGTTTTCCGAGCTCAGCTGAAAGCCGGACTTCGGTTCCCCCCTCCGAAGTTGATTTGCGACTTTTGCCAATTTCATGGCATTGCCGTAAATCAACTTCCTCCGAACTCGTACTGCTATTTCAACGCCTTCCTCTGTATGTGTGGCGTTTTCAAAATAGAACCCCACTTCGTCATTTTTATGCAGTACTACAAGCTCTACGTGGTCCCGAAGGGTGGCTTTTACTTCATGCTACCTCGGGGATCCGGGAGCAAAAAGTATATGTTCACCTTCGCCACTAAGGACAGCTGGCGAGGGTGGCAAAAAAAGTTTTTCTTTCTGAAGATGGAGGAGGCCTGGTCGCATGTTCAGACCAAGTGGGCTCAGGGACGGTTGGAGGACGACGTCGTAGATCCGAGGATACTGTTGACTACCGAGTTGGTTTCCGTTTTCACGGATTTCGATGGGCGTATCTGAGCCGTCGCCGACTGGGGTCCCGAGGTCCTTTCGCGCCCTCTTTACCCCTTCCCCATCAATTGGAGGTTGATGACCGAGGAGGTCCTTCGGGAGCTCGGGGTGGTAAAGGAGCACAAGACGGACCTCGGGATGCCGGCTCCTGCCATCACCGGGAAGGACTCCTGGCTAGTGCAACTCCTTCGGGAGGAAGTTTCTTTCGAAACTTTTTATGAGAGTAAGTTACTTTCTAATCTCCTTGTTATAACTTCGTTCCGGACTCACACTGATGTCTTTCTTCCTTTTCAGAAATGGGCGAGGACACTGCTGCCTTCTACAAAGCCCTTTTCACCGGTCAGCCCGCGAAGGGTGAGCAGACGAAGAAAGCTGCCTCCCGAAGACGGAAAACGTCCGGGGCTGGGCCGTCTGTTTCCAAACGGGCGAAGAAGGATGTGCCCCCCCTCTTCCGGAGACTTCCGAAGAGGTGGCCGAGGAGCCCGAGGCTGCTAATGTGCCTCAGCCCGAGGTTGCTGCTGAGGTCCCTCCTCAAAGCCCTACCCCGTCGCAGGCTCTTCTGGGCGCCGTGGTAGAGGCCCCTTCTGCCGAAGAGCGGCGCCGAAGAAAAGGCAAGGGGATTTCTGCCGAAGAGGCTCGAGCTTCCGACGACGACGTCGTCGAGGTGCAAGCAGGTTTGTTCTTCTAACAAACTGTGGTGCTCCTCTTTTTGATGATCTTTGAGGTTTTCTTGCCCTGACCAATTTTCTGTTTTGTCGTGCAGAAGAGTCGCTCACTCCGGGTTGGGTAGCTGAGCATGCAAAGAGGAGAGCCCTTCGGGACGCCCGCATCCCGAAGGGAAAAGTCCCGAAGGAGCCTTTCTGGACGTTTACGGAGGACATGAATTTGTACTCTGGAGACTGCTAGCAAATGGCTACAGAGATCTCGAAAGGGGTCCTCACCGATGCCTCCTTCAAGGCCATTGCCACGGCTCACCCGGGCGACGATTCTCTCGCCGCGAAGCTTTCCGAACACGCCGCCCAGGTATACTTTGCGTCTATCTTTCTCCCTTGAATTTTTTTTCTAAGTGTTTGGTTTTCTCTTTGTCTTGATGACCTCGCCTTTATCCTTTTGCAGCTTCTGGGATACACCGGCTTTCTCCGAGTTTGGGTGGCGAGGCAGACGGAGTTCCGAGATAAGGCCTTAAAAGCCATAGAAAAAACTAAGGCCATGTGCTCGGAATTAGCTGTCAAGAACCTGCAGCTGGCTCAAGCTGCGAAGAAGGAAGTTGCCACCCTTCGGGATGAGTTCCAGAAAGAAAAAGAGGAACTTTTGAGGGACTCCTCCCAGAAAATTTCTGACCTCGGCTCCCAAATGGCGGAGCTGATCTCGGAAAATGAGGCGCATCAGAAAGAGAAGTCAGAGGCTGAAAGGCTCCTGGCGAAGGCGCTTGCTGAGAAGGCTGCGCTCCAAGCCGAGGTCGATGCTATGAAGAAGGAGACGGAAAAGAAGAGAGTGAAGGAGCTGAAGAAGAAGGTCTAAGATTTGAAGAAGGACTTCGAGGAGCTTGAGGTCGAGAAGGACAAGTCTGACCAGATGACCAAGGTTGGTTTTCAGGACAGGTTCTGTCTTGTTCGGCACCAAGTCCTTTAGAGGTTCCCAGATCTGGACCTCTCTTTCCTGGCGGCCCTGGACATTCCCGAGGGACCTCGGTGGTCCTGGTCTAAGATTGATCATCTGAACCTGCCTCCTTCTATTCCGGCGCCGAAGGTGGTGCAACAGGACGCAGGAGCCGAAGACTCCCGGGACGCCGAGAACCCTTAGTTTGTTCTAGGGCCCTTTTTCTTCTTTCTCTTCTTTTTTGTACTTCTTCTTCTGGCTATCTTTTTTGTAAGCACACCTTATCTCAATAAAGACCTTGAAAATTTGGCTAAATCTTTTTGTGAGATTCTTTGTTTCCCTTTGCCCCGAACTTTATTCGCTCAAGAGACTTCGGAAAACTTTGTCTGTGCTTATCATGGTGACCTCTTTCGCGAAATCCTGATTTGTTCAACTTATGCCCAAAAATTTTGGCTAAGTCTTTCGCCAGATTTTCTCTGTTGTCCCGAACACGTTTGCTCAAGAGACTTCGGAAAATAATACCTTTGCTTATTTTAGCCGGCCACCTTTGTGGAATTCGCACCACTCATGCTTAGGACTTTTTGGCTAAGAAACTTTTTATGCTTTAGAGAAAATTTTTCTTTCTTTGTACAGCACGGTCTTCTTCGCCGAGATTCTAAGCATAGAATTTTCTCAAGGCGTCCGAATGCCACGTATTTTTTAATTCTACGCCTTCGGAATCGCCGAGCTTGTAGACCCCTTTTCGTACTTCGGCAAGAACCAGGTAAGGGCCTTCCCAGTTGGCGCGAAATACTCCGTGGGATGGCTTTCGAGGTGCGAATTCATTCTTTCGGAGAACGAGGTCTCCTCTCTTTATTCCTTTTGGCCTGGCGCGCAAGTTTATAGCCGCGGCCACTCTTTGCTGAAAAGCTTTTCTTCTTAGTTCGGCTATTTCTCTGTGCTCGCCGACGAGGTCGAGCTTGGTTCTCAGGCCGAGGTCATTTCCATTTTCATCAAAAACTTGCACTCGAATTGATGGTTGCACTACCTCGATTGGGATGATGGCTTCTGTACCGAAGATGAGTGAAAAAGGCGTTTCCCCAGTGGCTCTTCGGGGTGTTGTTCGGTAGCTCCACAGTACACTCTGGAGTTCGCCTGGCCATTTCCCTTTTGCTTCCCCCAGCCTCTTTTTCAGACCATCTTTTATGGTCCTATTAGATACCTCTACTTGGCCATTACTTTGAGGATGGGCTACTGGGGCGAAGTGCATCTTTATTCCGAGGTTGTTGACAAAGCCCTGGAACCCTCTGTCAATAAACTGGGATCCATTATCGGCTACCAGTATCCTCGGTATGCCAAACCTGCATACAATGTTCTTCCATACGAACTTCTGCACTTCTTTAGCTGAGATAGTTGCTAATGGTTCTGCCTCGACCCATTTAGAGAAGTAGTCTACTGCGACCACGCAGAATTTCACGCCTCCGGGGGCTGTTGGGAGCGGCCCAATGAGGTCTATGCCCCAAACTGCGAAGGGCCAGGGATAGTCAGCCGAAGTCACCATTTCCGAGGGTGTCCTCTGGATTTTTGCGTGTTTTTGGCAGCTGTCACATTTTCGGACGAACTGTCGGGCATCCTTTCTTAGGGTAGGCCAAAAATATCCTTGGCGAAGTACCACTGCGGCGAGGGCGTCAGTTCCAATATGTGAACCACAAGCGCCTTCGTGGACTTCTTCGAGGATCATTTCAGTATCCTCTTCGCCAACACACCTCTGTAAAGGATTTGCATATCCCTGCCGATACAGTTCTTCGCCTATTAGGAAGAATCGCCCAGAGCGTCTTCGCACTTTTGCGGCTTCGATGGGGTCTTCGGGGAGCGCGTTGTCCGCAAGATACCTCTTTATTGGATCTTTCCAGCCCTTTTCCGAAGTTACTATGCTCAGTACTTCAATGCTCGGGTGGTTTAGTACCTCGGTGTATGTTTTTGCCTTTGCCAGGCAATCTGCTTCGGTGTTTTCCCGACGAGGTACATTTTCGATGCGTATGGTGTCGAACTCTCGAATGAGCTTCGTCACCAGTTCGTGGTATTTTGCCAAAATTGGGTCTTTCGCGCCGTAGTCCCCTGCCGTTTGCCGAACTACCAGCTGGGAGTCACTGTGAGCCTTCAAGTTTCTTATTCCAATTTTTCTGGCCAGGCGCAACCCTGCTATCAGAGCTTCATACTCAGCCACATTATTGGTGGCGCTGAAGCTGAACTTGATGGCCTTTATCACCTCTAGACCTTCGGGTCCTCTGATGATTACCCCGGCTCCTTGGTGTTCGGAACCTGAGGCTCCATCCACATGCAGCGTCCATTCTGGCTCACCTTCGCCAGGATCCGGGTGGCTATCTTCGGTGGTAGGTACTTCGGCGATGAAGTCAGCCAGTGCTTGAGCTTTTATGGCTTTCCGAGGTTCATAAACAATGTCGTGTTCGCCAAGCTCTATACACCATTTGGAAAGCCTTCCCGAATGATCAACTTTTTTCATAACATCCCGTAGAGGCAGACTACTTCGGACGATGATGGGGTGAGCCTGAAAGTATGGCCGCAATCTTCTTCCTGCCAGCACCAAGGCATATATGGCTTTTTGGAGTAATGGATACCTGACCTCGGCGCCGTGCAGGGATTTGCTTACGTAATAAACTGGCCATTGTCTCGACCCTTCCTCTTTCACAAGGACCGAGCTCACTGCTTTTTCTGAAACAGCGAGGTACAGGATGAGGGGCTCTCCTTCGCGAGGTTGTCGCAGAGTAGGCAGTCGAGACAAATAGATTTTAAGTTCTTCCCAGGCTTTTTGGCAATCCTCATTCCAAGGATGGTCACCATCCCCGAGGTCATTTTCTCTTTTTGCTGCCTTAGTAAGGACTTTGAAGAATGCCCGACACCGATCTCCGTACCTGGAGATGAACCTGCTAAGAGAGGTTATCCTTCCAGTGAGTCTCTGCACGTCTTTCACTGTGACAGGAGTTCAGAATTCGAGCAGAGCCTTAATTTTTTCTGGGTTAGCATCAATGCCCCTTTCTGATACCATGTAGCCCAGAAATTTTCCCGAGGTCACGCCGAAGACGCATTTTTCGGGGTTAAGTCGAATTCCGAATATTCTGAGTTGCTGGAAGGTTTCCTCTAGGTCTGTGACATGGTCTTTAGGCATCTTACTTTTGACTATCATGTCATCAACGTAGACTTCCATGTTCCTCCCTATTTGGTCATGAAAGACTTTGCTCATCAGCCTTTGGTAGGTGGCTCCTGCATTTTTGAGCCCGAAGGGCATCCTAGTGTAACAATATGTTCCACCTTCGGTGATGAAAGCAGTTTTTTCTTCATCTTCGAGATCCATCCTTATTTGATGATACCCACTGAAGGCGTCGAGGAAGCTTAGGAGCCCATATTCGGCAGTTGAGTCGACCAACTGGTCTATCGGTGGGAGAGGATAGGAATCTTTCGGGCAGGCATCGTTCAAGTTTCTGAAGTCGATGCACATCCGGAGCTTACTACTCCCTTCTTTTGTAGCAATGACCACATTGCTTAGCCATTCGGGGTACTTGACCTCCCTAATTACATTTGCGTCCATCAAGCGCTGTACTTCGGTTTTGACGAATTTACTTTTGTGGACCGAGATGCCTCGTTTCTTTTGCCGGACAGGTTTTGCTTCTGGACTTACTTTAAGGCTGTGTTGTATTATGCGAGGGTTTACCCCTGGCATATCCTTTGGCGAGTAGGCGAACAGACCTTTATTCATCAGCAGAAAGGATACAAGCTTTTTCTTGTCACCTTCGGCCAAGTTTTTCCCTATTCGGGTATTTTGGCCTGGGACAAGTTCTATTTCTTCCGTTTCTACGTTTGTGAATTCTTCCGCCCCGCCCGTTTTTGGTTCTTCGGTCGGTAGAGTCCCTCCTGCTGTGGTTTGTGCGAAGTTGGCTGCTGGGGCCTTTCGGGCTTTGACAAACACCTTCCTGACCTCGGCCTGGTCGATGAAAATTTCGGCGTCTCCGTCCTTGGTGGCGAAGGTGACTGTTAAGTACTTCACATCTGGGCGAATGTGCAAATTCCCTTGTGTTTGCCTTCCAAGGATGGCGTTGTACGACGAAGGGACATCCATGACAATGAACCTCGTCATTGTGGAGGCAAAAATTTCTCCTTTTCCGTTGATCGAACTCCCTCTCATCATCAGGGGAAGGTCGATCCAGCCGAGGACGGGCAGCTCTGAGGGTCCTATTCCAAAGGTTGGTGAAGTAACAGGCTTGAGGTCGATGCTGGATATTCCCAAGCCTGGGAGCAGATGCGAGAATAGGATGTCGGCGTTTGATCCATCGTCAAGCAATACCCTTTTGACGTCCCAATTTCCTATTCTTGCCATGACCAATAATGGGTCGTCATGAGGGAAAATGACGGAGGAACCATCTCTTCGGGTGAGTTTTTTCGATGGGCTTTGGTACTCCATCGTTGCTATTTCCCTAGCTTTCCTCTTTCTCCCCGAGGATGGCAGTCCAGTGGTGATGGTTTGTATTACCCCCGTCGAAGGTGGGAGGTGCCTTTTTGGACTTCGGTTCCTCCTTCTGTCGGAGTCATACTCATCTTCATCAGCCTTTCCTTCCTCCTCTCTTCTTGCCTTCGGCGAAGGCATTCGCAGATAGCGCCGCAGTTGGCCTTGCTTAATCAGCGACTCGATGTACTTCTTCAACTGGAAGCAGTCTTCGGTGTCGTGACCGTGGTCGCGATGAAACTGACAGAACTTCTTCATATTCTTTTTGTTGTCAGCGGTCATCGCCTTCGGTCGCTGAATCTGGGACCCCTGTTTCTCCATTGTCATGAGGATGTTGGTCCTTGTGGTGTTCAGGGGTGTAAAGTTCGGAGGAGGCTTCCTTCCCCTGAACCTCCGAGGTCGTCCTGTTTGCTCTGTCAGATACTTGGCTTGCTGGCTTGATCCTTTGGGACGGGAATGTTCATTCTTTGGCCCCTCCATTCTTAGCTCTTCGGCTGTCATATGCTGCTCGGCTCTTCAGAAAAATTCACCGAGCGTGTCTGGGGGGTCTTTGGAAAACTCGTAAAATAGCTGTGAGTCCCTCCGAAGGCCCCGTATCATGGCGAGGATGCGTATTTCTGGCCGAAAGTCTGGAACACTTAGGGCCTCTCGGTTAAATCTTTCGACATAGTCACGGATGGTTTCCCCGTTCCTCTGTGCTATGTCGAACATCTGCACCGGCATCTTCGCCGTAGGATGACTTCCAATAAACTGCTGGGTGAAGGCAGTGGACAGCTCCTGGAACTCTCTGATGGTTCCTGGGGCCAGAGAGTTATACCATGCTGTAGCAGGGCCAGCAAGGGTGACCTCGAAACATTTGCATAGAGTGGCATCGTCAGCCCCGTGCAACACCATGCTCCGTTTGTACTTCGTCAGATGGGCCTGTGGATCTGTTCGGCCATCGTACGTTTCTAGCCGTGGTACCCGGAAATCACTGGGCATGGCTGCCTCGACTATTGTTCGGGTGAACGGTGACTCATCACCACAGAAAGTTTCAGATAGTCTGGCCCAGACAGGTCTGCGGGCTACCTATTTTTCCACCCTTTCCAACCTTGCCAATATTTTCTCCATAAGGAGTGTGGCGCTGGGCTCTTCTTCGGGGAAAGGGGATCGTCGGCATCTCTTCGGGGAGTGAGTTCGGCGCTGAGGGGATGGGGACCTCGCCTCAGGTGACGAGCTCCTTCGGCGCGGGGTTTTGGGTCGCTTGGACTCCGTCTGTACCGCAAGCCGTGCCCCGAGGGGCGTGTTTTCTGTTGAAGATTCCTCTCGTGGGTCTCCACTTCCCGAAGTACGATGAGCTGATTTAGAACTTCTCTCTCGAGGGCGCGCTGGCGAAGGAGGCCTTTGGGCCTGAGTTTGTTGTGGCCACCTTCTGTCTATCTGCTGTGCCATTTCGGCCACAACAGAACGCTGGAAGTCGCGCAGAAAACTCATGGTGATGACCAGAGGACGTTCTTCCTCAGGCAAGGAAGTCCCTGGAAGAGTTTGCTCAGTAGCCGGTTGGACTTCAGGCGCGGACGGGGACCTCGGAAGTCCCTTGTCCTTAGAACGCCGAGTTTCAACGACGGCAACCTGAGGGTGGGTTCCCACAGACGGCGCCAAATGATGCCCTTCAGCATCTTCGTCTTGCGACATGGTGAATTCCGAGGGAGCTTCCGAGGAGGGAGAACGTCTGGCGGAGAGGTTCCCCAGGTGGGAAAGTACCTGAAAGACTCCGAAAAAAGGGTTAGGAGGTCCCCGGGATGATTTTCCAGGGAGGAGCCTCCGACGCCCAAGTCAGTTTTCTGAGAAGGTAAAAAGGGACACTCAGGAAGTTTTGCGGTCTTGCCTGTTTGTGTTTTTTCAAGAGAGAGGAGTCCAATCCCTTGCCAGGACAAGTTCCTGTGTATTTATAGGGAAGCCTGGCCCGTTTAGATCACGACACGTGTTCGGTCAGATCTTTTCTGTACCTTCGGACGTAGGGGACAAGTAGCCAGTGGCTGGCTCCTTGAGCCTTGAACCGAGTCAAGTCGTGACAAGACCTGGACGGCTTCGGCGCTTCAGGCCGTTGTTTCAGGCAGCGTATGGACGACCTGTTAGAGGCTCCTTAAATGCTCATTAAATGCTCATGCCGTACTCTCGAGGTCCTTTGGGCGAGGTCACCTTTTGGTACGGACGCCTTTCTTCGGGAATCACGTTGGTGGCTCGGGGAGTTCTCTAGCTCGGGAGTTTCGCCTTCGGGGAGAATCTCTCCTGCTTTCAGTAGCTGGTTCTTTTCTCCCGAAGGCGATATGTTCGGTTCCCCGAGAGAGTCAGCGACACATTTAGATAACCTGGCGTTTCAGCCGAAGTGCTTACTTCATCATGCTCGATTTCGCTTCTGCCGAGGTCTGTGGCAATGCTTCTTTCCGAGCTACGTCAGGCTCCCCGGACAAACCTTCGGGGAAATTCATACTGGGGGAGGCGATAGCCTTTTGGCTATCACCTACACTATAGCAGTAGCAAACTTATCATCTAGGCGGACATTACGCAACCCAGAAGGCCAAAACCACTCCCAGCCAAAGACCCATACACAAAAACAAAATTAACCTACTGTTTGAAACTCCAGGACTATATATTTATCAATCATATCTCATTCGATGTTGCTGTGCAACAATTTTGGTAGTATATAAAAAAGTGAAGACGTTTGACAGATGTCCACGTATCTAGTAAATTATGCTGGTCCTGACAACCAGGAAGGGATTTGAAAGCAATGAAACCCAATCAAAGGAGAACGATGTGGACTGAGATCAGCGAAAGCTTCTGCTTTGTCCGATCTTCTTCGCCCAGCTCCGCGAAGGTTGGGGGAGATGGCGAAGGTTGGCATTCGAAACTCCTCCTCTGTCTTCGACATGTATTTGGGCTCAAAGATTCGAACGGCAGTGATCCTGCTCACCGACTTCAACAGTGACTCGATTGACGACCTCATCTGTGCAAACTTGCTTGCTGTACCCACCAGGCACACTGCAATCTTCGTTCGACTGAGACTTGAATTCCCTGCAACCCTGCCGCACCCGGTTTGATTTAGAGGTGATGAGGGCCTGAAGCTGACGAATTAGCTGCAAAGAAGGAGCGGCTGAAGATGAAAGAAACCTAAAGGCAACTCATTCTGGTGAGTTCCATGTTATGGGGGCTACTATGTAAAAATATTAGAAAACGACGAGACTTGATTGCAATCAAATTAACAGATGAATGCTTGAATTGGAATTAACCCAATTCACAGAACAGAAAAATCAATTTGATCCCTGAAATATGTCTTGTGACATAACAAGCCTTGTCCATTCTTAAAGAAACAACATGATAAGGAGCAACCTACGGTGAAAATATGGTTCTAGCCTATAATACAAAACCCAGGAAGCCCCTCAACTGAAAAACCAAAGGCTAAAAGGTTCCACAACACTATGATTTTTAAGAGGGGTATAATTGGAACACATAAGGGATCAATATCCTAAATGCAAAGGAATCACATGCTTGGGGCTGCCATCTGAGTTAGGACAGTAGAACCTGGACACGTGTCCACATTCTACGTTAGTTGTATCTGTTAGCTTCTAAAACATAGGACACAAATTGGAGCAAAGAAACAATGGGAGGACCAAATTGAGTATGAACCCCTGGCTCTAAAGACACTTGTCACCACCTGCTTAGCCCTTGTGCTTCGTCACATAACTAAACCAGTCCCAGGTATAGTTACCGCGAATATCGGTGGAACGATGGGAATAGATTCGGATGGACGGAGCGACCATCGGCGGTGCGGTCAGAGTCCGAGCAAGGGTTGCAGTTGTTTGCATCAGGCCGAGGTAAGATCATCTGTAAAATCAATTCAAAGAGTGGGTCTTAAGAATCTGGATGAGGTGCTCGCACAGTTTGTGTATAGGGGTGGTTCTCTGTGTGCCGAGGACAAGAAGGTTCATGGCAATGGGAGCATTTTTTACGATGAAAGGGACAGGGTATTTCTGAAGAGGGGAAGGGATGATGCGGCGAATCGATTACGGCTTTCTCCATACTTCCAGATCCCGAATGCTGACGAAGCGATGGTCTCTCAGGATGGAGTTTTGGAGGGAGAAGGAAAGGATTTAGGGGAATTCCCTTGTAGAATCTTCGATGATCAAAAGGGGAAATGGATCAGAAGTGAGCAAAAGAAACAAAAAAATGAGGATGATATGAGCAATGATGTTGGTGATTTTTCTGGGGATGCTGCTTCCGCGAACATGACGAGAACCCTACGCAGGTACGATAATTGGACTACGTTGCGGGTTTCTCCTTGCTTCCAAAATTCGAGTTCTCAGGATGAGATAGCATATGAGGATGGAGTTATGGAGCAGGAAGAAAAGGATTTTGGGGAATTTGATGACAGAAACCCCAACGATCAAAAGTGCAAAAGCAGAAGTGGTGTAAAGAGGCAAAAAAATGAGGGTTATATGAGCATTGATGATAAAGGAAACCAAGTCCTGTTTTCTCCTTGCTTCCAAACCTCGAGGACAGAGGAGGAGATGTTATCTGGGAATGAAAAGGATATTGAGGAATTTATTTATATTAACTCGAAGGATCAACAGGGTAGAAGGGTCAGAAGTTGTCAAAAGAAGCCAAATAATGACAGTCATATGACTGTTGATAATAAGGGAAATGAAATCCAGGTTACTCCTTACTTGCGAACCTTGAGTGGTGAGATATTGATTGTATATGGGGAAGAAAAGGTTTTTGAGGAATTTCTTTGTAGAAGCTCCAAGGATCAACAGGGGAAAAGGGTTAGAAGTTGTCAAAAGTGTCAAAAAAGTGAGGATGATAGGAGAATTCATGATATCGGTGATTCTACAGGATCTGGGGATGCTGCTTTCCCAAACATTTGCCAACTGTTGAGTGAACCAAATAAGCTGGGGAAATTATGCTTTGGAACAAATGGTCTGACGGCTTCTAATGTGCAGGCTCATCATATGTCTCCTGAGTGTAGGTCGATTTTAAGGGAAGAAGAGGCCTCGGCAGATGAAAACAAGGGTAGTGAGAATAACAATGTAGGAGCTCTAGTTGGTAACACATCGAGCATTTTTGGTAGCTTAACAAATGAAGAGGGGAGGAGCATGGGTGAAGCTTTCTTGAGGAGTATGAAAGATAATCTAATTAATTTGAAAGTTGTAAAGGTTTCTCCATATTTCACGACATCTGGACAGCAAGAAGAGATGATAAGTGAGGCTAATGTTTTGGGCGAAGAAGGGCTTGTTTGCGATACTTGTGGTGGTGGTACAAACCAGTCATACAAGAATGAGGCAGAGGCTTCTTTTCCTTCTACTGTTCGTCACACTTGCAGAAACTTGGATAGACAAGTTCATGCAGCGTTGGCAAAAGTTCGCAAGAGGAGAAATCCTAAGATAGCTCATCGAAAAATTCAAAGGGCATGCTTCCAAACATCAAATGGTCAAGAAGGGGTGTTGGGTAGCAAAAAGGTTTTCAAAACTGAACCTCTAAAGCCTTTTGCCAAGACTCGTATCGTGTCTCCTTTTTTCAAAACGAAACCTAGTGAAGGAGAAGAAATTGTAGTCTATGAATCTTCAGCACGTGCAAGAAAAGCTAAGACTTCAAATCTCAGGATTACTCTGACCAGAGCACAAAAGCATGATGAAGCTTACCGAAGAAGAAGTCCTGAAAACACATGGGTCCCTCCACGTTCTGATGTACATCTCCTCCAGGAGGATCATGCTCATGACCCTTGGAGGGTTTTGGTTATCTGCATGCTTCTCAACCTAACAACTGGTTTGCAGGTTTGACCTTTTTGCGTCTTTATGTCTTCTATATTTCGAAATATTTATGTGAACTTAGCTTGATGCTGCTCAAAGTATTGACTCTGTTACAAAATGCTGTATGATATTTCTACGCACCTAAAAAAAAGTTATGTTGAGTTTCTGATTTGTCTTCTTGTGGCACTGTTTTATCATTCTATCTCTTCCATTCTGACAGAAAGGGTTTTTATCAGAGTCATGCATGTAACAGTTTACTATGACCTATAGTCCATCTTGATGTAGTACAGCTGACTAGTATTTGTGATATTGCTGGAAATTAGGGTTTAATTGGCTACATAGTATCTATGATATGCTGAAATAGTAAACAGATAAAAGAAAGCGTAGAAAAACCTTGGACATTATACCCAAGGATCCTAAGTGTCAAACCTAGCCCTAGATTGGGTCATACAATCCAAAGAAATCTTAAAGCTCTCAAAGTCTGAAAACTATTTACCAGTAACATGCTTATATTGAGCTTTAGAAGCCCTATTATTCTAGGTGAAGAAAACCTATTCCTAATAGGTCTTAAATCAATAGTTTGACTTGGAGAACTATTAGAAGCGATAAATAACTCTGAAACACGAAAGGGTCTCTAATTGCCAGAACAGTCTTATTCTTTAAAGAAATTAGTGTACATTTCAACAGTTGAATTTCCTTTCTCTTTTTTCACCAGAACTTCTATTACCAAATGTTATTGATTATAGGTAGATCTTGCGTAAAGAATTATTTTAAGGAGCTTTATGATCATCCTTGAACTACAATGGAAGACCATTGGCCATTGTACCCAAAAAAAAAAAAAAGGGTAGACCATAGCCCCTTTTGTGCTTCCTCTGTTCAATCATTTATAAAAACTCTAAGGCAACCTCTGTTATTGTTTTCATACAGGATTTGCTTGCTTGGTGTCCTCAGAATGCTTTGTTTAGTCGGACTAGTTGTCTATACATATGTTCATAACATGGAGGCTTCTTATACGCATTTCTATTTTTTTTTTCTTTAAACCCTTTTTATGGCTGTTTTGTCGTACAGAGTCTTATAGGTATCGTTTACTCTTACATTGTAATTAGATGTCTCATTCATTTTCTGTCAGTTTCGATTTGTATACGAACACATTATCTTGTATCAAAATGGAAGGTTGATGTTCGCTTTTGGCATATTAGCTGTGTGGTAACCCTGCTTTTTCTTGCAATGATAATCATCACTTGAGAAAGATTAATAAATTTTGTTTTCCATATGATCTGATCAGTAAGGTGTCAGCTTTGAGTGCTCATTTGGTTAACTTACTGAAACATAATGGTTAATTGCACTATACCCTGGACTTCAATAAAAATTACCCTTACCCCCTGAGGTGTAGAATCTACACTCACAAGCGTATTTCGTTTAAGAGAAGGTCTATTTATCACATTTGTGGACATGAAATCGATAATTTGGATTGTTTATTAATTGTCAACAAATTTTGACAGTTTAAATTCGCTAGATGATACTTACTAGATTGCCTTGAATTTATATAGTGTAGAGCTAATAATTTAAAGTTTCTCATTAATGATAAAAAAAAAATTTAAATCTATTGCCAGACAATTACTAGACTATTTGAATTAGGTTTCAAAAGTTAATGCCCCCAACCTACAAAAATCAAGAATAAGTAGATTTTGAAACAGTTTGGGGCAAGTGTAATTAACCCAATATTTCCATAACAGACAGGCAGGATGGGTTTTGGAGTGCGGATTGAAGACAGAAGTAGAATGTGTCCTTAATAGTTCCAGCGATGTCACTGTTTCCATTCGTTGTAGTACTATTGCATGTTCCAACATGTATTTTGGTTGTCCAAAGAGAAGATTCCTAGTTGCTAGTTGCAATATAGAGTTTATTTCTTTCCCTTGATTTTTTTCTCTGTTCTCAAGGAGCAACACTTGATTTACTTCTTGAATGTTACCCTGGAATTGCAAGGTTAAAAAAGTATTACCAGAACTGTTTTCTCTTTGTCCCAATGCTAAGACTGCGACGGAAGTAGCCAGGGAGAAGATCGAAGAAACTATGAAAAGTCTAGGCATAACAAAGAAAGCAGTGGCATTACAGCGGCTCTCACGGGAGTATCTGGAGGAGGACTGGACCTATGTGACTCAGTTGCACGGTGTTGGAAAGTAAGTTGATCCTTAATTTTTTTTTTTGTTTTTATCGGTCATTGGAGCTCTCATGGGCTAAGTTTCCCTACAAGAGAGAGCCCTTTCCCCTCCCTTAAGCCTCCCCTCCCAAGCGATGTTGGAATTCAATCTTAGGACTTAGTTTTCAGCACCATACGTGTTTACAAGCCAAGTAACCTGACATCGTCTAGTTGATCGATTATGCTTTTCTTTGCCCTAATCTTCCTACTTTTCTCGTCTTATCAGCTCATTTTCTTTCTGGCTCTTCCTTGTAATGACCATACAGGTACGCTGCTGATGCGTATGCAATATTCTGTACGGGGAAGTGGGATCAGGTAATTCCCACTGATCACAAGCTAAATTATTACTGGAATTTCCTCCGCCGCACATTGGGACCATGAGGCATGCCCAAGAGAATCCGTGCGATAATTAGTCAACAGAGAGGAGCACTATTTTAAGTAGGACTGAAATATACCGGTGTACCGGTTCATAACTTAGAAGTAGTTAGCCACAAAGAACGGGCAGTTACCCTTGAGAATTTTGCCTTGCTAGGCTTTTGGCCCCTGTTTATGAATTGCCCAAGCGGTTCAATACTTCCAATCCGAACTGATATTTTTGAATGTGCTCCGCACGTAGTTCGTGTTGTCAATTAACTAAAGCCGATCGCATGTATGGTTCACTTCGGCGTGTGTGCTGTGTGTTAGCCTACTCGGTTGCATAAACACCTCTATTAGAGTTCGCCTTGGAACTTTAATATTTTGCCCAAAATTAAATTTATTGTGAGTTGTGTTTAATGGAAATTTGTCAACTGGGCTACATCTCTTATATTGGGGAATGAATGTTAATCCTTATTGTGTGCGCTATGGGATACTAAAGAGGATATATCCCATTGTTTTGTGAATTTGTGAGCAAAATGGAAGGATCTTGACTAAACTTAGATTTACCTTCCTCCGCTGCTGGCTAGAGGCTGGCCGTTTAAAGGGGAGTCAGTCATCTAGAAAACAACCCTTTGGAAGGGCCCTTCGCGTTCCTTCTCCCATTGAAACCCTCATGTTTACAATCTAGTTACATTTTGCTTTTGATTTCACGCACTATTGACTGTGGATCTCACTACTTTTGACACTCTCCAGCTTCTCCTCCTCTTGGTGGAACGTGAGGAGGAGGCGTTTTAACACATATTTTATCTCAAATTTCTGGTTGTTAGGTTTGAGCCCTGTGTCCTTGATTCTGTAGTGGTCTTTTTTATTTGATTCTTGGCTCCTAAGGTTTTGTTTATGATTTGTGGGCCTAAATATGTGATTCACTAGCCTTTAGCATCATAGCATTGCTCTCTGTCACGGTTAACTCGTCAATTATCACGATGAATTTTCTTCCTTTTGTCTTCAACTTGATCAAACTCATCTTGCTGATCGCTGATTCAAAGCTTTGCTTCGATTAAATGGTCTTGGTTTCAATGGTCTAATTAGTTTGCATCACCCTAACCCACTGGGTCAAGTTTATCTTTGACTTTATCTTTTGTCCATGTATGTTGCTTTAGCTAAACGCTTGTTTTGTACTTCTTCATACATGCTCCACTCATTTGCCCACTGTATACATACTTCACTTAGGCTTTGTAAGTTGCCCTACTAGTTTCTAGTTTTGAACCAATTGAACAATCTTCTCATTCCTCTATCATAATATGAACTGCAAGCTGCCTTTTAACACCCACAACAATCCTACTTGTGGTATGAAATTACATTATCTCTGCCCACAAATGTAAAGGATGTTGTCCAGGATCACTTGGTTTAATTGGAATGCAGTGGTTCCACAATTAGATGAAGTTGGCCTGTCAAAACTTGTAATTCTTTAAAACTTCCATGTCACTAGCTAATTAACTTAGAGCATGTGCATGCATGTGTAGCTCTAGCTTTAAGTAAAATAAACAAAACAAGCCACTTAAGAACTCGTGTGCATTTCATAAAGCACTTTATCAAAGACTTCAAGTGTCAACTCTATGTACACCACTTAATGTACATGCAGAAGTAACCTATGTGTATATTACACACTTATATGAGTCTTCACAACACCTATTTTTACTGGAGATTCAGCTTGGTATAGCTAATGTTATAGCCCTCCTAGCGGAATGCTCGGTGGGTAAGGTAAGTTCATAAATTCCTAGTTTAAATGTCTTGATTAAAGGTGAATTAGCAAGATCAAGTAAGTTATCTAAAGGATAGATGGTTCCTAGTTTAATTTGACACCTAAGTGTCACTAGGGGTAAAAAGGTCATTTTGTACCCCGATGTTATAAGTTTGGTATTTAAGCTCATAAGTTGATCTTTTGTACCTAAGTGACAAGAAACCAAAAAGTTGGATGAAATTGCCAAGTTTTAAGACACTATTTGAACATGGGGTCTTTTTGACAAAACTAAAGAACTTGAAGGGCTTAAGTGATAAGTTGGCTATTTAAGCCATTTTTGAACCATTTTCAGCCACTGTTCATCTTCTTCCTCCTTATGAACCCATAGCTCTCCCTCTTCCCTTCAATTCCATGACGAAACTTTGATTTCTTCATGAATTCTTGGTGGTTTTTGGTGCCCCATGAGGTTTATATGCATGAAAGGACTTCCTTTTGCATGGATTTTGTGTGGTGAGCTTGGGATGACGTTTTGAGGTTTGTGGAGCTTAGGTACGTTTTGCCGAAATGGTTTACTTGAGTTGTTCTTGGTTTCTTGAGCTTCCATGAGCCTGGTTCTAGTTAGAATGAGCTTGAATTGATGCCTTATAAGTTGAATTTGCTTGGAACCATAGGAAACATTAGTGGAGCTTTGCATTTGAAGCTCAAAGCTTTTGGTGCTTGATTCTTGCTAGTTCGTATATAATTGAGGTAAGGGATTTATGATTTAAGCATAATTGAGGCCATTCCTAGCTTGTTTGCTTGTTAAATTCAAGTAATTTCATGAATGACATTAGTTGGTGGATGGTAATGAACATGTTGGACTAGGGAGTTTCTAAGGATCTGTGTGGTGTTTATAGACACCATAGGATTGGTTTAAATGGTGCATTGTGGTTTATGTAACGTGTCCTACACGTATGTGAAGTTTGAAGGTTATTCATGCATGTTTGATATGTTTGGAAAGTGTTCAAAGTTCATAGTAGCAAAATCGGAGATTCTCTGGGCATTTTGTAGGTTTGGCGATGCATCGCCAATCGCCACGAGTTCCCACGACGCGTCACCAAGACCTCAGAAAATTGGCAGAACGTTGACAACTGTAGCGACGCGTCGCCAAGACAGCATTTGACACCCGATTTTGTTTTTAGCATAACTTTTAACTCAGGTGTCCGATTGAGGTGATTCAAGATTCCACGCGAAGCTAAGAGGGACTACTATCACCTCCATGTTTTAAAAATAATTAAAATGGCCCAGTTTTAAAATTTATTTTAACTCAAAATGGAGGAACGTTTTAGAGGCAAATTTGTCCACAATGAGCACCATTAGTTGGGTGCAAGGTTTAGTACCATTAGAAGCCTAGTTAAGACTTTGGATTTGACGCTTCAAGGTGGAAACCTTAGTGCACCTAGTCTACAAGGTTTCATGGGTGAAAGGTTTAGAACCCTTGGCGACCTAGCCGTGCCATTAGCCACGAGGTTGCAAGGTGAAACATTAGTGCACCTAGTTGAGATCCCGAAGAACCTAGTAAATGGGTCCAACAATGATCATTGCTACTCCACTAGTGTGAACCCAGTAATGGTGGATAGGGGAGCACCATGGATGAAGGCTTAGTGCACTTGTTGCCTAGCCAAGCCGTGCCTTGTGGTACAAGTGAAAGCCTAGTGCATCCTTGGTAGGTTAATTGGGTGGAGGCTTAGTACACAAGTGACCTAGTCAAGTCTAAGGACTTGAGGCACTATGTGGAGGTTTAGTACACCCACTGGATTTCTTATAGCTCAAGCAAGGAGCATCCACCGTGTTCACCTGCATAACAATAACTAAGGGAAGGCTACATTATTGCGTCAGTTAGTAAGCTACGGATTGCTAGGAGCGAGTTAGTGGCCAGAACTCGCTAGCACGAAGTGACGCCCCGTGAGGAGGACTAACATGAGGAGAGGTCTCAAGGGACCTAGTTATATGTACATATATCAGACCCTCAGGCTGTATGTGCACACAGCAGGTTACATATGTTCTCATACTTGGAGTCCTTAGGATTTTCTTGTAGGTACATTGAAGACCCCTTACTGAGAATCTCGGATTCTCACTCCCTTACTTTTTGTTGTGCAGATTTAGGCGTCGTCGAGCCAGCAACCGTTGAGGGTTGTTGAGCTAGGCTTGTGAGCAGGTATTAAGTTTATTTGAATCTTCATGATTCTAGTTTATGGTGTGCTTGTTGGTTAAGTTATGGTACTAACTACAATTGTCTTTTTGGCCTACAGAGGCTAGTGAAGCACAAGGGAGGGCTTACGAAGCTTGCCACTGGGAGTTTGCTCTAAGTTGGAAGCTTAGTCTTAGATCTCAGTACAGTCATTCAGTGTATAGTTTTAATACACTAGTTTTCCTCCAATGGTCATGTTGAGTAATGTTACTCTAGAGTAAGTCTTGGTGCGAGCATAGTCTACTCTTGTTTGGATGCTTGCACACAATTGATTATGTGTAGTTAATTCCACTTAATTGCATTCAATGCTTTGATAGTTTTAATATTTGTTTTTATCGAAATATGCCTAGGCAACGTTTTAAGTATTGTTTCTTTATTTTATTGATTAAGTCAAAGCATAAATCCATGCATGATTGCATAATAGGATTAAACAACTAGAAGCATAAAGGTTTTAACTAGTGCACATGTAATCAGTTAGCTAACTGCATCTAGTGTGGGACAAGTTCCCATAGGATTCCTGGGCAGGCCCGTGAGGGGTCATGTCAGGTTTTGGTATCAGAGCTCGGTCATGGCCATTGGAGGCTAGTTACTGAGATCTAGTGGTTTGTCCTTATACTAAGGTAGTTAGTACTAACCAACATCTGTGAGTTGTCGTCTAGCTTTGGCTGCAGGTTACAGTGGTTAAACTAGGTCAGGTTTGCTTTTGGATGCGAAGGTCCAAGAATGGATCGTAGCAAAGTAGTGTGGCAACATTGGGGTAGTTGGTTTGTCTTGCGCCAAGGTAAGGCAACACCTTAGTGCTAGTAGTCAGGATGTGACCACCATCCTAGGACGTTGTTTTGGACCTCATTCATGAGGTAGGCTATATAGAAGGATATGGATTCTCCCAAGGTGGGGAGTACAACCAAGCTAAGTGGATTACTCTAGAGGTTCTAGAACTTGAACCCACCAACTTGAATGGGTTAGGCTACGCCGAAGAGGCTTGAGGATGCACTGACCTAAGTGGTAAGCACTTGGTCATGTGGGCTACAAGGCAATGAAGGGTAGCACTCTTGTACTTTCTATCGAGAGTATGAGCTTGACGATAAGTTCCCCATGGCCTTAAGCTAGTATATGAGGGCATTGGACAATCTTTGAGGTGAGCACCAGTAAGTGGTGCAGGATGTAGTAGCTCTTGGAAGAGAGTTAGATGAGTTGAAGACATAAAACAATGAGGTGGAGGTTGGCTCATCCGACCTAGTAAGAGTAAAAGTAACATGCCTATAGTGCAAAGGTCGACTTGAGACCAAGGAATAATAGTGGATTTTAAGGTGAAGGGCAAGGCCTAGAAGTGTAAAGAGTGTATCACTCTTAGCTTACACCGAAGAAGTGTTGCCAGCGGTTGGAGTGGTTATTGAACTAGTTTCAGTTTTGGGCTTGATTAAGTTAAGACCAGCCTAGGAAGTTTATCCCCAATAGTTGTTGCCACAAGGAGTTGACCTAGTGCACGAAGTTGTTTGGCCAGTCAAGTGGTCAAAGTAAGCAGCCATTAGCCAGATGTGAAAGGTAGCCATAGTGAACTCGCGGGCAGTGCATAGCTAGTGTAAGGTAAGTTTTTAACCTTTCACTAATAGTCTAGTCACTTTGTTGGAGTTATGGCATCAATTTACTGGCATAGTTTTGTTTTGCATGTTGGGTAGTTGTTTTGAGCAGGGTTAAGGGCTAACACAAGTGCATTAAGAGGCTAATGACACCAAGTATTGGGTTATTGCCTGATGCCCTAGGACCCACTTGCTAGTGTGTGGACTTACGTAAGTGGAAGCCTAAATGCGTTAGATTGGAAAAGGTTCCAGGGTTTGGTAGGTAATCGTCTTACATGAGTTTACTTAGTGGCCTAATTGTTAATTGGATGAGTTCCTTAAAGACATCAACCAAAGAATAGTTCAGTCTGATGCCGCAAAGGTAAGTAGGTAAGTTTTTATTTAGTTTCTAACCAGTAAATGCAAGAGGTGACTATACAAAGAAAAACAAGGAACAAGGAATTCATCCAAGGGTAAACGGATGGATAGGCTTGTTCGTCCATTAGCTATATACCCTAGGGTTGAGCCCGTAAGAGTAGAACCATTGTTAGGGTTCAGCTTGACTACCTAAAGGCAATAAGAGGACTCAAGCAATAGGAAGGACTGCCGTGGACCAGGGGATAGCATATGACTTGAGCTCATTACCCTATGGTTAAGTGAAGTCAAGGGCCACTGAGTTGATTCATGGAAGAAGAGAGACTCGACTAGTGAAACCAGTTGCGTAGGTAAAGGACTAAGTCTTAAATGGAACCAATAACACTATGGTGATCGCTTGATGTTTATGTTAGTGCTAGTAAGCTAGTGGAACATTGAAGTATTAGTTTGGGATGACCAAGTGATGCCGAAAAGAGGATACTTGCCTTAACCCTATGGGGTAGTGTCCGAGGAGTGCCCGTGAGAAAGAAAAAGTTCACTATGTCTAGTCAAAAGGTGACTTACAAGTAACCACAAGGTGAAGTAATCTCCCACCTAGTAGAGTGTTATACTCAATAATCAAAGTGCCAAGTCGAGCATAGGTATAGTTGTGCTCAAGCATCTATTTGATGGCTTCAGTAGTTATTGTGACTACCAAGGTAGAGAGAAGTCAGTGGTTTGAAGCCCAGTCAATAAGGTTATTGTGTAAATTAGTTAAAGCCCAGAGTTATAACATTTCATGTGACCTTAGTGCCTTTAAATGGAAGGGCCCGTGATTTGTGAGATTGGTTAAGGGCTAGCGGGTGTGCTGAGTAAATTTATCAATTTGACATATGGGTGACACAGTTTAGTCATGGTATGATAGTTGAATATTGAACATGAAGATGGTTCTTTGTAACCATAGCTAAGTGATTAAGAAGTTGATTAAGAATAAGAGGCACATTATAGCTTAGTGAATGGGTTGAGGTGTATAGTTGACTACTGACCCAAGGACACACCCAAGGAGCTAATATGGTGTGTGTAGGGTATTGTGCCCAGCGTACAGGAAAGTGAATAGACTGAGTGTGTAGGCTTCGGGTACCTAGAATACACCGAGTGGAGCAGCCGAAGTATCAAGACCTTTGACTTGGTTAGTTTCTCAATAGTCAAGTTTTTTAGTGCGAGGTGGTCTGAGTTGAGGGCGCATGGATAAGGCCCAAAGGTTGCTAGCTGCTTGGAGGTCTCAGCACTCATGCCAGAAAGATTTTCTCTTGTGAGCATGCAGGTGTAAGAGGCTCTAGAGTAGCGAAAGTAGTAGGGTGATGCTGCTCGGGTGCTGTATGGGTATCCTGCCCAGTGCACCGGTATACCTGATGCATAAGGGCCATCCGAAGGGAGCATTTGGAGACTTGTACTCTAGAGTGGCCCGGGATTTACAACTCTCAGTAGTTTATTCATTCAAAGAGACCTAGAGTATAGTGGAGCTTGGAGTGGAGTATGTCTTAAGAATGCTAGTAGTGTATGTGGGAAGCCCACAATACACTAGTGACACACTTCGCTTAGTAAAGGTTAATAGTTATCAAGTGCTAGACCAAGAGTAAGGAATTAATAGTGTAAGAGTTAGTGGACAAGTTGCATACTTGTTAAGCTAACTTACACTAAGGGATTTGGTAGCTGGCATTGGATGATGAACCTAGGGCAGAACTTTTTTTTTTCTAGTGTGAGTGTTAACGGACAAGTTTAACTTGTTAAGTTAGCTTACACTAGTAGGTTTTAGTATGGAAGAGTAAATGAAGGAACTTTGTTGGTGTTGAACTTTCAAAAAACCATAATAGCGTAAGGGTAGTGAACAAGCTTTTAAAAGCATGTTAAGCTATCTTACACTAAAGGACTCAGCATAGAGGTTGCGGTGGAGGATTTGTGATCACTGGATTTGTTAGGACAGCTTGGAGTAGTCAGCTACGCTTTAGCAGTACTGTGTGCTAAAGGTATGGAGAGGCCATGCCATAGTCTTCAAGAGCCACATTGTATTAATGTGTTTCAGACAGAGTAAGGTCAAACTAAGGTAGATAGGAAAGTGAACAACAACCATACTACAGTTAGAAGTGAGCACAAATAATGGCATTAACCATAGTACCTATACGAGATAGGGCTCGAGTCAAGTGCCTGAAGGGCATTAGTGGAATGAGTCGGGTAGTTTTTCACCAAGTGGGTTGTTGTGACTAGCACCACTTAGTAAGTTTGGTTAGGATGCGTTGGCACCGTATCCTAGGTTAATGTTCCTAAGGTGGGGAGATTGAATTTGGAGGACCACATTCTCCAAGGTGGGGAGAATGTTATAGCCCTCCTAGCGGAATGCTCGACGGGTAAGGTAAGTTCATAAATTCCTAGTTTAAATGTCTTGATTAAAGGTGAATTAGCAAGATCAAGTAAGTTATCTAAAGGATAGATGGTTCCTAGTTTAATTTGGCACCTAAGTGTCACTAGGGGTAAAATGGTCATTTTGTACCCCGATGTGATAAGTTTGGTATTTAAGCTCATAAGTTGATCTTTTGGACCTAAGTGACAAGAAACCAAAAAGTTGGATGAAATTGCCAAGTTTTAAGACACTATTTGAACATGGGGTCTTTTTGACAAAACTAAAGAACTTGAAGGGCTTAAGTGATAAGTTGTCTATTTAAGCCATTTTTGAACCATTTTCAGCCACTATTCATCTTCTTCCTCCTTATGAACCCGTAGCTCTCCTTCTTCTCTTCAATTCCATGGTAAAACTTTGATTTCTTCATGAATTCTTAGTGGTTTTTGGTGCCCCATGAGGTTTATATGTGTGGAAGGACTTCCTTTTGCATGGATTTTGTGTGGTGAGCTTGGGATGACGTTTTGAGGTTTATGGAGCTTAGGTATGTTTTGCCAAAATGGTTTACTTGAGTTGTTCTTGGTTTCTTGAGCTTCCATGAGCTTCGTTCTAGTTAGAATGAGCTTGAATTGATGCCTTATAAGTTGAATTTTCTTGGAACCATAGGAAACGTTAGTGGAGCTTTGCGTTTGAAGCTCGAAGCTTTTGGTGCTTGATTCTTGCTAGTTTGTATGTAATTGAGGTAAAGGATTTATGATTCAAGCATAATTGATGCCATTCCTAGCTTGTTTGCTTGTTAAATTCAAGTAATTTCATGAATGGCATTATTTGGTGGATGGTAATGAACATGTTGGACTAGGGAGTTTCTAAGGATCTGTGTGGTGTTTATGGACACCATAGGATTGGCTTAAATGGTGCATTGTGGTCTATGCAACGTGTCCTACACGTATGTGAAGTTTGAAGGTTATCCATGCATGTTTGATATGTTTGGAGAGTGTTCAAAGTTCATAGCAGCAAAATCGGAAATTTTCTGGGCATTTTGCAGGTTTGGCAACACATTACCAATCGCCACGAGTTCCCATGATGCGTCACCAAGGCCTTAGAAAATTGGCAGAACATCGACAACTGTGGCAATGTTATGCCAAGACAGCATTTGATACCCGATTTTGTTTTTTGCATAACTTTCGCTTAGGTGTCCGATTGAGGTGATTCAAGATTCCACGCGAAGCTAAGAGGGAGTAGTATCACCTCAATGTTTTAATAACATTTAAAATGGCCGAGTTTTAAAAGTTATTTTAACTCAAAATAGAGGAAAGTTTTAAAGGAAAATTTCGCCACAATGAGCACCATTAGTTGGGTGCAAGGTTTAGTACCATTAGAAGCCTAGTTAAGACTTTGGAATTGAGGCTTCAAGGTGGAAACCTTAGTGCACCTAATCTACAAGGTTTCATGGGTAAAAGGTTTAGAACCCTTGGCGACCTAGCCGTGCCGTTAGCCACGAGGTTGCAAGGTGAAACATTAGTGCACCTAGTTGAGATCCCGAAGAACCTAGTAAATGGGTCCAACAATGATCATTGCTATTCCACTAGTGTGAACCAAGTAATGGTGGATAGGGGAGCACCATGGATGAAGGCTTAATGGTAGATAAGGGAGCACGATGGATGAAGGCTTAGTGTACTTGTTGCTGTTGGGTTTCGGGAGCCAAACAGCGCAGCGGAATTTAACCGAAACCCTCCAGGATCCAAGTGAAACGGGGTAAACCGGGTGTTTGAAAATTTTCATACCTAATTTTCGATTGAGATCTCTCACTCAACTGTAGAGTCGAATCACAAAACCTGAACAGTTGACGTGTTCAGGCTCTCTATGGTATCCACACGAGCCTCTCGGGATCACCACGCTTCCACCACGTCCCGGTAGATGCGTTTCTCTTGCGCTCGCAGTGCTAGCTTGCGTCCTCCAAGGAATTGCAAGAGAAGAGTGCGGCTGTCCTTTTTGGAGGCTAGGGCAAGGAGACCTATGAATTTCTCACTTAAAAGTTGTATTTATAGTGAGACTCAACTTCCAGGCCTAATAGGTTTCAAAGCCCTAATCCAATTAGGATTTAATTTCGGGCTTAATATTGGCTCAACTTTTGGGCCCATTAGTAGTATGAAATTAAAGTGAAACCATAACCCAAATAATTAGCCCATGCACTACAATGATCCAAAATGCTCTATGTGTGGGACCCAATAGGCTCTTATCACGTTGGCAATGATCATAAATCACATTTATGATCATAAGCAATGAGCGGTGTCTAGCAACACATCATTGCTACCCAAGTGACAAGATTGTCGATGATTCGACTATACCTTTATGATCATCACCGATATATGCCATTGTCCCTTTGTCCAAGATATCAAGACTAAGCACGAGACATGGAATGTGTCACTCTCGTATAGCTCAATCTTTGGTTTCTTGATTACCGAGTAGACTAACTTAAACTAATGACATTGATATCGCATATCAACTCATCCGAGCATGGCCATGCATTTTCTAAGTCTCACTCTATCAAGGGGCCCGAAGATATCGCTCCCGTTACATAGGAGGGACAAATCCCATCTTGATCATACAAATCCCTCCGCATGATATGTGACATACCCAATGACCTCCTTCAAGTTCACTCAATTACGAGCAACAAAGGAAAGTATCAAAGTATGTGACTCACATGTAGGGAACCTTGATGATCTTAGGTCGAAGGACTACATATACCCTGATCACTATGGGAATCACTTATGACACTCATATAACGATCCATGTAGTGTTCTCATGGTGGGTCGGTCCAGTACACAAGTTCTCCAACTTGTACCCATATGTAGACTACATATCTCATATTAGTCTCCACATATGCTAGTCGTTATGTATTATTGCAACCCGCTCCACAATAATACTAGACTAGGGACTTTTAAGAATATCATTATTCTAGGGTTACAATTATGTTTGTTAAGTTACGCAGGAACAAAACAACAAACATAATTGCTGGATTAATGCCTTAATAAAATCTCATGACTCAATGTGCAAAAATACAATCATCTCATGACTGGCTTTTGGGCACAACACTAACAGTTGCCTAGCGAAGCCATGCCTTGAGGTACAAGTGAAAGCCTAGTGCATCCTTGGTAGGTTAATTGGGCGGAGGCTTAGTACACAAGTGACCTAGTCAAGTCTAAGGGAAGGCTACATGATTGCGTCAGTCAGTAAGCTACGGATTCTTAGGAGCGAGTTAGTGGCCAGAACTCGCTAGCACAGAGTGACGCCTCGTGAGGAGGACTAGGATGAGGAGAGGTCTCAAGGGACCTAATTATATGTACATATATCAGACCTTCAGGCTGTATGTGCAGGCAGTACGTTACATATGTTCTCATACGTGGAGTCCTTAGTGATAGCCGAAGTGCTATCGCCCTTTAAACTCATAAGCTCTGGAAAACTACCACACCAACCTCAAAAAAGGGGGTCTGACACCTTGAACATTCGACCTCGGTGATCCATCATCATCCCTGGGAATGACAGTACCGACCTCGGGAACACGGTGCATCGCCATCCTCGGTAAGGTGATCGAACCGGCTTCGGAAGAGAAAGACTCACTACCTTCGGCAGGAGAGAACGCCCCCGAAAGGGAGCATCCGTGACAAGAGGACTCCTGGATTACTGAAATGATCTTGGAAGAAATCCCCTTATTCCGAAGAGCTCTCTTCTACCAAAGGGATCTCAAGAGTACGGCAGAAACAATTAAGGAGCCTCTGACATGCCGCCCTCATACGCAACACGCCGCCCTCATACACACTCTGACATGCCGCCGCCGCACATGTCCTGTCACACAGACCTACCCCGGCCTTGACCTCTGGCCAGAAGGGCTTGTAGCCGCCTAGAGGCCACCATGCCCAAAGGGACGGATTACATCCGACAGAACACGTGTCGTGATTTGAGCGGGTCATGTCAAGAAGTCATCTCCATTACACCCTCCTATAAATATTAAGGAAATGGCCTCAGTAAATGGGATCTTTGGAGAAAAGATACATTTCACATCCTTACTACTTCTCGCCTCACAAACTATTGACTTGGGCGTCGGAGGCTCCTCCCTGGAAAAATACTCCGAGGACCTCTTAACCTTCATTCTTTGAATATTGCAGGCAATCTCTCCTAGGAAGTCTCTGCTTCAGGCGTTCCTTTCTCATCGGAAGTCCCCCCCAATCTCACCATGTCATACAGCGAAGATGCCGATGGGCATCATCTGGCGCCGTATGTGGGAATAAGTGTTTGTCAAAGCAAAAAAGGCCCCAGCGAAGAGCTGCGCACGGACTTCGGGAGCAAAGTCCGTACTCGCAGGAGAGGCAAAGAGGGAAGAAACAGAAGGCCCCAAGAAAGTAGAAATAGAAGATATAGAACTTGTCCCAGGCCAAAATACTCGAATAGGGAAAAAAGTGGCTGAAGGTGATAAGGAAAAACTTGTATATTTTATGTTAATGAACAAAGATCTGTTTGCCTACTCACCAAAGGATAAGCCTGGGGTAGACCCTCGCATAATTCAGCATAACCTTAAGATACGCCCCGATGCGAAGCCTGTGCGCCAAAAGAAAAGAAGCTTTTCGGCACATAAGAACAGCTTTGTAAAATCCGAAGTCCAACGGCTAATGGAGGCTGGCGTAATAAGGGAAGTCAAATACCCCAAATGGCTTAGTAATGTGGTAATCGCCACAAAGGAAGGGAGTGACAAACTCCGGATGTGCATCGACTACCGAAACGTGAACGATGCTTGTCTTAAAGATTCATATCCACTACCGCCAATAGACCAGTTGGTGGACTCAACCGCCGAGTATGGCCTCCTAAGTTTCCTCAATGCCTTCAGTGGGTATCACCAAATCAGGATGGACCCTGAAAATGAGGAAAAAACCGCCTTCATCACTGAAGTTGGTACATACTGCTACATCAGAATGCCCTTCGGGCTTAAGAATGCAGGAGCCACCTATCAGAGGTTAATGAACAGGGTCTTCAACTCCCAAATAAGGAGGAACATGGAAGTCTACGTCGATGATATGATAGTTAAGAGCAAGCTGCCTAGTAGTCATATCACGGACTTGGAGGAAACATTTTGCCAGCTGAGGATCTTCAGAATCTGTCTCAACCCCGAAAAATGCGTGTTTGGGGTGAATGTGGGTAAGTTCCTTGGATTTATGGTGCAGAAAAAGGTATTGACGCCAATCCAGAAAAGGTCAAGGCCCTTCTAAAATTCCGAACTCCCACAATGACAAAGGATGTGCAAAGACTAATAGAGAGAATCATGTCCCTCAGCAGATTCATCTCCAGATATGGGGATCGCTACCGACCATTCTTCAAGGTCCTGACTAAGGAGGCGAAAAATGGTGGTGACCTCGGGAGCAAGGTACATCCTTGGAACAAAGACTGCCAAAGGACCTGGGAAGAGCTTAAGGTCTACCTAACTCGCTTGCCAACACTCCGGCAGCCACAGAAAGGAGAACCCCTTATACTATGCCTCGCCGTCACTGAAAAGGCACTAAGTTCGGTCCTCGTGAAGGAAGAGGGGGCGGAGCAATGGCCAGTATATTATGTGAGCAATTCTCTGCATGGTGCCGAAGTCAGGTACCCCTTACTACAAAAGGCTATTTATGCCCTGATACTTTCAAGCAGAAGGTTATGTCCATATTTCCAAGGCCACCCCATTATTGTCTAAAGTAATTTGCCTATTTGAGATATCATGCAGAGGGTAGACCACTCGGGAAGGCTTTCCAAGTGGTGCATAGAGCTCGGCGAGTACGATATCACCTATGGAGTGAGGAAGGCAATAAAAGCTCAAGCCTTTGCGGATTTCATTGCCGAAGTACCCATTGCTGAAGAAAGTCAACTAGACCTCAGGAAAAGTGAACTGGAGTGGACTCTGTTTGTAGATGGGGCCTCTGGTTCTGAGCACCAAGGAGCTGGAGTAATCATTCGCAATCCTGAGGCTATGGAGGTCATGAAAGCCATCAAATTCGGGTTTAACGTCACCAACAATATGGCAGAATATGAAGCTCTCATAGCAGGGTTACGCCTTGCTAGAAGAATTGGCGTGAGAAACCTGAAGGCCCACAGCGATTCTCAGCTAGTGGTCCGACAGATGGCAGGGGACTGTACTGCGAAGGACCCAACTTTGGCAAAATATCACGAGCTCGTATCAAAGCTCATTCAAGAGTTCGACACAGCGCACATTGAGAACGTGCCTCGTCGAGACAATGCTGAAACGGATAGTCTGACCAAATCAAGAAAGTCCACTGAAGTATTGAGCCACTCGAGCAGAGCAATAATGAGTATAACAACCTTGGAAAAAGGATGCAAAAATCCCATAAAGAGGTATCTTACAACCTCGGAGCTTCCCGATGACCTTCGCGAGGCAGCAAAAGTGCGAAGACGCTCCGAGCGATATTTCCTAATCGGGGAAGAATTGCACCGACAGGGGTATGCAAGTTCGCTACAAAGGTGTGTCAGCAAAAAGGACACTGAGACAGTCCTCGAAGAAGTCCACGAGGGGGCTTGTGGTTCTCACATTGGAACTGACACCTTGGCAGGAGTAATACTTCGCCAGGGGTACTTCTGGCCCACCCTAAGAAAGGATGTGAGGCAGTTTGTCCAGAAATGTGATAATTGCCAAAGACACACCAAAGTCCAGAGGTTACCCTCGGAATTGATAACCTCGGTTAACTACCCTTGTCCTTTTGCAGTATAGGGCTTGACCTCATCGGGCCACTCTCGACTGCACCTAGAAGAGTGAAGTTCTGCGTAGTCGCAGTGGATTACTTCACTAAATGTGTCAAGGCAGAGCCCTTGGTAACCATTTCGGCAAAGGACATACAAAAATTCATCTGGAAGAACATTGCATGCAGATTCGGCATACCGAGGGTGATAGTGGCCGACAATGGTTCCCAGTTTATTGACAAGGGATTCCAAGAATTCATCACCGACCTCGGGATAAAAATGCACTCCGGCTCGGTAGCTCATCCTCAGAGCAACGGACAGGTAGAGGTATCTAACAAAACCATAAAAGACTGTCTCAAACAGAGATTGAGGGAAGCAAAGGGAGAATGGCCAGGGGAACTTCCTAGTGTGCTATGGAGCTATCGGACAACAACCCGAAGGGCCACGGGCGAGACGCCTTTCTCGCTCGTCTTCGACACAAAGGCCATTATTCCTATCGAGGTAGTCTAGCCATCGGTCAGGATACAAGTGTTCGACGAGGAAGGGAATGACCACGGATTGAGAACTAAGCTCGACCTAATTGACGAACACAGAGAAATGGCTGAACTTAGAAGAAATGCCTTTCTGCAAAGAGTGGCTATGGCTGTGAACCTGCGCATTTGGCAAAAAGGAATCAGGAAGGGAAACCTCGTTCTCTAAAAGGCTGAGTTTGAACCCCAAAGACCGTCTCATGGGGTATTTCGGGCAAACTGGGAAGGGCCTTATTTGGTCCTTGACGAGGTTTGGAAAGGAGTCTATAAGCTCGGCGATACCAAAGGTGAATAATTGAAAAATACATGGCATTCGAATGCCTTAAAGAAATTCTACGCTTACAGTCTTGTCAAGAAATTGTACGGTTAGAAATTTTTGTAAGTACATAAAATTTTCTGGAAAAATAACTCCACCTAAGAAATCTTGCCGAACACGGTACAAGTAAGTACTTGCGAAAATCACACATTTCGTCTGAAGCTGGTTGGGTTATTTTCCCGAAAAGGTGTGTCAACCGAACACGGCTAATGAAAATAGGCCAAACATTGCCAAAAGGTATTCGTCAAAGCTAGCGTTTTCCCGAAGACAGTTGATAAAAAGAGCAAAAAATATCTTCCCAAGGGTCCTGGACCGAAAGTGGTCAAGACAACCCTTGGAAATGAAAATTATTGCTTAGGGACTTAGCCAAATTTTAAAGGAAGGAAAAATGTCATTGAGAAGGCCTTATTACAAGGAGGAGATTACAAGAAGAAGATTACAAAGAAAAAGAAGAAGACAAAGTAAAGCCCTAGACACCTAAGGGACCCTGGTGTCATGAGATGCTCCATCCCCAACATCCTTTGCCGTGACCTTCGGCGCCGGAGGAAGGGAAATGGTAAGTTAAGGAGCTCAATCTTCGACCAAGTCCAGCGAGGCCCCTCGGGGATGTTCAGGGTAGCCAAGAAGGAGAGGTCGAGGTCTGGATATTTCGCCAAAACTTGGTGTCGAGCTACACAGAAGCCATCTTGAAAGGCAACTTTAGTCACCTGATTAGCCTTGTCTTTCTCAACAGACAAGTTTTCCACCTTATTCTGCAAACTGGCGACCTCCTTCTCCAGCTTCTTCGTCTTCTTCTTCTTCTTTGTCTTCTTCTTCAGGGCCTCAACCTTAGCCTAAAGATCGGCATTGTTAGTGAGGGCCTTCGTCAGGATAGCAGAATCTTCTTCCTTCTCCTTTCGATAAGCCTTGTTGGCAGAAGTAAGCTTGATGACCTTCGTGCCGAGGTTAGACATTTTCTGGGAGAAATCCTTCAAGAGCTCCTCCTGTCCCTTCAAAAGTTCCTCCCAAAGTTTGAAAACCTCTTCCTTGGCAATTCTACTCAACTCGACATTCTTGACGACCGAGATGGCGCAAAACACCTTGGCCTTCTCCAGACGCTATTCGGTCCAAGGTCGGACCAAAGACTATTTTGCTACCCAAGCTCTAAGTATCCGCTATACGCCAAGAGCTATAAAAAATGGGGGGAGGACGTTCGATAAGGTTGCACAAGGAAAGCCAAACCCTTAGAAAAGTTGGGAGAAAAAATAAAGGGTTTGAAGAGTACTTGGGCAGCGTGCTCGGACATCTTCGTGGTGTGGATCTTTTCGTTCCCGCACTTTTCGGCCACGAATTTGAAGGTGGCCTAGGTGAGCACGGCCCTCGCCATTTGGGGAGCCATTTACTGGCCGTCTTCGAAGAACAAATTCATGTCCTCCGTGAAAGACCAGAAAGGCTCCCTCAGGACCTTATCCTTTGGGATATAAGAGTCCCGAAGGGCCTACTTTCGGGCATGCTCCACCATCCACGCCAAGGGCGTCAATTCCTCTGCAAAGTCAAGACACAGTTCCATTAGGACATTGTCCTTTAGCCTTATATCTATAATATTCAGGGTGCTAAAAATGTCCAAGGGACAAACCTGGTGGCACCTCGGCGACGTCATTATCGGAGTCTTGAACCTCCTAAACTTCGGTAGGGACATGTTTGCCCTTGCTTCTTCTGAGCTCCTCGAGTTCTTTAGGAGAAGGGCCACCGGCCGAAGAACCTCAAAGGTCCGCCGAAGTGGTAGGACTCCGGGGAGTGGAGCTAACGGCAAGCTCCAGTGGCAGGACGGCCTGGACCTCAAGCTGATCCCCAACCTCCATGACGTACTCCGGAGGTGGGGGAAGGAGGTCCTTCTTTGCCTTCTTAGCCAAAGACGGCCCACCCTCAGATGTCTTTCACCGCTTCGAGGCCCCCTTCTTCGTTTGTTCCCCCTTCTCGGCTTGACCGAGGAAGAGGGATTTGTAGAAAGTGGCTAACTGATCGCCCATCTCTGAAAAAGAAGGAAAATATCAGTGTAAGTCCAAAGGGATACTTATACCGAAGAATTGGAAAGTGTGGTCCCCCCAAGGATACTTATACTGAAAAATTGGAAAGTGTGGTCCAAAGGGATACTTATACCGAAAAATTGGAAAGTGAGCTCCCCCCAAGGAGCAAGACCAGCCAGGACTTCTTCCCGTTAGCGGCAGGAGCTGGCATGCCGAGGTCCATCTTATGCTCCTTGAGTAGCCCTAGCTCCCGAAGAAGCTCATCATTCATAAGGTTCCACTTAATGGGGAAGGGATACAAGGAGCGTGGTGGGACCTCGGCATCCCAGTCGGCGATAGCTTAGATACGGCTGTCGAAATCCTCAAACCACGCTACCAACTCAGGAGTTAGCAACTTCTTGGGATCAACGACATCCGTCTCCAGCTTCCCCCAGGCCCACCTTGTTGGCATGTGTGGCTATGACTCTGCCACCTTCAGGAAGAAGAACTTCCTTTGCCACCCTTACCAACTATCTCTAGTGCCGAAGGTGAACATATATTTTTTGCTCCCAGATCCCTGAGGCAGCATGAAATAGAAACCACCCTTCGGGACAGGATAGATCATGTAGTACTGCATAAAAATGATGAAGTGTGGTTCTATCTTGAAAAGAGTTGGGCGGAAGTTGATTCACGGCTATGCCATGGAATTGTCAAAAGTTGCAAATCATCTTCAGCGGAGGAAACCGAAGTCCAGCCTTCAGTTGGGCCTGAGAAATGGTAACCTCGTCACCTTTGTTCATGAAGCTGAAATGGCCAGGATGGGGCAGCTTGGTAGTGGCATAGGAGGGAAGAAAGTTTTAGTTGTCCACTTTGCTAATTGTTTTCGAAGTGGAACAACACGGGTGAGACATGAGAGGTTGCCAGCTCTCTGGAATAGCTTGGATGGACATGTGGGGGATAGGGGAAGACATGTTCAGCAAAAGAAAATGACTTTGGAAAAGAGAGTCAGAGGACTTCGAGAAAAAAGAAAAAAGCTTCTGGGACTAGAAAAAATAGAAACCGAAGAGACCAAAGGACCTCTGGAAGAGAAACCCACCAAAATGTTTGCCAAAGTCAGGATTAGAAGACGCCGTCATAAATGCTTGTTGGAAATCGCTCCGTCGCTTGCGCTGCCACAAAAAAGAAAGAAGAGCTAAAAAACAAACGAGAACAAGACAGAGGCGAAGGAAAGCAAATGAGGGGCATGAAGGGAAGGAAGGTTTATATAGACCGAAGAAGGGTAACCGAATCGTTATCATAACTGATCTACGAAGGCAAATCGTCACCATAATTACCCCTCAAAGGTGAAAAGATGCGGCTGGTGTAATCGACGCGACCACCTCTAATCATCGCGCGCCACGTGCCATCCAGCGCGTGAAATGAGGACACGTTTTCTGACACCACGAAAACCCAGGCACGCCTATCCAAACTGATGCTCCTGGTCATGAGATGTGATGGTCCACTGACCTACAATAGAAAAAGTAAAAATAAAGAGAGTGCACACCTCGAGAATACCAAGATACTAACCAGAGGGCAAGCAATGACACCTCGTCTAGGGAGGCACACCTTCGGGTGGCAAAGTGTCTCCTTGTACGATGTCCCACTCTGAGTCCTGTAAGGTGCCCCTAGAGATTCTACGAGCTGAAGTCTCCACTTCGACTTTTCGAGGGGGGGCATGTGATAGCCAAAGTGCTATCGCCCTTTAAACCCATAAGCTCGGGCAAACCACCACCTTCGGAAAGTTGAGCATCACCCATAAGGAATGCGAGCACCAACCTAAAAAAAAGGGGGTCTGACACCTTGAACATTCGACATCAGTGATCCATCATCATCCCTGGGAACGACATTACCAACCTCAGGAACACGGTGCATCGCCATCCTCGGTAAAGTGACCGAACTGGCTTTGTAAGAGAAAGACTCACCACCTTTGGCAGGAGAGAACAACCCCGAAGGGGAGCATCCGTGACGAAGGGACTCCCAGACTACTGAAATGATCTTGGAAGAAAGTCCCCCTATTCCGAAGAGCTCTCTTCTACCGAAGGGATCTAAGGAGTACGGCAGAAACAATTAAGGAGCCTCTGACATGCCGCCCTCATACGCAACACACCGCCCTCATACACGCTTTGACATGCCACCGCCGCACGCATCCTATCATGCAGACCTGCCCCAGCCTTGACCTCTGGCCAGAACGGCCTGTAGCCGGCTAGAGGCCTCCACACCCAAAGGGGCAGATTATATCCGACCGAACACGTGTTATGATGTTAGCGGGTCATGTCAAGTAGGCATCTCCATTACACCCTCCTATAAATATTAAGGAAATGGCCTCAGTAAGGGGGATCTATGGAAAAAAGATACATTTGACATACTTACTACTTCCCGCCTCAAAAAATACTGACTTGGGCGTCGGAGGCTCCTCCCCGGAAAAATACTCCGGGGACCTCCTAACCTTCATTCTTTGAATATTTCAGGCAATCTCTCCTAGGAAGTCTCTCCTTCAGGCGTTCCTATCTCACCGAAAGTCCCCCCCCAATCTCACCATGTCATACAGTGAAGATGCCGATGGGCATTACTTAGGATTTTCTGGCAGGTACATTGAAGACCCCTTAATGAGAATCTCGGATTCTCACTCCCTAACTTTTTGTTGTGCAGATTTAGGCATCGTTGAGCCAGCAACCATTGAGGGTTGTTGAGCTAGGCTTGTGAACAGGTATTAAGTTTATTTGAATCTTCATGATTCTAGTTTATGATGTGCTTGTTGGTTAAGTTATGGTACTAACTACAGTTGTCTTTTTGGCCTACAGAGGCTAGTGAAGCACAAGGGAGGGCTTACGAAGCTTGCCACTAGGAGTTTGCTCTAAGGTGGAAGCTTATTCTCAAATCTTAGTATAGTGATTCAGTGTATAGTTTTAATGCACTAGTTTGCCTCCAATGGTCATGTTGAGTAATGTTACTCTAGAGTCGCTCTTGGGTGCGAGCATAGTCTACTCTTGTTTGGATGCTTACACACAATTGATTATGTGTAGTTAATTCCACTAATTGCATTCAATTCTTTGATAGTTTTAATATTTGTTTTTATCGAAATATGCCTAGGCAACGTTTTAAGTGTTGTTTCTTTATTTTATTGATTAAGTCAAAGCGTAAATCCATGCATGATTGCATAATAGGATTAAACAACTAGAAGCATAAAGGTTTTAACTAGTGCACACGTAATCAATTAGCCAATTGCGACTAGCGTGGGACAAGTTCCTATAGGCTTCCTGGGTAGGCTCATGAGGGGTCATGTCACGTAATGATGCTACAGGACATCTTTTTTATATGACATGTTGGCCTCCAGAGGTGCTTCACCTGAGTGGTGTATATAGCTGTGAAGAACAAGGGTCAAGCGGTTCCCTGGAGTATTACCGGGAAAGGAACCTCTGACACCCAAGTTAGAATGGGTAGAATAAGTATGAGTGTTATGGCTCTCCTCACTGGATACTGATTTGAGGAAGGTAAAGCATTTAAAACTTAGTTTGGAACCTTATTTCAAGTTCACATAGCAAGAGTAGGTAAGTTTAGCAAAGTTCACTAAGTTCCGAGAAGGTTAAGGCACTAGATGAGATTCAGGGGTAAAATGGTAATTTTACATCCTGAATAGTCGGGTTGGATGCTGAGTGTTAAAAAAAAGTTTTTGAAACCAAACTTTTATCTTTAACCCAAATTTAGTTCAAATAAACAATATTTGACCAATGTTTGACTAAGGTTACCTAAGGTAGGGGTTTATTTGTAACTTTTTAAATACTTTGGTGGCTGTGAGGTTTGAGGCTACAAAACTTGGTAAAGGAGGGGAGGGCTTCCGTTTTCCTGCTAAACCGAGCGCATCCTTCTCTTTACCATTTCTTCATCAACTCAAGCCCAAAACCAAAGGATTTTTGTGAAAATTGAAGCTACCAAGGATGTTTAAGCTATAGGAAGCTTGTTCCAAAAAGAATTTCATGTTTTTGAAGCTTGTAACCATGTTTTCCACCATCCCCTATTTTTGATGCGAGGTAACATATGATTTCTTAGTGAATTCTTGTTTATTAGTTGATTGGGAGCTTGGGTTTTGATTAGAAGTGAATAATGGTGTGCTTTATGCCTTTGGTTGCTTGGAACTAGGAAGAACTTTGTGGAACTTGAGTTCCTGAGGAAGAGTAGCTTTTTTCTTGCTTTTGAATTGAAGTTATGGTAAGGGAGTTATGTTTTGAATTTTGATTAATGCTATTGAACTATGTTTGCTTGATTAAATTAAGTAGTTTTGGCGGTAGCATTAGTTAGTGGGCTATTTTGATCATGGTGGGCTACTAGGTATGTGGAGATTGCAATGATGCTAGAATGCATCATAAGAATGCTTGTGATAATTGGTTGTGATATTTGCAACATGTTTTACATGTGTATGAAGTTTTAAGGCCATCCAAGCATGCTTAGTATGTTTGGTAAGTCTCCAAAGTTTGTAGTAGCAAAATTGAAAATTTTGAGTTTTTACAGGTATTGGCAACCCGATGATGTGTCGCTAGCACCATGAAATTTTGACAACATATTGGTAACTAGGGTGACGCGTTGCCACAGTTATAATGGCTGAAATTTTCCAATTTCGTTGGGACATTCGAGGGGAAGTCTAAGGCAATTCTTTGGGTACCTAGGGGTCTAAGTATTTCGAGGGTATTCCGAGGCTTCCAAAATATCTTTGAGACCGAGGAGTTTTCTTTGGTTCACAATAAGTAGGAAAACAAGGTACTAAAGTGTCACAACTAAGTATCACTAGCTCGAGTAAAAGGTTTAGTACCGTCGGTGAGCTAGTCGTGTAGTTAGCCATGAGGTTGCGATGTGAAACCTTAGTACACCTAGTTGGTCTTGTGGCCTAGTTGACAGTAGTCCCACCATAGAGCCCCTGTACAACATAAGAGAGTTTCAACTAGTGATTTATCACTAGTTAGGCTAGTGAGCTATGCTTATTAGAAGGCAAGGCTCTACCTTGTAGTTAAAGGACTAGGTTAAGGAAAGGTCCCAAGGGACTAAGATCTATGCGCATAAGTCTAGCCTCAGGCTATATGAGCTCATAGCAGGTTAGATATGTTCACATATGTGTGGTCCTTAGTAAATTTTCTTGTAGGTAAAGTGAAGATGCTTACTAAGAATTCTTGAATTCTCACTCCCTAGTTATGTTGTGCAGATTTTGACATTATTGGGTTAGATAACCGCTGAGGGTTTTCGCCGTAGTTTGTTGTTGTTGGTATTTCACTTGGGAATCCTTTGTAAGGTTTTGGGAGCCAAACAAGCACAGCGGAATTTAACTGAAACCCTTTAGGATCCAAGTGAAACGGGGTAAACCAGGTGTTCAAAAATTTCATACCTAATTTCGGTTGAGATCTCTCACCTAACTGTAGAGTTGACACACAAAGCCTGAACAGTTGACGTGTTCAAGATCTCTATAGTATCCACACAAGCCTCACGGGATTACCACTCCTCAACCACATCCTGGCAGATGTATTTCTCTTGCGCTCGCAGTGGTAACTTGCCTCCTCTAAGGAATAGCAAGAAAAGAGTGCGGTTATCTCTTTTTGGGAGGCTAGGGCAAAGTTACAAATTTCTCACTACAAGTTGTATTTATAGTGAGACTCAACTTCCACGTCTAATGGGTTTTAAAGACCTAATCCAATTAGGCTGTAATTTTGGGCTTAATAATGGCTCAACTTTTGGGCCAATTATTAACATGAAATTATCATGAAACCAGAACCCAAATAATTAGCCTATGCACTCTAATAATCCAAATAGCTCTATGTGTGCGGCCCAATAGGCTCTTACCACATTGGCAATGATCATAAATCACATTTATGATCATAAGTAATGAGCGGTGTCTAGCAACACATCATTGTTGCCCAAGTGACAAGATTGTCGGTGATTCGACTAAACCTTTATGTTCATTACCGATCTATGCCATTGTCCTTTTCTCCAAGATATCAAGACTAGGCACGAGGCATGGAATATGTCACTCTCATAGAGCCCAATCATTGGTTTCTTAATTATTGAGTAGACTAACTTAAACTGATGACATTGATATCGTATATCAACTCATCCGACCATGGCCATGCATTTTCTAAGTCTCACTCTATCAAGGGGCCCAAAGATATCACTCCGTTACATAGGAGGGACAAATCCCATCTTGATCATACAAATCCCTCTACATGATATGTGACATACCCAATAACCTTCTTCAAGTTCACTCAGTTACGAGCACAATGGGAATTATCAAAGTATGTGACTCACATGTAGGGAACCTTGATGACCTTAGGTCAAAGGACTACATATACCATGATCACTATGAGAATCACTTATGACATTCATATAGTGATCCATGTAGCGTTTTCATGGTGGGTTGGTCTAGTAACAAGTTCTCCAACTTGTACCCATATGTAGACTACATATCTCATATTAGTCTCCATATATGCTAGTCATTTTGTATTATTGTAACCCGCTCCACAATAATACTAGACTAGGGATATTTGAGAATATCATTATTCTAGGTACAATTATGTTTATGGCGTTACACAGAAACAAAACAACAAACATAGTTGCTGGTTTAATGCCTTAATAAAATATCATGGCTCAATGTGCAAAAATACAATCATCGTATGATTGGCTTTTGGGCAGAACACTAACATCGTTGTTATTATAGTCTACTTGGGTTACTTGTTGGTTAAGTAACTGTGCTAACTATAGTGTTTTCTTGGTCACAGAGCCTATCAGCATGTGGATAGGACTTTTGTAACTCACCATTGGGACCTACTTCCAAGGTGGGAGTTAGTTTGAGAAGATCTTGGTCGTGGCTTGCATATTTTGTACTCCTAATTGCCTCATTTGTCTATGATGGAATCCTAGACTCTAGGGTTGCTTTAGGGTGAGGAGCATTAGTCTACTTTATGTTGAATGCTCTCACACAATTGCTATGTGTAGTAATAATCATATAAATGTTGATTTTATGTGCTTTGGCTATTTGATCTTGTTTTCTATGAAAGTACTTGGCCAAGTGAATGTTTTGTGTTTTCTATTTACTCTTGTCAAAGCATAAAAGCATGCATCCTGCATATTCTAGGTCAATCAATTAGTTTCATGAAGTTTTCATCCATGCACTTATATAGGTAGCCAATTGCAACCACTGTGAGACCAGTTCTCTCAGGCTTCCTGGGCAGGGGCCAAGGATGGCCATGTTTGTTTCTAGTATCAAAGCTTAGAGCTCAATTTATAGATATTGGAGGCTAAGACTGAGATTTAGTTTTAGAAGTCCATGTGCTAGGATAGTTAGTACTGACCAACATCTAGGGAATGTCATCCGGATTTTGTTACCCACTATTGGGTAGTTTAGTTATGGTGCCAAAATTGTGCATTTAAAGCTCCTAGGATTGGTATGTTCTGTAAGCCATCAGAACAATACCCTTAGTGTGCATACCGAAGTGGCCCTCTAAGGCACTATGTAAATTCATTCATATTGGTCCAACCATTACACACATATTCACACCATGGCAGCAAGGAAGGAAAACACTAGCACAAGTCTTAATGTTGGCGACCACACATTAGGCAGTCTTATTAAGTGTAAGTGACCAGCCATTGCACCTGAAACTTCTTCCAAAATATTGTATTAATCTGGCCACATAATCCCTTTTTAACCTTACTTTTTTATCAAGTGAGTCTTTAAGTAAACCAAGGAATTTGGTTTTATATCAATAGCCCACCTATTGACCAAGTTATGGTTTTTAAGTTAGTTACAAAATTCTGACCAAAATAAACAGTAACTTAGTCAACTTTGTAATATTATATCTTTGGCTACAGAGCTCGAAATTGAGAAATTCAAAATCCTAGTTCAACCTCTTGATGTGCTCTAGATGTCATCAAAATTTCATACCAAGATTTGTTTTACACAGGGGAATATTAAACTTTAGGTGCAGGGTCAAAAATCTGGCCACTTTTGGACCATTTTGCCCATACAAATTTTCCAAACCATGCAAACACTTCATTCACAAGGGGTAAGCCCTCCAAGGCTTTACCAAACATGTCCAATACACATAGGAATTAGATTATTTTTCATGTAGCAACTTTATGTGGCTAAAACAAAAGTTACAAGGAAGCAGCCTATCATTCACACTTTGGCAGCTTTGCACCACATCACATACATAGCCAAAACGTTACTCAAATATTCACATACTTATCTCATTTTACATACACTCCATGTACATGCGTACAAGCACTACATAATGGTCTTAACTCATCTAAATATGCACCCTAAGTTACAAGAGTGCCTAAAACACAATGGAGTTCAGAAACAGGATGCTGGACAGCTGTTGCATAACATAATAAGCACCATCATTAAAAATACCAAATGTGCTCCAAAAATCACCAAACTTTCCAGATCACAACTAGACATATGGAAGTTTGAGAACCTAAAATTTCATTCAAAACTCAAAGCACAAAGGTCAGTTTGAAAGTGATCTTTCGGCTGAACCTGAAATGGGTAGATTTGAGGGGAGTAAGTTTCATTGTGAAACTTTGTAAGGGCAACACTTGTACTCTTAAGAAAATGTGAACATCATTAAAACCCGAATCCAAAGACACTAAAACAAAAAAATGCAATGCATATGTACAAGATATAGCAACCAAATGTAGCAGTCATTCACAACCAACAAACACATAAAATGCGGCAGCTATATAAACCATAGGTTAGTCCATAAAACATGCAATAAACTTAAGAAAATCACTATGGCAGCCCTCGTCAAGCTAATTCTTGGTCTTAGGAGGATTTTAACACTAGGTATTAGTAACTTTGGGCTCTAGAAACCCTCACTTCACTGCCATCATTGTTCATTTCACACTAGGTCACAAAACCTTCAATAAGTACACTCCCTTCACTAAGCTTGCTTCATCAAGCTCATGGCTCTCTTCCAAGCTTAGCCCTAGCTCCATGGATGCTTGAAAATATACTAAACAATCCATGAGAGCAAGATAACCGTTACCAAGATGAGTAGCCGAATTTGAAGCTTGATCCTTGAAGTATTCAAGCAATAGCTCTAGTTTGCTTCCAATTACTTCCTTTTCCCTCCAATTTCAATCTTGGAGGTATGGTGGCTGTGGAGGACCTATTGAAGAAGTGTGGAGGAGGGTGGTTGCTATTTGGGTCAAATATGAGAGAAGAAAAGTTGAGTTTGGCTTCTTAAATTAGCTTTAGGACACTAAACATCCTTTTTAGCCTTAATCATGGTTTATGTTATTTTCTTTGCCCATAAGCATGATTTCTTTGTCCTAAACTTATTGGTCCAAATTTTGCTCACCTTTTTGACTATTTATCAAACCATAGCCACCTCCCCCATGGTGGGATAACCCCCAATTCCACCCTTTGACTTAAGTCAAAAGCTTGAACATCTTAATGTTTACACTAAGACATATAGGTCCTTAATGCCTTTAGTGTTTCCTTTGTCCAAACTTGTCTTCCATGAGAAGTTTCATCATCCAATAGCACTTTCATACCATTCATATCCTTTCCATAACTCTCCAAGGCTCTTTCTTGAGAGCTTTGCAATTAAGTACCCGAATTTCCAAAACCCTACAAAAAGGTCCATAGGTTACTTGAAAAACAAGCAATCCTTAAGGCTTTTCTTGGGGACCCAGTTACCAACTTAGAACACTTTTAAGGAGGTGTTCATCATACCTTTTACCCATCATACTTCAATCACTATGAACAGAATTACACAATATAATAGTTTTTGGCCATTATACCACACTTTGTAATTCTCCCATTTTTATGATGTGGTAATAGCTTTGGTTGTAGGTTGCTATGGTTGACACTAGGTCTGGAGCTTTCGAGAGGAGGTACGGAACCTAATGAAGGTTCTAGTGACCCGGTTATGGTAAGGTTCGATGAGATATCTAGGGTGCTTCAGCGGTTAACTCAAACTATGACACAAGTGGCATAGGGCATGACTGCCATCATGAATGAGTTGTTTTAAGATCACGAGGACAGAGAAGTTGTCCAGGAGGAAAATGACCTTGGGATGGATTAGACGAGGCATGCTGAGCAATAGCAAGTGCCTAGGGCCCTTGAGAGAAGAGAACATGCCTATGAGCATGAGGTGGAGTAGAAGGATATAGGGGCTCTAAAGAAAGGAGAAACCTCGCGTCAGATGAGGCTACTTAAGAAGTTCAAGACTGTGGATCCACATAATTTTGATGGAATAGGTGATCGCGATCAAGTATAGGATTGGTTGTCCAGGATGAATAAACTCTTCACATGTGGAGGCCACAAGTTAGAATAAAGGATGGCCTTAGTATCTTTCTTTTTGAGAGGAAGAGCTAGTCTATGGTGGGATGATGTAATGGAGATGTTGGGAGAGGGTAATGGTACTCAACCAGAGCATAGGAAAAAGGTGCTCAAGTGGTTAGACTTTGAGAAGAAGTTTTGATAGGAATATATCAATGAAGCTGCACAGGATCAAAGTAGGACCCAGTTTGAGAATTTGATTCAGGGAGAACTATCGATGAGAGAGTATGAGCAACATTATAATTTTCTTATATGATATGCTCCCTAGATGGCCGGAAATGATGGATTGAAGGTCAAGAGGTTTTTCCAAGGCCTTAAGCCCATGCTTTGAAGGTATATGGCGACAGTGGACATCTAGAGTTATTGCAAAATGGTTTAGAAGGCGTTGGCCTTAGAAATGGAGATTGAAGATTCAAAGGTACCAAGCAAAAAGGTGGAGGTTGGACTAACCAATCTAGGTAAAAGTGTTGGGAAACGACCAATGGTGGGAGGGACTATTGAGGATCAAGGTCACTTCAAGAGGAGAAAAATGGGTTTGTGCCCTTAGTGTAGAAGATTCCATGGCACAAGGCCATTCATGTTGGGAACAGATGTCTGTAACATCTATGGTCAAAGAGGTCATTAGGTGAGGGAATGCCCATGGGCTTGATGTTAGTGTTGTACCCAAAAGCCAATCATGAGATGATTGTAATTTTGCACATTGAGTCATGATATTTTATTAAGGCATTAATCCAGCAATTATGATTGTTGTTTTGTTTCTGCGTAACTTAAAAAACATAATTGTAACCCTAGAATAATGATATTCTTAAACATCCCTGGTCTAGTATTATTGTGGAACAGGTTGCAATAATACATAACGACTAGCATATGTGGAGACTAATATGAGATATGTAGTCTACATATGGGTACAAGTTGGAGAACTTGTGTACTGGACCGACCTACCATGAGAACACTACATGGATCGTTATATGAGTGCCATAAGTGATTCTCATAGTGATCATGGTATATGTAGTCCTTCGACCTAAGATCATCAAGGTTCCCTACATGTGAGTCACATACTTTGATACTTTCCTTTGTTGCTCGTAACTGAGTGAACTTGAAGGAGGTCATTGGGTATGTCACATATCATGCGGAGGGATTTGTATGATCAAGATGGGATTTGTCCCTCCTATGTAACGGGAGTGATATCTTCGGGCCCCTTGATAGAGTAAGACTTAGAAAAATGCATGGCCATGCTCGGATGAGTTGATATACGATATCAATGTCATCAGTTTAAGTTGGTCTACTCGGTAATCAAGAAACCAAAGATTGGGCTATACGAGAGTGACACATTCCATGTCTCGTGCTTAGTCTTGATATCTTGGACAAAGGGACAATGGCATATATCGGTGATGATCATAAAGGTTTAGTCGAATCATCGACAATCTTGTCACTTGGGTAGCAATGATGTGTTGCTAGACACCGCTCATTGCTTATGATCATAAATGTGATTTATGATCATTGCCAATGTGGTAAGAGCCTATTGGGTCGCACACATAGAGCTATTTGGATCATTAGAGTGCATGGGCTAATTATTTGGGTTATGGTTTCACTTTAATTTCGTATTAATAATGGGCCAAAGAGTTGAGCCATTATTAAGCCCGAAATTAAATCCTAATTGGATTAAGGCTTTGAAACCCATTAGGCCTGGAAGTTGAGTCTCACTATAAATACAACTTCTAGTGAGAAATTCGCAGGTCTCCTTGCCCTAGCCTCCCAAAAGGACAGCCACACTCTTCTCTTGCAATTCCTTGGAGGACGCAAGCTAGCACTGCGAGCTCAAGGGAAACGCATCTGCCGGGACGCGGTGGAAGCGTGGTGATGCCGAGAGGCTCGTGTGGATACCATAGAGAGCCTGAACATGTCAACTGTTTAGGTTTTGTGATTCGACTCTATAGTTGAGTGAGAAATCTCAACCGAAAATTATGTATGAAAATTTTCGAACACCCGGTTTACCCCATTTCACTTGGATCTTGGAGGGTTTCGATTAAATTCCGCTGCGCTGTTTGGCTCCCGAAACCCATCACTTGACCCTTGCTGGGTCTGCGTAGGAATCCATTCCCTACACCCCCTACCATAGGAAATTGACCTAGTGTGGTCACAGGAATAGTTGAGCCAAGGTTTTTCACGCTAACTAGTCAGGTGACCAAAGAACTAACCCACCATTTGAGGTAATTTTACTTTCCAAAACGGTAGTGTTATAGTCATGTTTTATACTGGAGCTATTCTTTCTGTAATGTTGTCTGCATTTGTAGATAAACTTAAGTTACAGTGAGTAATTTTAGATGAGTTAAGACTCCTTAGGACTACGGGTAGGAGTTTTATTATAACCAATGAGTTGGTTACTAGGTATCCTTTGTGGTTAGGTGACCATGATTTCCCTTGTGAGTTGTGGGTGATAGAATTAAGGTCGTATGACCTAGCTTTAGGAATGGATTGGCTAGCCAAGCATAAGGTGAAAATTAACTGTGCTAATCATTCTGTCGACAATACTGATGCTTAGGGAGCTAGAGTGACTTGCACAAGAGGATTAGCATCCAGTGCTAAAAGTTTGCACCCATAGTCAACAAGGAAGAGTATTATTCTTTGAATAGGGTGGCCATAGAGGAAGAACTCATGGAGATCCCTATAGCCAATCATTTTCCTAAAGTGTTTCCAGTAGAGTTGCTAGGGTTACCACCCAAAAAGGAAACAACATTTTTTATCACTTTCCAGCTTGGCATAGAACCTATTTCATTACCACCTTACCGAATGTCAGCCCCTATGATGGATGAGTTAAGGAAGCCGTAGCATCCTTTACTTGAATGGGGTCTTCTTAGGAAGACTATGGAATAAATTTCCATACTAGTTACAGTCGGCACATGCCCAAAAGTAACTAAAATACTACTCAACCAAGAGACGTTGGAGGCTAAACTAGCATACACATGTATGCTGAAAGACTACTACTGAGATCCATGGTCCATTATGTCTGTCCTTGTGCCACTAGCCGCTACAAGACAACTATAGTTAGCACAACACATAACTAGCAATAAACTAGAATTGATAATGGTTCACTAGGTGGTTACCTGCAACACAAGTACAAGCCTGACAACCCCTCAAGGTCATCGGCTCCTTATAAATTCAATCTACACAACAACACTAAAATGAGTGAGAATTCGAAGATTCCCAGTAATGGATTCGGGTACCTACAAATAAACATTAAAACTTGCAAACAAAAACTTGAGGACACTCATATATATAATATATGAAATATACTGCGGGTTCTGTGCAGTTTGAGACCTAACATATTCGCATATATTGGAGTCCCTTGGGACCCTACCTCTTCCTAGTCCTCGCATGGATGTCACCCCGTACCTAGCGAGTTCTTGGCCCCTAACTTGCTCCTAGCAAGCTTGGCTTGCTGACGTCTTAGTAAGCTTAACTCACTGGTTAACCTTCCTTTTGTTGTTGTACAGGTGAACATGGTGGATGTTTTTTACTTGAACTCCAAAGAACTCATACTAGGTGTATTAGGCCCATACATAGTGCCTCAAGCCCTTGGCTTGTCTAGGCCATTATGGTATTAAGCCTTTACCTAACTAGGTGTACTAGGCTTCCACTTGGTGTCTCGAACTAACAAGCTCGCCTAGACTACCAAAGTACTAAGCCTTGCCCATTTAACCTACCAAGGATGCACTAAGCTTTCACTTGTGCCTCAAGTCACAACTTGGCTAAGCCATAAGTGCACTAAGCCTTCATCCATGGTGCTTCACTATCCACCATTACTTGGTTCACCCTATTATGGTAAGATTTGCTATGGATGGACTTAATTTACTAGGTTCCATAGAACCCCTCATGTGCATTAGGGTTTCTCATTGGTGTCTTAAGCTCAAAGCATCAAACTAGACTACCAATGGTGCTAAACCCCCTTAACCTTTCCTAATGGCCTTATTGTAGTACTTTGAGCTCCTCCTAGATCACTTTCCTTCATGCTTTCTTTGCACCCAAGAAAACTTGATCCATAAACTAATGCTTTAAGGAGTTATAGGGGGTACTAAGGTACCATTGGTCACCTTCCACCCTATGGCCCCTTAAGCACTCATTGACCCCTCACTTTGGAAGAAAAATACAAAAAAATCTAGGACAATTCAACCTTTAGTGAAAAGCATGAAAGTTTTAGATTTTTCTTTTAGCTTCACGTGGAATGTTGAATCGCCTCAATCAAACACCCGAGTGAAAAGTTATGGAAGAAATACTACAACATGTCAATGTTGTAGAGTGTGGGCGCGTAGGCACTGGATCCGGCACTGAGGCGCCAGAAGCATTTTTCTCTCATATTCCAAATGCGGTGTTGGGTGCTGCAGTGGTACTTGGAGCCTAACTGCTATGCCTCTTAGCCTTGCACTTCCAAACTTCATCCATAGCATGTTTGGAGGGCTCCCAAGCCACCCACACCTTCATACCAAGCCTTGCCAAGCTCAAGTCCATTAAAACAGCTATAATAGGCTATTTCCATGCCAAACTAACCAAACATCAAGGTCTTAATTTTACTACCCAAGAGCTTGATTACCACTAGTCCATCACAACACAAACCTCACCATAACCATGCATATCTCACAAACCACTTGAAACCAACATTCAAGCAACTAAGACATGCATTATAAAAGTATGTAAACTAAATTTGTTACCTCAATTGAGAAGAACAAGCAAGCAATCAAGCACCACATGCAACAAAGGCTTCACTAGGGTAATCCTATGGTTCCAAGCAAAAACTAAGATATAAGGCACCAATTCAAGCTCAATCATAAAGCTCAAGAAACCAAGAACAATAAGAAAACAAGAAGAAAAAAAATGTTACGTAAGCTCCCTAGCATGAAAAATGCCATCCAAAGCTCACCACACCAAAACCATGCAAAAGGAAGCCCTTTCATTCATATTTACCTCCTGGGGCTTTGACTTCCGCAAAGAATTGAAGTAAAATTGAAGTTTTGGTTATGGAATTTGAGGTGAGAAGGAGGGTTACAGGTTTGATATGGAGAACATGATTAATAGTGCCCAAAATCCTACCCAAATGTGTTTAAAAGTCCATACCTCCAAAATGCTCCTCCAACTTTTGTTATTTTTGCAAAAGAACCCCATGCTCAAATAGTGCCATAAGACTTGGCAATCTAGTCCAACTCTTTGGTTTCATGTCACTTAGGTCCAAAAGAAGAACTCATCAGCTTAAATACCAAACCTGTTGCCTCGGGGTACAAAATGACCATTTTGCCCTGGGTGACACTTAGGTGCCAAAATGACCTAGGAACCACCTAACCCTTAATAGACTTGCTTGACTTGCTAATTCAAACTAATTTAGGCATTGAACGAGGGATTTTGACTTGTTTAAGAAGTCTTACATGACCGTTAAAGGTCTGCTGCCTAGAAGGCTGTAACGTTCTCCCCACCTTGGAGAATTCATCGTCCGAATTGGATCTCCGTACCTTGAGATGAAAGCTAGGATATGGTGCCAAAATATCCAAATGAAACCTAGCAAGGGATGTCAACTTCGCAACTACTCGCCTAGTACTCACCTACCCCACTTACTTAACTAATGCCCTTCAGCTTTTAAGTTGGGCCCTTACCTATATAGGTATAATAGCTAGCATTATAGTTTGTGCTCATGCCATACGACAATCGCAACTACAATACTCAGTGTTGCCCCACCTTCTTTGACCTTGCTCGGCCTAAAAGCACCTTAGTGCTACATCACTTTAAAGACTATGGTATGGGACTCCACTATCATTGGAGTAGAAACATTACTAAAAGACCTCCAATAACTCAACTTTATCCTGCTAAGTCTAGTGATCATACTTCCCCTGGTGCCAAACCTCCTAGCACAAGTTAGCTTAACAAGTTTGCAACTTGCCCACTAGAACTTGCACGTTAAAAGTCTTAATCTAGGTGAAACACCTAACTTCCTGTACCACTTAGTGCAAGATAGCTTAACAAGCATAGAACTTGTCCACTAACTCTCACATTGATGGTTCTTCATTGCAGGCGTGGTACTCGACACTCTAGACAGCCACTAGACTAAGTGTGTCACTCGTGTACCATGGCATCACCATAACACACCTTTAGCACCCAAGGCATACTCCACTCCATACTCCACTATACTCTAGGGTTCTTCCGAACAAATGGTCTACCAAGACTTGTACGTGTTGGCACACCCTAGAGTATAAGTTTGGGACGCTCCTCTTTGATGGCGCCTATGCTTCAGGCATCCTAGTGCATCATGTGGGATATGTATGCACTACCTGAGCATTGTAGTCTTACTGCCCTTGCCACTTTGGAGCTCCTTACGCTTGCATTACTACCAAAGAAAAATTTCTCTGGTGCAAGTGCCAGAATCTCCATGTGGCTAGCAGTCTTTCGGCCTCATCGTGGCTCCTCAGATTAGGTTTCCTTGCACCCAATAATTGGATACCAATTTGCTACCTGAACTGAGGTCTTGATGTAACCACCTCACAAAAATAGGAGAATTATAAAGTGTGGCGTAATGATCAATAACCATTATATTGTGTAATTCTCACTATAGTGATTGAAGTGTGAGGGGTAAAATACATGATCAACACCTCCATGAAAGTGTTTTAAGTTGGTAAATTGGCCCCCAAGAAAATCCTTAAGGATTGCTTGTTTGTCAAGCAACCTATGGACTTTTTTTTGTAAGGTTTTGGAAATTTGGGTACTTACAAAACTGTCAAGAAAGAGCTTTGGAAAGTTATGGGAAGGATATGAGTGATATGAAAGTGCTATTGGAGGACCAAATTGCTTATGAAAGACAATTGTGGACAAAGAAAAGCATAAAGGGCTTTAAGGACTTAAGTGTCCTAGTGTAAGCCTTTGGTTGTTTATGCTTATGACTAAAGTCAAATGGAAACATTTTGGAGTTATCCTACTCAAGAAAAGGAAGCCAAAGCATGGTAAGGATGGTCAAATGTTGTTACCCACTCTAGGGTAGTCTAGTTACGGTGCCAAAACTGTGCATTTAAACTCCCATAATTGGTGTGTCCTGTAGGTCATTAGAATAACACCGCTAGTGTACATACTTAAGTGACCCTCTTGAGCACTATGCAAATAAATGCATATTGGTCTAACCATAACACACATATTTACATTTATGCACACTATGGTAGCTAAGAAGGAAAACACTAGCACATGTCTTAGTTTTGGCTTCCACACATTAGGCAATTTTGTAAGTTCTAGTGACCAGCCACTGCACCTGTAACTTCCACTAATAAATTGTTTCATTCTAGCCATGTAACCCCTTACTTTCCTTGTTCCATTATCAAGTAGAGACTTAGAGCAAACCAAGGAATTTTGTTTTACATAAATAGCCCACCTATGGACCAATTTATGGATTTTTTAAGTTGGTTACAAAATTCTGACCAAATGAACAGTAACTTAGCCAAATTTGCAACATCATCTCTTTGTCTACAGGGCTCCAAATTCAGAAATTCAAAATCCCAGTTCAATATCTAGATGTTCTCTAGATGTGGTCAAAATTTCATACAAATACTCCTTCTACACAGGGACATATAGAACTTTAAGTCCAAAGTCAAAATTCTGGTCACTTTCTGACCATTTTGCCCATACAAAATTTCATAAGTGTGCAAACACTTCATTCACAAGGGGAAAGCCCTTCAAGGCTACTCTATATATGTCCATTACACAAAGGAATTACATTCCCTTGCTTTTAACAACTTTATGTGGCCAAAACAGAATTTACAAGTAAGCAGCCCATCATTCACACTTAGGTAGCTTTGCACCACATCACTCACATAGCCAAAACATTACTCAAATGTTCACATACTTGTCTCATCTTACATACACTACATGTACATGCATACATGAACTACATAATGGTCTTAACTTAGCTAAATACACACCCTAAGTTACAGGAGTTGTTACCACCTCATAAAATGGGAGAATTACAAGTGTGTCATAATGGCTAAAAACCATTATATTGTGTAATTCTCACCATAGTGTTTGAAGTGTGGGGGGTAAAAGGCATGATCAACACCTCCTTAAAAGTGTTCTAAGTTGTTAACTTGGCCCCCAAGAAAAGCCTTAAGGATTGCTTGTTTGTCAAGCAACCTATGGACTTTTTTGTAAGGTTTTGGAAATTCGGGTACTCAATTGCAAAACTCTCAAGAAAGAGACTTGGAGAGTTATGGGAAGGATATAAATGGTATGAAAGTGCTATTGGAGGACCAAATTACTCATGGATGGCAAGTTTGAACAAAGGAAACACTAAAGGCAATAAGGACCTAAATGTCCTAGTGTAAACCTTAAGGTGTTCAAGCTTTTGACTTAAGTTTAAGGGTGGAATTTTGGGGTTATCCCACCATGGGGGAGGCAGCCATGACTTGATAATTAGTCAATAATGTTGGGCACATGTGTACCAATGAGATTAAGACAAAGAAACCATAATTAGTGAGAAGGAAAATGACATAAAGCAAGGTTAAACTTGTTAAGTGTGTTTTGGTGCCCTTAAGCTCGTTTAAGGCCATTTAAGTGGCCAAATCACTTATACCTCTCTCATTTTCGTCCTCCCCCAGCCCAAGAACACAGCCATACTTCCTCCATATCCACCACACCTTCAAACTTGCAATTGATTGAAATTGAAGGCAAAAGGAAGCAATTGGAAGCAAACTAGAGTTATTTCTTGCATACTTCAAGGATTATGCTTCAAATTCGGCCTACTCACTTTGGTAACGGTTCTCTTGCTCTCATGGACTGTTTTTTTCCATTTTCAAACATCCATGGAGCTAGGGCTAAGCTTGGAAGAGAGCCATGTGCTTGATGAACCAAGCTTAGTGAGGGGAGTGCACTTATTGAAAGTTTTGTGACCTAGTGTGAAGTGCACAATGATGGCAGTAAAGTGAGGGTTTCAAAGTTAGTGCTAAATATTGTTAAAATCCTCCTAAGACCAAGCATTAGCTTGAGGAGGGCTTCCATAGTGATTTGGTTATGTTTATTATGTGGTTTATGGACTAATCTATGGTATATGTTGCTGCCACATTTCATGTGTTTGTTGTTTGTGTTTGGCTGCTGCATTTGGTTGCTATATATTGTATATATGCATTGTGGTTTTTGTGTTTTAGTGTCTTTTGATGCAGGTTTTAATGAGGATTACATTACCTTAAGAAACCAAGTGTTACCCTTACTAAGTTTCTCAATGAAACTTACTCCCCTCAATTCTGTCATTTCAGGTCCAGCTGAAAGCTCACCTTCAAACTAACCTTTATGGTTTGAGTTTTGATCTGAAATTTTAGGTACACGAACTTCCATATGTCTATTTGTGATATGGAAATTTTGGTAATTTTAGGAGCATATTTGGTATTTTTAATGGTGGTACTTACTGTGCTGTGCAGCAGCTGTCCAGCATCCTGTTTTTGGAGTCCATTGTGTCTCAGGACCTCCTGTAACCTAGGGTGCGTATTTAGCTGAGTTAAGACCATATTTTAGTTCATGTATGCATGTACATGTAGTGTATGTAAGATGAGACAAGTATGTGAACATTTGAGTAATGTTTTGGCTATATAAGTGATGTGGTGCAAAGCTGCCTAAGTGTGAAAGATAGGCTGCGTACTTGTAAATTCTGTTTTGGCCACATAAAGTTGCTAGATGCAAGAGAATGTAATTAATATGCATAATGGACATGTATGGGATAGCCTTGGATGGCTTTCCCCTTGTGAATGAAGTGTTTGCATGGTTTGGAAAAATTGTATGGGCAAAATGGTCCAAAAGTTGCCAGAATTTTGACCATGTACCTAAAGTTTAGTATCTCCTTGTGTAGAATCACACCTAGAGAACATCTACAGGTTGAACTGGAATTTAGAATTGCTGGATTTGGATCCTTGTAGCCAAAGATATGGCGTTGCAAAATTGGCTGAGTTACTGTTCATTTGGTCAGAATTTTGTAACCAACTTTAAAAATCCATAACTTGGTCCATAGGTGGGCTATTGATGTAAAAAAAAATTCCTTGGTTTGCTCTAAGTCTCTAGTTCATAATGGAGCAATGAAAATAGGGGGTTATGAGGCTAGAATGATACAGTTTATTAGTGGAAGTTACAGGTGCAGTAGCTGGCAACTAGAACTTAACAAGATTGCCTAATGTGTGGAAGCGAAAACTAAGACTTGTGCTAGTGTTTTCCTTCTTTGCTGCCATGGTGTGCATGAAATGAGAATATGTGTGTGATGGTTGGACCAATATGCATGTATTTACATAGTGCCCAAAAGGGCCACTTGGGTGTGCACACAAAGGGTAGTGTTCTGATGGCCTACAAAACATTACCAATCCTGGGAGTCTAAATGCACAGTTTTGGCACCATAATTGGACTACCCCGGAGTGGGTAACAGGAGTGCCTGAGACACAATGGACTCTAGAACAGGATGCTGGACAACTACTGCATACCAGAATAAGTATCACCATTAAAAATACCAAATGTGCTCCTAAAATCAGTAAAATTTCCAGATCATAACTAAAAATATGGAAGTTCATGTACCTAAAATTTCAGATAAAAAATCAAACGAAAAAGGTCAGTTTGAATGTGATCTTTCTGCTGGATCTGAAATGATAGAATTGAGGGGAGTAAGTTTCCTTGAGAAACTTAGCAAGGGTAACACTTGGTTTCGATAGGCAATGTGACCATCCTAAAAACCTGCATCCAAAGACACTAAAAAAAAAACTACAATGGATATATACAAGATATAGAAACCAAATGCAGCAGCCATTCACAACCAACAAACACATGAAATGCAGCAACAACAATAACCATAGATTAGTCTATAAAACATGCAATAAACTTAAATAAATCACTATGGCAGCCCTCCTCAAGCTAATGCTTGGCCTCAGGAGGATTTCAACAGTAGTTAGTACTAACTCTGGGCTCTAGAAACCCTTCTTTCTTGCTGCCATCTTTAGCATGGTAACACTAAGGCCGAAACCTTGTCATGCTTCTTTCCCCTTAACCCATACTTGGTTCCTTGAGCTTTTTGCTCTCTTCCAAGCATGGTCTTAGCTTCATGGATTTTTGGAAATACAGTAAAAATTCCAGGAAACTTTAGAAAACTCTTATTTCACTGCCATCTTTGTGCACTTCACACTAGGTCACAAAACCTTCAATAAGTGCACTCCCCTCACTAAGCTTGGTTCATCGAGCTCATGGCTCTCTTGCAAGCTTAGCCCTAGCTCCATGGATGCTTGAAAATATAGTAAACAATCCATGTGAGCAAGAGAACCCTTACCTTGATAGGTATGCTGAAATTATAGCTTAATCCTAGGTGCACTCAAGCAATAGCACCAAATAGCTTCCAATTGTGCTTCCTTAACTTCAATTGCAAGTAGTTTTTAGTTTAAAGGTATGGTGGCTATTGAAGAAGTGTGGAGGTGGAGGTACTATGTTTTTTGCTGCTGGAAGCGACCAAATGTGGGAAAAAAAGACAAAGATAACCACTTATAAAGACTTTAGTGCATAAAACACACTTAATAGCCTTAATTAAGCTTTATGTCATTTTCCTTGCTACAAGACTATGGTTTCTTAGTCTTTATCTCTTGGCCCACATTTGACTTCCTTATCCCATGCCGTAGCAGCCCCTCCTTGTATGGGATAACCCCACAAAACTTCCATTTGACTTAAGTCATGAGCATGGACAACCAAGGGCACATAATAGGACACTTAAGTCCTTAAAGCCTTTTTGTGCTTTCCTTTGTCCATACTTGTCTTCTATAAGTAATTTGGTCCTCCAATAGCACTTTCATACCATTCATATCCTTCCCATAACTCTCCAAATCTTTTTTGTGAAAGTTTTGCAATTGAGTACCCGAATTTCCAAAATCTTACAAAAAAGTTCATAGGTTGCTTGACAAACAAGCAATCCTTAAGGCTTTTCTTGGGGTCCAAGTTACCAACTTGGAACACTTTTAAGGAGGTGTTGATCATGCCTTTTACCTTCCACACTTCAATCACTATGGTGAGAATTACAGAATATAATGGTTTTTAGCTATTATGACACACTTGTAATTCTTCCATTTTTGTGAGGTGGTAACAAATGTGGTCCAAGTGATTAAGTTAAGAAACCATGATCTTGTAGCAAAGAAAATGACATAAGACATGGTTAAGCCAGTTAAGGGTGTTTAGTGCACCTAAGTTAATTTAAGTAGCCAAACTCATCTTTTCTTCTCCCATTTTCGGCTTCATCCAACAACCCACCCTCTCCATACTTGCTCCATGGCAACCATACCTCCAAGCTTGCAATTAGTTGCAACTGAAATCAAGAAAGAGCAATTGGAAGCATACTATTGCTATTGGTTGGGTGCACCAAGAATCAAGCTCAAAATTTGGCATACACATCAAGGTAAGGAGTTATCTTACTCTCATGGAATGTTTACTGTATTATTCAAACATCCATGGAGCCAGGGCTCAGTGTAGAAGAGAGCCAAGTGCTTGATGAACCAAGCTTAGCAATGAGAGTGCACTTAGTGAAGGTTTTGTGACCTAGTGTCAAGTGTACAATGATTACAGTGAATTTAAGGGTTTCTAGAGCCCAAAGTTAGTACTAACTAGTGTTAAAACTCTCCTAAGACCAAGATTTTGTTTAAGGAGGGCTGCCATAGTGATCTACATATGTTTATTGCATTTTTTCTGGACTAACCAATGTTACTTGTTGCTGCCGTATACATGTGTTTGTTGTTTATGTTTGGCTACTACATTTGGTTGCTTTATGTTGGATATATGCATTGTGTTTCTCTTGTTTTAGTTTCTTTGGATGCAGGTGATACCAAGGGTGGTTACACTACCTTAAGAGTATAAGTGTTCTCTTTACTAAGTTTCACAATGAAACTTACTCCCTTCAAATCTGCCCATTTCAGGTCTAGCAAAAAGATCACATTCAAACTGACCTTTGTAGATTGAGTTTTGATTTGAAATTCCAGGTTTTTGAATGTCCATGTATCTAGTTGTGATCTGGAGTGTTTGGTGATTTTAGGAGCACATTTGGTACTTTTAGTGATGGTGCTTATTGTGTTATGCCGCAGCTGTCCAACATCCTGTTTCAGGAGTGCATTGTGTCTAAAGCTCTCCTGTAACTTGGGTGCATGTATTAGCTGAGCGAAAGCCATTATGTAGTGCATGGATGCATGTACATGTAATGTTCACATACTTGTTTCAACTTTACATTTACGACATGTAAAGTTGAAACAAGTATGTGAACATTTGAGGACTGTATTGCTATGTATGTGAATGTGGTGCACAAGCTGTCTAAGTGTGAATGATGGGCTGCTTGTTTGTAAATTATGTTTTGGCCACATAAATTTGCTAGATGCAAGAGCATGTAATTCTTATGCGTATTGGACAATTATGGGATAACCTTGGAGGGCTTAACCCGTGTGAATGAAGTGTTTGCACATTTACGAAATTTTGTTTGGGCAGAATAGTCATAAAGTGCACAGAATTTTGACCTTGCACTCGAAGTTCTATCTCTCTCTGTGTGGAATGAATGTTGGTATGAAATTTTGACCACACCTAGAGCACATCTAGAGGTTTAATTGGGGTTTGAAATTTCTACATTTGGAGCTCTGTAGCCAAGGTTATGATATTGCAAAGTTGGCTGAGTTACTGTACATTTGGTCAAAATTTTGTAACCAACTTCAAAAGTCTATAGCTTGGTCCATAGGTGGGCTATTGATGTAAAAACAAAATTCCATGGTTTGGTTTAAGTCTTTACTTGATAATGAAGAAAATAAATAGGGGGTACATGGCTAGATTAATATAGTTTTTTGGAGGAAGTTTCAGGTGCAAGGGCTAGTTAGTTAAACTTAACAAAATTGCCAAGTGTGTGGTAGCCAAGATTAAGTCTTGTGCTAGTGTTTTCCTTCCTTGATACCATGGTGGGCATAAAATGTGATTTTATGTAATGGTTGGACCAATATGCATGTGTTTACATAGTTCCCATGAGGGCCACTTGGGTATGCACACTAAGGGTATTGTTCTGATAGCTTATAGAACATACCAACCTTGGGAGTTTTAAATGCACAATGTTGGCACCATAACTAGACTACCCTGGAGTGGGTAACACTTGATGCTTCATTTGCTCAGTTCAATGTACCGTTGGTGCATGAAGAGTACACACTAAGTCCTCCTTAGCCTACACTTGGAGCCTTGGTAACTATACATACTTGATAAACATCCTATATGCATCCTTAGCGCACTGGTTTCTTGGCCACCATCACTTACCCCATGTCTGATGCATTACTAGGGTTCTTTGCTGAATCATAATGTGCTACTCGATCCTGGGTCATCTTATGTATGTTTGGCTTTCAAGCCAGCTAAACACCTTGACTTGACCACTAGGCCCTGATATGCCTCTGATCTTGGTTCCTTTCTTAAGTCACTTAGCCTCTCACCATTACCAAATGCTTCAGTACCTTCTTATGATCATTAACTACTTGGTCCATCCATGATCATCAGAGGAATACCTTTACTTCTATGCACAACTACCATACCATGCCACGCTCTTCCTAGGATGATGTGTGGATGCAATCTAACACCACAACTTAATTTTTCGTAGGTTGGAGAATTGACTTCATCACTTTACTCAGTTGACTATCGGGAGGTGACTAGCCACAGGAAACTTCTTGGGTGGCTTATCTACTACAACTCCACCAAGTGCATTAAAGTGTTTCCTATGCACCATAAGATCGCTACTATCCTTTAGAGTTGTGAGTCTTATGCATTAGCCCATTATCTAGTCTCAAATTCATTGGCCCTTGCTTTATGAGGCACTAGGGTTTAGTGACACTCATGCTCACTTTGAGCTCTCAACCAACTTAACCCAACCAACTCTTATTATTTTTTTAACCTTTGACTTTCCTATACTCTGATGAATGCCAACAACTACCATAGTCACAAACACTACCACTTGAGCACAATTGTACCTATACTCACTTTGCACTTTCAAACTACTAAGTGAATCACTTAGCTAGGTGGGAGATTCCAATACAGCCATCCTAAGCCATCTCTTGACTGGTCATAGTAAACTTTTCCACGTGGGCCTACATAACTCTAGCCTAAAGTGCCTAGGCAAAACTTATTCTTCTTGGCATCACTTGGTCATTCCTAACATATGTTTCAAAATTTCCACTAACTTACTGGCACAAAAAGAAACCAACAGCTACAGCAAGTTCCTTGGACCCATCTAGCACTTAGTCCTTCACTTACTCGGCTAGCCTCACTAGTTGAGCACCTTTCTCCCATAACTTGTTACCTCTTAACAAAAATAGGAGAATTACAAGTGTGGCATAATGGTAAAAAAAACCATTCTATTGTGTAATTTTCTTCATAGTGATTGAAGTATAAGGGGTAAAAGGTATAATGAACACTTCCTTAAAAGTTTTTTAAGCTGGTAACTTGGCCCCCAAGAAAAGCCTTAAGGATTGCTTGGTTTTCAAGCAACCTATGGACTTTTTTGGTAAGGTTTTGGAAATTCGGGTACTTAATTGCAAAACTCTCAAGAAAGAGCCTTGAAGAGTGATGGGAAGGATATGAATGGTATGAAAATGCTATTAGAGAACCAAATTTCTCATAGAAGACAATTTTGGACAAAGGAAACACTAAAGACATTAAGGACCTAAATGTCTTAGTGTAAACCTTAAGGTGTTCAAGTTTTTGACTTAAGTCAAAGGGTGGAATTGTGGGGTTATCCCACCATGGGGAAGGTTGCTATGGCTTGATAAATAGTCAAAAAGGTGGGAAAAATGTGGACCAATAAGTTTAGAACAAATAAATCATGCTTATGGGCAAAGAAAATGACATAAAGCATGATTAAGGCTAACAAGGATGTTTAGTGTCCTAAAGCTACTTTAAGAAGGCAAACTCAATTTTTCTTCTCCCATATTCAACCCAAATAGCCACCACCCTCCTCCATACTTCTTTCAGAGCTCCTCTATAGCCATCATACCTCCAAGATTGAAATTGATGGCAAAAGGAATCAATTGGAAGCAAACTAGAGCTATTGGTTGCATACTTTAAGGATCAAGGCTCAAATTCGGCCTACTCATCTTTGTAAGGGTTATCTTGCTCTGATGGATTTTTACTATATTTTTAAGCATCCATGGAGCTAGGGCTAAGCTTGGAAGAGATCCATGAGCTTGATGAACCGAGCTTAGTGAGGGCAGTGCACTTATTGAAGGTTTTGTGAGCTAGTGTGAAGTGGACAATGATGGTAGTGAAGTGAGGGTTTCTAGAGCCCAAAGTTAGTACTAACTAGTGTTTAAATCTTCATAAGACCAAGAATTAGCTTGACGAGGGCTGCCATAGTGATTTACTTAAGTTTATTTCATTTTTTTACGGACTAACTTATGGTTTATGTTCTTGCCACATTTCATGTGTTTGTTGGTTGTGAATGGTTGCTGCATTTGGTGCTATATCTTATATATATGCACTTTGGTTTTGTGTTTTAGTATCTTTGGATGCAGGTTTTAATAAGGGTCACATTTCCTTAAGAAACCAAGTGTTTCCTTTACTATGTTTCACAATGAAACTTACTCCCCTCAATTCTGCCATTTCAGGTCCAGTAGAAAGATCACATTCGAACTAACCATTTTCATTTGATTTTTCATCTAAAATTTCACATATTTTAACTTCCATGTATCAATTTATGATCTAGAAATTTTGGTTTTTTTAAGAGCACATTTGGTATTTCAGTGATGGTGCTTATTCTCTTACGCAGCAGTTGTGCAGCATCTTATTTCTGAAGTCCATTGTGTCTCGGGCACTTCTATAACTTAGGGTGCATATTTAGCTAGGTTAAGACCATTATGTTGTGCACGTATGCATGTACATGTAGTGTATGTAAAATGAGACAAGTATGTGAACATTTTAGTAACGTTTTGGCTATGTATATGATGTGGTGCAAAGCTGCCTGGGTGTGAATGATAGGCTGCTTACTTTTAACTTCTGTTTTAGGCATAAAAAGTTGCTAGATGCAAAAGCATCTAATTCCTATATGTATTGGACATGTATGGGATAGCCTTGGAGGGCTTACCCCTTATGAATAAAGTGTTTGCACAGTTTAGAAAATTTGTATGGGCAAAATGGTTTAAAAGTGGCCAGATTTTTGACCCTGCACCTAAAGTTTAATATCTCCTTAAGTGTAAATGATAGGCTGCTTACTTGTAAATTCTGTTTTGGCCACATAAAGTTACTAGATGCAAGAGCATGTAATTATTATGTGTATTGGACATGTATGAGGTAGCCTTGGAAGGCTTACCCTTTGTGAATGAAATATTTGCACACTTACAAAATTTTCTTTGGGCAAACTGGTCATAATGTGACCAGAATTTTGACTGTTGACTCAAAGTTCTATATCACATTGTGTAGAATGAATCTTGGTATGAAATTTTGACCACATCTAGAGCACATCTAGAGGTTGAACTAGGATTTCAAATTTATGAATTTAGATCCCTGTAGCCAAAGATATGAAGTTGCAAATTTGGCTAAGTTACTATTCATTTGGTCAGAATTTTGTAACCAATTAAAAAAATCCATAACTTGCTCGATATGTGGGCTATTGATGTAAAACCAAATTCTTTGGTTTTCTTAAATACTCTACTTGGTAATGGGGTAAATAAAAAAGGGGTACATGGCTAAATTAATACAATTTTTGGAAGAACTTTCAGGTGCTATGGCTGGTTACTTGCACTTAATAAGACTGCCTAATGTGTGGTAGCCAAGATTAAGACTTGTGCTAGTGTTTTCCTTCCTTGCTACCATGGTGTGCATAAAATGTGAATATGTGTGTAATGGTTGGACCAATATGCATGCATTTACATAGTGCCCTAGAGGGCCACTTGGGTATGTACACTAAAGGTATTGTTCTAATGGCCTACAGAACATACCAACCCTTAGAGTTTTAAATGCAGAATTTTGGCACCATAACTGGACTACTCTAGACTGGGTAACATAAGTCATCTTGGTGGCCCTTGACTCTGCTTAACCTTAGGATGATGACTACAAATCAGATGTTATCGCTGTTCCTATTGCTCAGGTTCTCTTACTACCACTCGGTAGCTGAGACCAACCTTTAGCAACTATTTTCCTCCTACCGGGTCTAGACTAGGGTATACAACTAACGGATGAATGAAATTATCCTTCCATGTTCCCTATAGATAAGTTCCTTGCTCCTTGTTCTTTTTTCTGGTTTCCATCAGCATAGCATCATTAGAAAAAAATAATTTAAAGCTTACTTACTTACCTTCTTAGTACCTAGCTGAACTGTGCTACTGCTCACATGCTTTAAAGAACTCATCCAGTTACTTAGCCAGCTATTGAAGTTAACTACGCCAACAAAGCTAACTTACAAAAGAATGTAGCCCGTGGAACATTAGAACACTTCCAATGTAAGGTATTCAAGCCTCCACTTATGTGGTCTTATGAACTCGCAAGTGGGTCCTAGGCTTTTGGTATCACCTAGACACTTAGTGCATTTTTTGGCTCTAATGCACTCGGGTTCACCCTTTGCCCTACTCATGGAAACTACCCATGTTGCCAAGCAAGACAATTCCAATAAACTGATGCTAGAACAACCAACAAGAATATAAACTACTAGTGGAAGGTTAGGAACTCACCTCAAACTAACCTTCAGCTACCTGTGAGTTCACTAAGACTACTAGTCAAGTGTGGCACCTATATGGTGGTTGCCTACCCTAACCACTTAACTAGCTGAAGTGAAACTTGAATTATTTCTTAGTTGTGCTAGGTTGACTCACTTGTAGCAACTGCTATTGGGGCCTTGTTCTCAGGCTGGCTATATCTTATCTAAGCCCATGACCACTAAGACCATAAAAATTAGTTTTCTTGGTGCAAGGCTTAGAACAATGTTCTTCTCACACCTTGGGCATAAGCCTTACTATCCTCATGATCCATTCTCAATCTTTAGCCAACTTTTGCACTATGGGCATGTTGCCCATGCCCCAACTAGGTTGGGTAAGCCAACCTCCACCTTGCCAATCTTGTGTCTAACTCATCTATCTCCCTTTCGAGTGCTGATGCCTTACAGAACCACTTGTCAGTAACGACATGTCCATACTCAAAGAGAACCTCCATCAGCCTAGCCTTGTTGGTTTTAATTTCAAGCTCTACTCTTATGGAGAAAGGATATGAGAGTGTTCCATTACTTTGCTACGTGGCCTGCATGACCAAGTGTTGTCTAACCCATCCAATGAACACTGAAACTTTGGGGAACTCCGCACCTTGGAGGTCCACACCTTCTACTCCTATGGATCATGTTGCTTACCTCATTCTGAGGCTCTAGAAAACTTCCCCTAGGATGGTGGTCACATCCCATTACTTGCACCCAGGTGTTGCCACTACCTTGGAGCAAGTCAAACTACCTACCCTTATTTGCCACACAACTAGACCGCTAGGATTGACACTGGAACCCCTAGCATTTAAAACTACACTTGACCTAGTTCCACCATTGCAACCTGCAACCAAAGTTAGACAACACACATAGAAGACTGAAACTATAGGTTATTGCTAATTATCCTAGCACAAGGACAACATCTCGATCTTAGTCACCTAGCCTCCAATGACTCCTAATTGAGTCTAGAGCCTTGCTCTGATACCACCTGTAGCATCCCATACCCTGAATGGGGTCCCCCCAGGAAGACTATGGAACAAAGTTCCCTACTAGTTGAAGTTTGCTAGTCAATTACTTCTACAATTTGAAAACCTTTCAAGCATCTAGTTATTAACTTACAATGCGCTATACATCCACTTACTTCGACTTGAAATTCAATTTAAGAAAATGAAGCAAAAACATTGCAACGGTTCTTATAAAACATAAACAAACCACAAGTCAAAGCATAAAACATAAGTGTATTTACTACAAGTAATAACCGTGCACATGCATTATTACATATGTAAAGACTATGCACATGCCCAAAAGTAACTAAAATACTACTTGACTTGATGCGAACCCCAATGGTATAAAGACCATGAAATGTGCCCAAGATGTTTTTCAAGCTCCACAAGACATTAAAGAGAGTAGATTTGAAGGCCCCACTCCTAATCAACCTATGACTAGAAATGAAAAGTATAAGAACACCAAGAACACAAGCACACTTGTGCATCAAGGTAGTCCGCCAAGAACCAAAAAGAATTCTCTCCAAAGTAGCAATATTATTTTAGTTGAAAATTGTGTTTTATATCTAGAATATGTGCCCTTTTATAGGCTTAAACTATGGTAAAATACAGGCAAAAAATTGTAGCCCAAGTCACCTAGGAAACCTAGTTACAAAGGAGTCTAGAAAACCTAGTCAAACTAGGACTCCTACATCTCTTCAACTTTTGTTTGTGGTATGCAGCGTATGCCACTTGTCCTAAGTGACATGAATTAATTCCATAGCCTAAATAACATCCTAAATAATGAAAATAAATAGTAAATTAATGAAAATAAAGTGGAAATACAAGTTTGGCCCTAAAAACCCCCAAATGGTCTCATCAGGTGCACTTTTGGGCTTTTTAGGGTTTTCACTTGTATCTTTAGATCCAAGCTTGAATATGTGAGTTCCAATGGTGTGATTATTCCTCTTAAATGTTGGAAAGAGGCCTTGGAAATTTAGATCCCAAAAATCCAGCTTATAGACTTTATGAATGATTAATAGGCATTTCCATCATCTCCATATGGTGTCTTGAAAGTTATAGTAGCTCCTTGTGAAGTTCCATGTCCATTCTCCATGAAGAAGCTTGAAACAAAGGCTTGTAGTACACTAGTGAGCTCCTTAGCTTTCTTCCTTGTCATTGGCCCACTAGAAACCTTCAATGGGTCCTTGCCTTCATTGAGTGTGCCTTTCTTGATCATATCATGATCGAGAGACATTGGAGGCTAGACTAGCATACATATGTATATTGAAGGACTACTACTGAGATCCATTGTCCACTATGTCTATCCTTGTGCCACTAGCCTCTACAAGTCTACAAGACAACTATAGTTAGCTCAATACATAACCAAAAATAAAGTAGAATCAATAATGGTTCACTAGGTGGTTACCTATAACACAAGTACTAGCTTGACAACCCCCCAAGGTCACCGGCCCCTTACAAATACAATATACACAACAATACTAAAAGGATTGAGAATTCAAAGATTCCTAAAAAGGGATTCGAGTACCTACAAAGAAAAATTAAAACCTGCAAACAAGAACCTGAGAACATTCATATATATAATATATGAAATCTACTAAGGGCCTTGCGTAGTTTGAGACCTAACATATGTACATATATTGGAGTCCCTTGGGAATCTACCTCTTCCTAGTCCTCGCACAGACATCACCCTGTGCCTAGTGAGTTCTTGGCCTGTAACTCACACCTACCAAGCTTAGCTTGCTAACATCCTAGTGAGCTTGGCCTACTAGCTAACCTTTCCTTTATTGTTGTACAGGTGAACATGGTCGATGCTCATTACTTGAGCTCCAAGGAAGTCATACTAGGTGTACTAGGCTCCTGCGTAGTGCCTCAAGCCCTTCACTTGTCTAGGCCATTATGGTACTAAGCCTCCTCCTAACTAGGTACACTAGGCTTCCACTTGCTTTCTTGAACTAACAAGCTTGCCTAGACTACCAAGGTACTAAGCCTTGCCCATTTAACCTACCAAGGATGCACTAACCTTTAACTTGTGCCTCGAGTCAAAACTTTGGTAGGCCAGAAGTGCATTAAGCCTTCATCCATGGACCTCCACTATCCACCATTACTTGGTTCACCCTATTATGGTAAGATTTTCTATGGATGGCCTTAATTTACTAGGTTCCATAGAACCCCTCATGTGCACTAGGGTTTCTCATTGGTGTCTTAAGCTCAAAGCATCCAACTAGACTAACAATGGTGCTAAACCCACTTAACCTTTCCTAATGGCCTTATTGTAGTGCTCTGAGCTCCTCATCGATCACTTCATTCATGCTTTCTTTACACCTGAGAAACTTGATCCAGATACTAATGCTTTAAGGAGTTATAGGGGTACTAAGGTGCCATTGGCCATCTTCCACGCTATGGCCCCTTAAGCACTCATTGACCACTCACTTTTATGCAAAATACAGAAAAACATAGGTCAATTTACCCTTGTGTGAAAGCATGATAGTTGTAGATCTTCCTTTTAGCTTCGTATAGAATGTTGAATCGCCTCAATCAGACACCCAAGATAAAATGTATGGAATAAATACTACAACATGTTGAGCCATCGAGTGCTGGCACATAAAAGCATTTTTATCTCAGATTCCAAATAGGATGCTAGGCATTGTAGCACCGCTTGGAGCCTAGGCACCAAGCCCCCAAGCCTTGCACTTCCAAACTTCATCCATAGCATGTTTGGAGGCCTCCCAAGCCACCCAAACCTTTATGCCAAGCCTTGCCAAGCTCAAGTCCATTAAAACAATTGTAATAGGCCATTTCTATGCCAAACTAACCAGGCATCAAGGTCTTAATTGCACTACCCAAGAGCTTGATTACCGCTAGTCCATCATAACACAAACCTCACCATAACCATGCATATCTCACAAACCACTTGACACCAACATTCAAGCAACTAAGACATGCATTATAAAAGTTTGTAAACAAAACTCCTTACCTCAATTGAGAAGAAGAAGCAAGCAATCAAGCACTACATGCAACAAAGTCTCCACTAGGGTATTCCTATGGTTCTAAGGAAAAACCAACATATAAGGAACCAATTCAAGCTCATTCTCCCTAAAACCAAGCTCATGGAGGCTCAACAAACAAACAACAACAAGAAAACAAGAGGATCAAAATGTTACCTAAGCTCCCAAGCTTGAAAAATGCCATCCAAAGCTTTCCACACCAAAACCATGCAAAAGGAAGCCCTTTCATGCATATATACCTTATGGGGCTTTGATTTCCACAATGAATTGAAGAGAAATTGAAGTTTTGGTTATTGAATTTGAGAGGAGAAAGAGGGTTACGAGTTTGTGATGGAGAAGATGATGAATAGTGCCCAAGATCCTACCCAAATGTGTTTAAAAGCCTATACTTGCAAATCGCTCCTCCAACTTTTGTTACTTTTGCAAAAGAACCCCGTGCTCAAATGTGCCATAAGACTTTGCAATCTAGTCCTACTCTTTGGTTTCTTGTCACTTAGGTCCAAAAGAACAACTCATCAGCTTAAATACCTAACCTATCACCTCGGGTTACAAAATGACCATTTTAGCTTAGGTGATACTTAGGTGCCAAAATGACCTAGGAACCACCTAACCTTTTATAAACTTGCTTGAGTTGCTAATTCAAATTAATTGAGACATTGAATAATGGATTTTGACTTGTTTAACAAGTTTTAGCTGACCGTTGAAAGTTTGCTGCCTAGAGGGCTGTAATAGAAGCAAGCGGAGGAACAACTAGAGGAAGGCTTTATAAGGCCCATTGTTGCACTGTGGGGAGCCTCAGTGTTGTTTGTGAAGTAGAAAGATGGAACTTTGAGATTGTGCGCCAATTATAGAAAGTTGAATGTAGTGGTAGTCAAGAACAAATTCCGTTTTCTAGAATTGATGATCTGTTTGACAGGCTCAAAGGAGTGAAAGTGTTTTCTAGGATTGACCTCTAGTTCGGATACATCTAGATTAAAGTAAAGGAGGAAGATTTCCTGAAAAGTGCTTTCAGGACAAGGTATGGGCATTATGAGTATATAGTTGTGCCATTTGGTGTGACTAACGGGCTGACTGTAATGCCCTTAAGTTGCCAAGTGTTAAAGCCTTGGCCTATGTGGATTAATGTCTTAAGAAAGGTGAATGACTAAAAATTAGGCTGATTGAGTTTGGGAAACAATGTTTTGAAAGAAGCCTAAATGAAATTTGAATAATTGAAGTTTTCAAGTTCATAAAATAACTCAGACGAGAAGCAAAAGATGCAAATGATGATTTGGGAACTTGAAGGACTCAATTGAAAGTTTATTTGGATGCTTAATTGAGTGGCTAATATGGAACAGTCTTTTGTGTGGGGACCAAGAGGGTTCATGCAAACTTTTGGCTGGCTTAAACTAGCCTTAACCCAATTTAGGTGCCACTTGGACACATTTGCCCTCCCACATGCTTTCACTCACTGCTCACATTCTTCCACTCTTCATTGCCTTCTTCATTCATCTGTGTCCGCCATTGTTGAGGTCTTTGAGCTTGGAGAAATGTTCATGGCGCTCTTGAGGCTCACAACTGCAATTGAGGTAGATTAAGGGTGAAGGCTTATTGTCTTGGTGGATTTGTGAATTAATTAAGATAGGAAGTCAAGGTTTTAGCAAGAACAAGCTAAGAAGGGCACATTCCAAGCTTCTAAGCTTTTGGGTAATAAGAGTTGCTAAGTTTAAGGTAAGGATTCATCATACTCACTAAGTTTCATACTAGATTTATGTTTCATTATGAGTATTTAGACTCTTAGGTGATGGATTCTAACACCAAAGGATCCTAAGGATGTTAGGAGGGCTAAGGTTGCTTCAGCAACTATGTGCATTGTGCTAATTATCTATGTAAGGCAAGCATTAGGGCTAGGAATTAAGTAGGCTAACTTAATTCCCAAGCTAGGGAGCTTTTAGACTTGATCAAAAATATAGGAAGGTTAACAAAAACTATATGTTGTGATTCATGCTTGCTATGCCTTTTCTGGGATTAGTGTTTAGTGGTGTGCATGTTAATGGGTGCTTTTTTTTCTTGATTGTGCATGCTAACTCTTTAGAATATCATTATTGTTATATGTACATGTGTATTTGGTTTTTGTGTTTTGGTGTTTTCTTTGTAGTAGCTTGGATGTATTCGGATAAGTTGAAAACTTAACCTATGTTAGGCTTTGGAAGCATTGTGGAATCCTTATTGAGTTTAGACTCATTGCCTATTAACTTTATGTATGTAGGTAAAGGATTACTTGAGGCTTAAGCAAGCCAAGAGTAATATTACTCTTTTGGGTTAATAAGGAATTAAGTTTGTGTATGTTGTGGCTCAATATTCTAAATGGTTTTGGGTTGCTTGTATTGAATATGAATTTTATTTTGCAGGGCTTGTGACTGTAGAGTTGTGGGGACAAAGTGTAGTGAAGATGTTGTGCTCTATAGGTTATGTTTTGTGGCTTGCATTGTTGATCATGTGTTTGGTTGTTGGCCTTGTTTTGGAGACACTGGCTATGTTTCAAGTGTTTATGGTTAGTTTTGGTTATGCATAATTTGTAAGGATATGTGTATGTGAGCTCTTGGATGGTAGTATGTTTTGATGCTCTTGGTAGGCTTACCAAGATCTATGTAGCTATTCGGGTACGTTGAGCACCTAGGGTGCCTAGGTCATTTTGCGGACTCACTTGTGTGTAAGTCTCGACCACTGTATGTATGGATGGTTTGTTATAGGCTCACTATGAATCATGTACATTCAAATTTTGAGTAAATTAGTGGCAAGATGTATATTCACTTGTGAAGGCACATGTGCAAAATGGTTGTATGTTTGTTATGTGCTTTCAGACTTAGTGTGCATGGAGCACTGAAGGTTGGCTCACCTATACACATGAATGTATCCAAGATCAATGCATGTGAAATAATGTTTTCAAAATATCAAATTGGTGTTTTGATTGCTGTGCATATACTTGATCAAGAGTTAGTGCTTGAGATGAAGTGAACATATGAACTCTTATAGACACTTAGCTTGTTTTAGAGAGCTTGAGCCTATAAGTGTTAATAGGCTAGGTTCTAGTAAGTATCTTGGGTACATGCACTTTTGTCTTTGTAGTGTCTAGGTGCACCTCAGCACCCCCAGCCTTGTGTCCTAGTGCATCTAAAGTGCTTAAGAACATATAACTATTACACACTAAAAACTTACAACTAAGTTGCTAGTTAAGATCCGATAGACATACTTTTCCATCTTAACCATGTTTTCTTGAGGTCTAAGCTTCCCAAATGGACCAGGGGCTATGTTAGGCATGACACCGATAGTGTTTATGGCTTACATGAATAGAATCTTCAGACTATTCTTGGATTGGCTTGTTGAAGTCTTTGTTGATGACATTTTCGTATACTCACCATCTATGCATGACAATGAGGAGCGCCATAGAATGGTTTTAAAAATACTAAAGGATAATCAATTCTATGCAAAGCTATCTAAGTGTGAGTTTTGGTCCAAAAGAATATAGTTTTTAGGATAGATTATCAGTGCTCAGGGTTTGTTAGTTGATCATGAAAAGATTCAAGTAGTGGTTAAGTGGAAGGGACCAACCACAGTTACAGAAGTCAGGAATTTCTTGGGCTTGGTAGGCTACTACAGGAGGTTCCTAGAGAAGTTCTCTGTGATAGCTACACTGTTAACAGCCTTGAGCAAGAAAACTCAGAAGTTTCATTAGACACTGAAGTGTGAGGAGGCTTGTTTAGAGTTGAAGAAAAGGTTGATAAGTGTGCCAACACTTGTTTTGCCAGATCCAAACAAAGCCTTTATGGTGTATATTGATGCATTAGGTTCGGGTCTGGGATGTGTATTAATGCAGGAAAGTCAAGTGATAGCTTATCGTTTAAAGAAGTTGAGGCCTAATGAATTGAACTACCTAGTTCATGACCTTGAGCTAGTGGCAATAGTCTTTATTCTCAAGATTTGAAGGTACTACTTGTTGGGTAGATTGTTCAAGATTTTCAATGATCATAAGAGGTAGAAATATCTATTTACATAGAAGGATTTGAATATGATGTAACAGCAATGGATTAAGTACATAAACAATTATGATAGCTTAATTGAGTGCTGTACGGGTAAAGGAAATGTGGTGGCATATGCGCTAAGTTAGAAGTACACAGGAATGAACTTATCTAGGGATCAAGCTACAAGTTCTTCAAGAGAAGTGTTGAGGGATTATTTCTCAGCTTTGCATGAGTTTTGGCAAAACCAACAAAGATCCCTAGTCTACATTTTAGAGATATAGTTAGCCTAGTTGTCTAAAGTCAGAGATGCTTAGAGTTAAGATTAGTTGTTGAAGAAAATTTCTAGAGAAGAGAGACTTGGTACTATGAGGAAGGAGTTCTAGTACAAGGATGGAATACTGCACCATGGAGATCTACTTTATGTGCTGAATGTGGAGGGACTTAGGTAGCAAGTCCTACATGAAGTGCATAGTAGTAGATTCAGTGTTTATCCTAGTGTTAGTAAGATGTACCACAATTTGAAAATGCATTTCTAGTGGTTGGGACTCAAGAAGGATGTAGTGCGACATGTGGCAAAATGTTTGACTTGCCAGATGGTTAAAGCTAAACATAAAAAACTGGCAGGCACACTTCAGAGTTTGCTTGTACCAAGAGGAAGTGGTCCATTACCTTGAATTTCCTAGTAGGGTTACTGAACACCTGGTGTCAGCATGAAGCTATATGGGTATTGGCTGATAGGCTAACTAAATAGGCACACTTTATACCCATAAGGATTACTTACACTTTTGAAAGGTTGGCTCAGTTGTATGTTAAGGAGATTGTAAGGCTGCTTGGCATACCAAATCAGATCATATCTAATAGAGAACCTTGGATTATGTCATAGTTTTGGAATGCTTTTTAGGAGGCATTGGGGAGTAAGGTTAGTCTCAATACTACCTTCGACCCTCAGACTGATGGACAATCTAAGATACTGATTCCGACTTTGGAGGATATGATGCACATGTGTGCTATTGACTTCAAAGGTGATTGGGATCAGCACCTACCCTTCATCAAGTTTCTTATAATAATAGTCACCAAGTTGTTATAGGTATGGCACCATATGAAGCATTGTATGGTAGGCAGTGCATGATGCCCCATTATTGGGTAGACCTTTCAGGTAGAGTAGTTGTCATTCATGAGATTATAGCAGACACCATAGCTAAGATTCAGTTGATCCATAAATGAATTAAGGCAACTAAAAACTAATAGACTAAGTATGCGAATTAGAGGAGAAGAGATTTGAGCTTTGAAGTTGGAGACAAAGCAGTTCTTAAAGTGTCTCCAATGGAAGAAGTTACCCAGTTTGGGCAAAGGGGTAAGTTAACCCTTAGGTACATTGGTCCTTATGAAGTTTTGGAATGAATAGGGAAGGTTGCATATCGGTAGGCATTTCTACCTAACTTGCCTGAAGTGCATAACGTATTCCACATAAGTCTTCTAAGAAAATGCACTATGGAGTCAGGACAAGTAGTTAATCCTTCAGTGGTACCAATTCATAAGACTTGACCTACAAAGAGAAGCCAATTCAAATTCTTGATAGGCAAGTAAAAAAAACTTTAGACCATGTGGATTCCATTGGTTAAGAAGCTTTGGTCAAGCCATAGTGAAGAGGAAACTACTTTGGAGATGGAGAAGGATATGCTAAAAAGGTATCCTAGTGTTTTTCCTGAGTTGTAGCAGAATTTGGAGGACCAAATTCCAAAATGAAGGGAGAATGGTATAGCTCTCCTAGCTGAAAGCTCATTTGGGGAAGTTAAAGTAATTGAAACTTATTTTGGAACCTTATTAAAGTCCACATAGAAAGAATAGGTAAGTTTAGCAAAGTTCACTAAGTTCCGAGAAGGTTGAGGCACTAAATGAGGTTCAAGGGTAAAATGGTAATTTCACATCCTAAATAGTTGGGTCGGATGCTGAGTTAACTTCTATCTTTAATCCAAGTTTAGTTCAAATAAACAAGATTTGACCAAGTTTAACTAACATTACCTAAGGTAGGGGGCATATTTGTAACTTTTTAAATACTTGGTTGCTTATGAGGTTTAAGGCTATAAAAGTTGGTAAAGGAGTTAAGGGCTACCATTTTCCTTCTAAATTGAGCTCATCATTCTCTCTACCATTTCTTCATCAATTCAAGCCCAAAAGTAAAGGATTTTGGTGAAAATTAAAGCTGCCAAGGGTGTTTATGTAATGCCCTGAAAATCCTGAGTATTTAAGTCTCGGATTATGGAGATAAAAAAAGGGCTCAAAAATTTTTTCTAAAAGGGAATTGAGCTTATTGAGCTCGGGAGACATTATTTAGGTGGGGAATTGGGTTTATGTGAGCGTTAGACACTCTTGAAAAATTAAGCTTGGCTTAGGCCAACAAAGATAATGATAAAAATGGTGGAATTTAAAGTTAAGGGACTCAATTGCACACAGGGATTTTTAGTAGTTGGGCTCAATTTCCCAAAATCAGAAATATGGAGGACTAAAGGGAGGATTACGCCATTTTAATTGCCTAGGATGCCTTGACCGGCCATACTCCCCCATTCCCCATTATTTTATGCCACCTCCCTCCAAATCCTAATATTTTAATCCACCTCCCACCATTAGTCATCACTTAGGATTCTACTTGTCTCCTACTTTTGACTATTTCTACCAACTTACCCAAAAGTGTTCCAATTAGTCTTCATTTCCTTCAATCTTGTCTCTCACTCATTTCAAACACATTATTCACTCCATTTCTCTCAATATGGCCAGCCACTCAAGCTCACTAATTCATTTTCATTCTCTCACACTCAAACACTCAAAACACACTCCAAACTCTCTCCCTCTTTCACCAAAAATTCGGCCATGTTCTTTCTCAAAGCTTACAACTCTTTCTTCTCCTTCTAAAATTCGGCCATGTCATATTATTGGCAACCATGAAGTTCTACCAAGTTTTCTTGGTATTCTTAAGCTTGTAAAGCCATCCAAAGTAAGAAATCAAGTGAGATATTGAAGAAAGATCATGTAGAAATTTCAGCGATGCTACCATTTTGAAGAAATTCAGCCAAGTTCATGTTTGAACTTTCTGGAAGATAAACCAAATATTCTTGGTGTTTATGAAGTGTTAGAAGCCTACAAAGCAAAGATCAAGTGAAGGTTTCCAAGCAAAGAAGAAAATTCGGCCAAGTATGTTCTTGGCATTGTGAAGCTCTAAACCAAGTGTTCTTGGTACTTTTGAGCTTTTATGGTCATCATAAGCGAGAAAACAAGTAAAGGATGGATGAAAGGCAAGGGTATAAATTCGGCCAAGCCTTTATCTTGGCATTAGTGAGCTTAAACCATGTGTTCTTGGTACTAAACAAGCTCTTATGGATGTTCTAGGAAAGAACCAAAAAGATGGATGTAGACTAAAGAAGTTTTGTAAGCTAAAGGATTCAGCCATGTTATTGTTTTGTATGTTTATAAGTTAGCCAAGTGTTCTTGGCAATTATGGGTTCCTAGAGATATATGGAACTAAGATGAGAAGGAAGAATAAAGCATAAATTCGGCCAAGGATTCATTTTGAATTCTTTAAGTTAAAACCAAGTGTTCTTGGTATATATGAGTTTCTAAGAACATATAAGCTTGAAAAATCAAGTGAAGCTTGAAAGAAATGTTAAGCCAATAATTCGGCCATATTGACTATGGAGAGGTTTTATGGGCTTGAACACTTGCTCATGGTGTTCTTGGGCTCCTATGCTCATTTTGGGCTTGGATCAAGGGTAAGATCAAAGGAGAATTAAGTTTTGGCCTTACCTCCTTAAGCTGAGGTTATGTAAGTTACACCAAGTGTTCTTGGTAATTTATGATCTTTAAGTTAATGAAAGGCAAGAAAATAACTTGCTAGTGTTTCAGCCTTTATAGGTCCATTAAGAAAAAAAGAAGTTCTAACAATAACAAAGCAAGGAAAGGCAAAGGAATTAAGCAACAAGAGGTTACTAAAATTATGGTAAGGATTTCCTATACTCACTTTGTTCCATGGCTTTGTGTGTGAGTATTCGGGCCCCTAGGTGATGGTCAAAGAACCATGTGATCCTAGGAGTGCTAAGAAGGCTAAGTTGTTTCTGTTGCTTCGGCAAGTCTATGTGAGGATTTCTCATACTCACTTTGTGAGTATTCAGGCACATAGTGCTAAGTGGGCTAAGTATCGTTGCTTTGGCAACTCTGTTTACTCATGAGTTCGGTGCAAGCATTACGGCTAGGAATTGGGTTTGGCCAACTCGATTCCTAAGCTAATGAGCTTGGTATGGTTTAAAATAAAGGTCGACCGAAATTGTGTGTAATGGAATGTGTTCATGCTTGCTCTTCCCATCCGGAATGGTGTTAAAGTGGTGTGTGTGTTTGTGTGCTTCTCTGTTTTGGTTGTGCATGCTAACCCCCGATTATGATTATTATTATTATATATATGTATCTCGTGTTTTCTTTGTCTTAGTGTTTTCCTTGCAGGAACATGGAATAATTGCCATTACATTCTTGGCATAAGTTAGGCTTTGGAAGCCATAAAAAATACCTCACTAAGTTAGGCATTGGATGCCACCGGATTCCTTACTGAGTTTTATAACTTACCCGCCCTCCTCTACTTTTGTAGGAAAATGAGCTATAGAAAAGCATTAAGGTCAAGAGTAATATATACTCTTTTGGATGGTAAAGGTTTGTGCATGTGTTGCCCAATATTCTAAGTGTCTTATGTGATATGGATTGCTTGTGAATCAAGCTAATGTTGTGGACTTCCTTCTATAGGCGTTTGGAGTCTAGAAATTCATGGGAACAAGGTCTATTAAGGTGGAATGTGTTCTATGGAATTATGCATTGTTTGCCATGTATCATGCTTTTGGGATATCTTAGCTAATGTTTTAAATGAATATGTTCACTTTCAGTATAACACCATTTTTATGACTTGTAAATATGAACTCACGGACCATGGAATGTTTTGGTATGCTTGGTGATTTTTACCATGTGCATGGCATGTGCTAAGAATGATATGCAAGTATGGAAGTTAAGTTGTTTATGTTCAAACAAGAATAAGCCCACATGTTAAGTACCAACATAATTGCATGTTCATAAAGTTATGTTCAATAATGAAGCGTGCAACATTCGGCCTTGTATGTGCACCTAAGGAAGAATTGCAAGTGAACTTGGATTAGTATGGAATTGGTCACATATATGCTAAAATGGCATCTAAGGACATTAAGTGCATGTAATTGGTTATATATACCTTTAGGTGAATTAAGTATGTATGTTTCTAAGACATATAAGAGTATGCAAGACGTGAGTTCATAAACAAGTTTTCAAAATATGGATATGGTATTTTGGTTGCCATGGATGTACTTGGCTAAGCATGATAAAGATCATGAAATGAACACATAAATTCCACATAGGTGTTAGCTTGTTTTTTAGAGCACTCAAACTTTACCTTAAATAAGAACATAACGAGCTAGTACCGGTAAGTATCCTGGGGTTCGTGCCCTTATGTTTTGATAAGTATTAATAAATACCCCTTCTGTGAAAAATTCCACTGTGTTTAAGTAATTGGGCTTGAAAGGGCCAGGGGCAAGTTTGGGCAAGACAGTTTAAGCTATAGGAAGATTGTTCCAAGAAGAATTTCATGTCTTTGAAGCTTGGAACCATGTTATCCACCATGCCCAATTTTTTATGCGAGTTACGTTATGATTTCTTGGTGAATTTTTGTTTAGTTGATTGGCAACTTGGGTTTTGGTTAGAAGTAAACAATGGTGTGTTTTGGGCCTTTGGTTGATTAGAACTAGGAAAAACTTTGTGGAACTTCAGTTCCTGAGGAAGGGTTGTTTTTTTCCTGCTTGCGAATTGAAGTTAAGGTAAGGGAGTCATGTTTTGAAGTTTGATTAATGCTATTGAACTCTGTTTGCATGATGAAATCAAGTAGTTTTGGCAATAGCATTAGTTAGTGGGCCAGTTTGATCATGGTGGACTACAAGGTTTATGGAGATTGGAATGATGTTATAATGTATCACAAGAATGCTTGTGATAGTTGGTTGTAATCTTTGCAACATGTTTTACAGGTGTATGAAGTTTGAAGGCCATCCAAGCATGCTTAGTATGTTTGGTAAGTCTCCAAAGTTCATAGCAGCAAAATTGAAAAATTTGAGTTTTCACAGGTATTGCCAATGCGTTGCTAACACCACGAAATTTTCACAGTGCATTGGTAAATGTGGCAACGGGTTGCCATAGTTGTAATGGCTAAAATTTTCTAATTTTTCTAGGACATTAAAGGGAAAGTCAAAGGCAGTTCTTTCGGTACCTAGGGCTCTAAGTATTCTGAGGGTACTCCGAGGCTTCCAAAACATCTTTGAGACCTAGGAGTTTTCTTTGGTTCACCATAAGCAGGAAAACTAGGTACTAAATTGTGACAACTAAGTATCACTAGCTCAAGTGAGAGGTTTAGTGCCATCGGTGACCTAGCTGTGCAGTTAGGCATGAGGTTGTGATGTGAAACCTTAGTGCACCTAGTAGGTCTTGTGGCCAAGTAGATAGTAGTCCTACCATAGAGTCCTTGTACAACATAAGGGAGTTTCATATAGTGATTTATCACTAGTTAGGCTAGCAAGCTATGCCTACGAGAGCGCAAGGTTCCGCCTTGTGGTTAATGGACTAGGATGAGGAAAGGTCCCAACGGACTGCGATCTATGTGCATAAGTCTAGCCTCAAGTTGTATGTGCTTGGACCTAGTTACATATGTTCACACATGTATTGTCCTTTGCAACTTTTCTTGTAGGTAAAGTGAAGACCTTTGTTGAGGATTTTTGAATTCTCACTCCCTAGTTATGTTGTGCAAATTCAGATGTCATTGTGCTAGATAACCGCCGAGGGTAGTCACGGTAGTTTGTTGTCGCTGGTATTTCACTTAAGAATGCTTGTGATTCTAGTGTACTTGGGTTATTTGTTGGTTAGGTAATAGTGCTAACTATAGTGTTTTCTTAGCCATAGAATCTATCATCATGTGGACAACGCTTTTTTGACTCGCCGTTAGGTCTTACCTCCAAGGTGGGAGTTAGTTTGAGAATATCTCTATTGTGGCTTGTATATTTTGTACTCCTAATTGCCTCCTTTGTCTATGATGGAGACCTAGACTATAGGGTTGCTCTTAGGTGAAGACCATTAGTCTACTTTATGTTGAATGCTCTCACATGGTTGTTATGTGTAGTAATAATCATATAAATGCTGATTTTGTATGCTTTGGCTAGTTGAACTTGTTTTCTATAAAAGTATCAGCTAATGAATGTTTTGAAATTTCTATTTTCTCTAGTCAAAGCATAAGAGCATGCATCCTGCATATTCTAGATTAATCAACTAGTTTTGGAATTTTTAATCCACGCACATATATAGCTAGCCAATTGCAACCACCGTGAAACTAGTTCTCACAGGCTTCTTGGGCAGAGGCCAAGGATAGCCATGTTAATGAGTGAGTAAAGGATAGGCAAGTATGTTAGGCTAGATGATATTACTTGGGAGCCTCCTCGGTATATATATAGGGGAGCTAGCTATAGGAAAGACCATTTTGCCTAAGACAAGCATATTAGGACACGTGGTCAATTGGACTTAAGGACCTACAGTTCGTACCTCGGGGAGGATTGTCTCTAGCTGGCCTCAGGTGGTTATGCTTAGGCATTCAGCTAGGGGCATGTGGAGAGTTTCTGTTGGTGGTCCTAAGGGACTAAGTGTCTTTCATTTTCCTCTGAGGTCCCTAGGGGGCTTACCAGAGCTGAAACCGTGTTTTAGAGATATGCTTGTTTATGAGGGTGACAAGTGGGTTTTTCTAAGGTTGGTTGGGTAACCGTCCGAGGGTGCTGTTAAAACCACCTTTGCCTAAAGGTCCTCTAGGGGACAACTTTTTGGCTATCATATCCTATCTCTGGACAGAGTCGAAGTTATGACTTCGGCTTGACTAGGCTATTTTTTGCCCACCACATCAGTGCCTTAGGGTTTTTTCTTGCCTGTTGGAGTGTTTTATTCCCGCCAAAATTTTCAATTTCATCGACGGATGGATTGGTATCCTTGGTTCATGCATTGTTGATATAATAGATCAGGAGGCATGCCCTTGGTTTGTGCATTGATCGACATTTGTCACTGTGTGGTTGGTTATTTTTCACATTAGTTACATCAGTTATTTCCCCTCAATAGACAGGAGTCATTATGGTGGTTCTTCACTTGCCTTGCTTGGGCTATATATTCTCTACCCCAAAACAAAAGTTATTCACTCCTCATTCTGCTCCTTGCTTTTCATCTTTCATTTGCTAATTTCTTTTGTCTCTTTGCAGTGGTTCTTTCCGATAGAGCAATTTGTAGCAACCTTTCATAGTGATTATTAGCTTATTCGGGACATAAGCAAGTGGGGTTTCTGTCCAAGGTTGCTTTTACCCTCCCTCTTTTTCCTTTTCTCCTTCCAAAGTAGAGCCTTAGGATTTCGAGATGGAGAGTCAAAGTACGAAGTTAGCGCTGCCAAAGAGAGTTGGAGTTCTCTTAATACTGATTTGCGTTGTGCCACTTCAAAAAAGGTAAAGAAGTAGTGCTCGAAGTTCTTTCTTTCCCCTTATGTTAAGATTTGGGTTCATGATTGTGGTGAGCTAAGTTATCACTCTTGGGAAGGAGAGATCATAATCTTTAGGTCTTAGCTAACGGTGGGTCTTCGATATTCCCCCTTAAGATGGTCTCTGATTTCTGCGAGTTCCACAGTATAGCCATTAATCAGTTACCTTTGAACTCTTATTCCTACTTTAATGTTTTTTTGTACATGTGTGGGGGTGTTTCCCCGCTTTATCTTCTTTGTGCAAAACTACAAGCTTCATCCAGTTTTGAAGGGGTCCTTCTACTTTCTGCTGCCTCAGGGGACTGGTAGCAAAAAGTATACCTTCACCTTTGTCATCAAGGATAGTTGGCGAGGGTGACAGAAGAAATATTCCTTCATGGAAGCCTCGAGGGAGTGGAAGGGTTTGTCGACGAAGTGGGCTTTTGGGACCTTGGCCATCGATGTTGTGGACCTATCGAAGTTCTTGACTGAAGAGCTAGAGTCCCAGTTTGAAGAGTTTGAAGAGTCCCAGCTAGAGTCCCGTTAGCTAATTGGCATGATCAAGCATCTTCATGTCCACCTTATCCTTTTCCTGTCCAATGGAGCTTCCTGAGTGAAAAGGTCCTTCAGGAGCTTGGTGTTGTCAAGGAACATCCCATCAACCTTGGTATGCCAAAACTGAGTACGAATGGCAAACAACCATTAATAGTCATGCTTCTTCAGAAGGAGCTTTCTTACAAAGCCCTTTTATATAGTAAGTTACATTTTCCCATTATTTATTGGATCATTTTATACTTACACTGATGGTTTTTCATTTTTCAAAGATGGGTGATAGGTCAGCTAACTTCTACAAGAGCCTTTTTGTGCATCAAGCTGAGAAGGGCAAACAAGTAAAAAAGAAGGCCCCAAATAGGAAGAATGGGTAGACTTTGATGGAGCCTTGGCAGGGAAAAGCTAAGGAAGATTCTTTTCTTCCCTGATTTGAAGTCATGAAGCAAGTTGAGGATATGGTTCCCGAGGTCATCATCCTCTTAACTCCCGTCAGTTTCCATTTTGTGGTAAAGACCTTGGGGACTTCTTTGGTCATTTTTTTGGTTGAGGAGGTCAAATAGAGAATAAATCAAAAGGGAAAGGATATCTCTACCGATATCCTGGAAGTAAGCGATTCTGAAGCAGGGGACCCCAAAGTTCCTTTACTAGGTTCATCCTTTGACCTTTCATTTATGAGTTTTGGTTTTTTCGTAATTTTGGACTTTATAGATGATTGGTTAAGGACTGACGTGGTGACTAAAGTTCAGCGAGATCTTGTAGTAGTGGCACCAGTACCCGACTAGGTCACCAAACATGAACTGAAATGGTAGTAGCGTGATGCCAAGATTCCTCCCATGAAAACTTTAATGGAGCCTTTATGGAAGTTTACTAAAGATATGGATTTATTCTCAGAAGACTGCCAAAAGATGGTCCCTCAGATGGTGAAAGGCATCATGACAAATGCTACCTTCTAATCTTTGATGGAGTCATGCCCGAATGAGGAGATTTTGGCTCCTCGGATTACCGAGCATGCTACCCAGGAATAAATTTCTTTTGGTACTAAGGAATTTTTGCCACTACATGGGCCTTTTTCTTATCCTCCGTGCCTCCGCTTTTGCAGATGCTCACCTATAGGGGTTATTTCTTAGCATGGTGTGGTGGAACAGGGCCCCAACACCATAAATTGCTAACACTGGTAGGCTATTTGGGAACTATGATCCCACTTAGGTTACAGTTTGCTAGTTATTACTCATGAAGTATCTTAAATCTTTACATCCAACGAGTTCCTTAGCCTACTTGGATATCGTATCCTATGCTAGCACTTAACTAAGCCCATGAAGTCCTCTTACAGGCGCCTTAGAGTAAGTCATCACTTACTCAAACTTTCCCATCCCAAGTCCAATTCACATGGGTCTTATTTATAATTCATTCCCACTCATAATACTACATTTATATGAATTATTTGAACTAAATTAGCTTAAATCCATTACCTCAAATCATCTTGAAAGCAAGAAACAAGCAATGAGTGCATTCGAGCTCCAATGAGTTCCTTTGAGTTCCAAGCGTGAAATCAACCAAATTGGACACCAAGAACATGAATTTAAGACCATTTCTAACCATTTAACAAGTTTATAACTAACCCATAGGGATCAAACACGCTTACCTTTGGGTTTGAACTAAAAACTTGCAAGAACAACTCCAAATGCACCAATTCCACCAAAAATGAGCTAAGGGCTTGTTGGGATGGCTTTGGGACCTTTGATTTCCATGGAAACTTGAGTGATTTGGGAGGTTTAGAGGTAGAGAGCTGTGGAGGAAGAAGAGCTACGAAAATGGTGGATGGGGGAGATGATGAATAGTTCTTTCTCCTCAATTTATGACCAACTTAGCCCAACTCTCTTCCACTTGTCACCTTGGCCTCAAACTTAATTTTGAATCATTTAGGCCACTTAAACACTCCCCACTCCATCACTCCTTGGTCCCAAAGAAAGATTTTTCTTACCCAAACACTTTGCCCTTAGGCCACTTAAGCCATCATAAGACATAATAGCTTAATTTCTCACTTAGTGCATTTTTCACCCTTAACTTTTGCTTTTGGTTCAAATGGCTATAAACACTTATTGTCTTAAATAAACTAGATTAAAACACTTGCATGAACCTAATTCTACCAAAATTATGGTCATGCCACTGACTTGGGAAAAAATTACCATTCTGCCCCTTCCTTGCCCTTTAGGTGCCAATTACACTTTGGAACTCAATTTCGCCTTACTTAGCTTGCTTTCCTTGCTTAATAAAACTTATTTGAGGGAATAAATTGGGATTTACTTACCTCAATATTTAATGTAAATAAAATACTAGGAAAGCCTTTACACATGGTCTGCTAAATGGACCATTATTCATAACCAAGTAGAGGAAAACTTGGCGAAGGCGAAGGAAGCCTTGGCGACCACCTGTGATAAATATAGAGAGTTAAGAAAAATTGCTAAGGAAGGGGCAGTGGGACTTTGAAAAGAGCTTCTTAAGGGTACCCAAAAGCTCCTAGGGGACTGCTCCTCCAAAATGGCTGACTTAGTATTGAAGTTGATGGAGCAAACCTCTACCAATGAGGCTCTTTGGAAGGAGCAAGAATCCTTATATGCCGAGGTAGTCCAAGCTATTTCGGACAAGACACAGCCACTTGCCAAAGTTGAGTAGCTAAAAAAGTGGAGCAAGAAGAAGAAAAAGAAAGTGGAAGATTTGAAGAAATAGAAGGGGAAGGCTGATGAGATGATAAAGTGATCCTTGCAAGATGGTTTTCACTTAGCTCATTAGCAAGTCATTTCCCACTTTTTGTACATGGACATTTCTTTCCTTCAAGCAATCGACATCCCCAAAAGGCTTTCCTCTAAATGGTCACAAAAGGAGTTTCTGGGCTTACCTTAACAACCTTTAGAGGTTGAAAATCATATTGATTCTACAGAGTCTTAAGGCAAGGAATAAGTGGAGTAGTATTGGAGTTTGAAATCATTATTTACATATATTATTTCTTTTATACTCTTTCCTCTTTTCCCTTTTAATAACATATTGCTTATTTCAAATTCATGGTCATACTTTCACTTAACTCTTAAATATTTGCTAAATGGGTACAAATTTGCTAAATGGGTACAAATTTGCTTAAGTGTTTTTGTGATACCTAGATGCTTTGAATAATACTAAACATTCGTACAACTTCCTTGGAAAATTTCCACTTAGCATTTGTACAATCTTCCTTAGAAAATTTCTAAGTGTAGTATTTTTTCAAAGAAAAACACCAACTGTTTTTCAATTTTTCTCTTATAGTGTTTCTAATATTAAAAAATCCTGGCTGAACTTCTTTGGTGACCAAATAATGTTACCCACTCTGAGGTAGTCCAGTTATGGTGCCAAAACTATGCATTCAAACTCCCAGGTTTGGTGTGTCCTGTAGGTCATCAGAACAACACCCCTAGTGTACATACTTAAGTGACCCTCTTGAGCAATATGTAAATACATGCATATTGGTCTAACCATAACACACATATTTGAATTTATGCACACTATGGCATCTAAGAAGGAAAACACTAGCACAAGTCTTAGTTTTGGCTTCCACACAATAGGCAATCTTGTTAAGTTCTAGTGACCAGATACTGCACCTGTAGGTTCCACTAATAAACTATATCATTCTAGCCACATACCCCCATGTTTTCTTCACCCCATTACCAATTAGAGACCTATAGCGAACCATGGAATTTTTCGTACATCAATGTCCCACCTATGAACCAAGTTATGGATTTTTTAAGTTGGTTACAAAATTCTGACCAAATGAACAGTAACTTAGCCAAATTTGAAACGTCATATCTTTGGCTACAGGGCTCCAAATTTAGAAATTCTAAATCCCAGTTCAACCCCTATATGTTCTCTAGATATGGTCAAATTTGAATACAAATATTCCTTCTACACTGGGAGATATAGAACTTTAAGTGTAGAGTCGAAATTCTGGTCACTTTATGACCATTTTGCCCATACAAAATTTCATAAGTGTGCAAACACTTCATTCACAAGGGGAAAACCCTCCAAATCTATACCATATATGTCCATTACACATAGTAATTACATTATCTTGATTTTAACAACTTTATGTGGCCAAAACAGAATTTACAAGTAAGCAGCCCATCATTTAGACTTAGCCAGCTTTGCACCACATCACTTACATAGCCAAAACATTACTGAATTGTTCACATACTTGTCTCATCTTACATGCACTACATGTACATGCATACATTCACTATATAATGTTCTTAACTTAGCTAAATACACACCCTAAGTTACAGGAGTGCCTAAGATACAATGGACTCCAGAACAGGATGCTGGATGGCTGCTGCATACCACAATAAGTACCACCATTAAAAATACCAAATACGCTCCTAAAATCACCAAACTTTCCAGATCACAACTAGACGTATGAAAGTTCATGCATCTGAAATTTCAGATCAAAACTCAAAATACAAGGATCAGTTTGAAGGTGATCTTTCAGCTGGACCTGAAATGACAGAATTGAGGGGAGTAAGTGTCATTGAGAAACTTAGTAAGGGTAGCACTTGGATTCAATAGGCAATGTAACCATCACTAAAACCTGCATCCAAAGACAATAAAAAAAAACCACAATGCATATATACAAGATATAGCAACCAAATGCAGCAGCCAAACACAAACAACAAAAACATGAAATGTGGCAGCAACATATACCATAGGTTAGTCCATAAAACACATAATAAATATAACCAAACCACTATGGCAGCCCTCCTCAAGCTAATTCTTGGTCTTAGGAGAATTTTAACACTAGTTAGTACTAACTTTGGACTCTATAAACCCTCATTTTACTGCCATCTTTGTGCACTTCACACTAGGTCACAAAACCTTCAATAAGTGCACTCCCCTCACTAAGCTTGGTTCATCAAGCTCATGGCTCTCTTCCAAGCTTAGCCCTAGCTCCATGGTTGCTTGAAAATAAAAAAAAACAACCCATGAGAGCAAGATAACTCTTACCTTGACAGGTACACTGAAATTGGAGCTTGATCCTAGTTGCACTCAAGCAATAGCACCAAATAGCTTCCAATTGTGCTTCCTTGACTTCAATTGCAAGTAGTTTTGAGTTTGAAGGTATGATGGCTATGGAGAAAGTGTGGCTATGTTCTTGGGCTGGAGGAGGACAAAAATGAGAGAGGGATAAGTGATTTGGCCACTTAAATGGCCTTCAATGAGCTTAAGGGCACAAAGCACACTTAAACAAGCTTAACCTTGCTTTATGTCATTTGCCTTCTCACTAATTATGGTTTATTTGTCTTAAACACATTGGTACACATGTGCCCAAAATTTTTGACTATTTCTCAAGTCTTGGCTGCCTCCCCATGGTAGGATAAGCCCACAATTCCACCCTTAGACTTAAGTCAAAAGCTTGAACACCTTAAGGTTTACACTAGGACATTTAGGTCCTTATTGCCTTTAGTGTTTCCTTTGTCCAAACTTGTATTCCATGAGCAAGTTGGTCCTCCAATAGCACTTTCATACCATTCATATCCTTCCCATAACTCTCCAAGTCTCTTTCTTGAGAGTTTTGCAATTGAGTATCCGAATTTCCAAAACCTTACAAAAAAATCCATAGGTTGCTTAACAAACAAGCAATCCTTAAGGCTTTTCTTGGGGGCCAAGTTACCAACTTGGAACACTTTTAAGGGGGTGTTGATCATGCTGTTTACCCCCCACACTTCAATCACTATGGTGAGAATTACACAACATAATGGTTTTTTAGCCATTATGACACACTTGTAGTTCTCCCATTTTGTGAGGTGGTAACAAATAAGGTCCTAGTTTGCTAGTTAAGGATGCTATTGTAGCACAATGTGACATTTAGGGCAATGAAACTCATCATGTTGGAGGTGAAAAGCTCTTCCCCTGAGATGACCGAGGTGACTTTTAACATAAATGGCATGTCAATCCATCCCAGGACTGGAAGATCTATAAGGCTGGCCTCAAATGCTGGTGAAGTCAAAGGTTTGAGCTCAGTTTCGAGCATACCGAAGCCAGCAGTAAATGGATGAATAGAACATCGGATTTGAACCATTATCATAGAGTACTTTCTTGATGTCCCAGTTTTTTATTCATGGAGTAATTAGGGGAAGGTTGCCATGTCAAAATTTTACCACTGAGCCATCCCTTCGGGTGAGCTTCTTTGTGGGGTTATTGAATTCCATCATAGCTATTTCTCTCACCTTCCTCTATTTTTCAACTGAAGGTATTTCAGTGGTGATTTTCCGGATGACCCAAACCGGAGGAGGGGGATGCTTTCTTGGACTTTGGTTTGGGCAACATTTGTCAGAGTCATGTTCTTCATCTTTCCCCTTCATCTCATTTTCTTCTTTCTCCCTGGACTTATGCAAGGGCATTCGCAAGTGTTATCCACTCCGGGGTAGTCCAGTTATGGTGCCAAAACTGTGCATTTGAACTCCCAGGATTGGTGTGTCCTGTAGGTCACCAGAACAACACCCCTAGTGTGCATACTCAAGTGACCCTCTTGAGCACTTTGCAAATACATGCATATTGGTCTAACCATAAAACACATATTTACATTTATGAACACCATAACAACTAAGAAGAAGAACATTAGCACAAGTCTTGGTTTTGGCTTCCACACATTAGCCAATCTTGTTAAGTTCTAGTGACCAGCCACTGCACCTACAACTTCCACTAATAAATTGTATCATTCTAGCCATGTACCCCCCTGTTTTCTTTGCTCCATTATCAAGTAGAGACTTGGAGAAAAACAAAAGAATTTTTTTTTACATCAATAGCCCACCTATGGACCGAGTTATCGATTTTTGAAGTTGGTTACAAAATTTTGACCAAATAAGCAGTAACTTAGCCAACTTTGCAACATCATATCTTTGGCTACAGGGCTCCCAATTCATAAATTCAAAATTCCAGTTCAAACTCTAGATGTTCTCTAGGTGTGGTCAAAATTTCATACCAAGATTACTTTTACACAGGGAGATATAGAACTTTAAGTGCAGAGTCAAAATTCTGCTCACTTTTTGACCATTTTGCCCATGCAAAATTTCATAAGTGTGCAAACACTTCATTCACAATGGAAATCCCTTCGAGGCTACTCAATATATGTCCATTACACATAGGAAATACATTCCCTTGTATTTAACAACTTTATGTGGCCAAAACAGAATTTAGAAGTAAGCAGCCCATCATTCACACTTAGGCAGCTTTGCACCACATCACTTACATAGACAAAACATTACTCAAATGTTCACATACTTGTCTCATCTTACTTAAAATACATGAACATGCATACATGCACTAAAAAATGTTCTTAACTCAGATAAATATGCACCCTAAGTTACAGGAGTGCCTGAAATGCAATGGACTCCAGAAACAGGATGCTGGACAGCTGCAGCACAACAATAAGTACCACCATTAAAAATACCAAATGTGCTCCTAAAATCACCAAAATTTTCAGATCATGACTAAACATATGGAAGTTCATGTACCTGAAATTTTAGATCAAAAATCAAATGAAAAATATTATTTTGAAGGTGATATTTCTGCTGGACCTGAAATGACAGAATTAAGGGGAGTAAGTTTCATTGAGAAAATTAGTATGGGTAACACTTGGATTCAGTAGGTAATGTGACCATCATTAAAAACTGCATCAAAAGACACTAAAACACAAAAAACACAATGCATATAGACAAGATATAGCAACCAAATGCAGCAGCCAAACACAAACAACAAACACATGAAATGCAGCAGCAACAATAACCATAGATTAGTCCATAAAACATGTAATAAACATTAATAAATCACTATGGCAGCCCTCCTCAAGCTAATGCTTGCTCTTAGGAGGATCTTAAAATGAGTTAATAATAACTTTGGGCTCTAGAAACCTCACTTTACTGCCATCATTGTGCACTTCACACTAGGTCACAAAACCTTCAATAAGTGCACTCCCCTCACTAATCTTGGTTCATCAAGCTCCTGGCTCTCTTCCAAGCTTAGCCCTTGCTCCATGGATGTTTGAAAATTGAAAAAAATAGTCCATGAGAGCAAGAGAACCCTTACCAAAGTGGGTAGGTCAAAAATCAAGCTTGATCCTTGAAGTATCCAAGCAATAGCTCTAGTTTGCTTCCAATTGCTTCCTTTTGCCTTCAATTTCAATCAATTGCAGGTTTGAAGGTGTGCTGGCTATGGAGGAAGTGTGGCTATGTTCTTGGGCTGGAGGAGGATGAAAATGAGAGAGGGATAAGTGATTTGGCCACTTAAATGGCCTTCAATGAGCTTAAGGGCACAAAACACACTTAAACAAGCTCAACCTTGCTTTATGTCATTTTCCTTCTCACTAATTGTGGTTTCTTTGTCTTAAAATCATTGGTACACATGTACCCAACATTTTTGACTAATTATCAAGTCTTGGCTGCCTCCCCAATGGTGGGATAACCCCACAATTCCACCCTTAGACTTAAGTCAAAAGCTTGAACACCTTAAGGTTTACACTAGGACATTTAGGTCCTTATTGCCTTTAGTGTTTCCTTTGTCCAAACTTCTCTTCCAAGAGCAATTTGGTCCTCCAATAGCACATTCATATCATCCATTTCTTTCCCATAACTCTCCATGTCTCTTTCTTGAGAGTTTTTCAATTGAGTGCCCGAATTTCCAAAACCTTACAAAAAAGTCCATTGGTTGCTGACGAACGAGCTATCCTTAAGGCTTTTCTTGGGGGCCAAGTTACCAAATTGGAACACTTTTAAGGAGGTGTTGATCATGCCTTTTACCCCCCACACTTCAATCACTATGGTGATAATTACACAATATAATGGTTTTTAGCCAGTATGACACTTATAATTCCCCTATTTTGTGAGATGGTAACAATCTTCCCCTCCTTAAAAATTTTGGTCCTCCAAAATAGACTTTAGCTTTGGGTGTTCTTTAGGATACCTCTCCATAAGGTCTTTTTCAGTTTCCCAGGTTGATTCTCTTTCAGAGTGGTATGACCACTGAACTTTAACCATGGGAATAAGTTTGTTTCTTAACCTTCTAGTATCCTTGGCTAAGGTAGCTATAGGTTTCTTTTCATATGTCAAGTTAGGTTCCAACTGTATGTCTTCCAGTACAATAGCACACTTTGTGTCCAATAGACACTTCTGAAGCACGCTGATGTGAAAAACATTATCAACACTTGACATGCTTGGCGGTAGAGCTAACCTATATGCTACCTTGCCAACTCTGTCCAAGATCTCATAAGGACCTATGTATCTTGGAGCTAACTTGGTTCTTCTGTCAAATCTAAAAGTGCCTTTGGTTGGTGCAATTTTCAGCCAAACATTGTCACCAACCTCTGCTTGAGCTCCTGGAAACTCTTTTCACACTTTTCAGTCCACTCAAATCTTTGACCCTTCTTGGTCAGATGAGTAAGAACTAAAGCAATCATGGAAAACCCTAATACAAATCTCCTTTAGTATCCAGCTGGTCCTAGAAAACTTCCAATTTCCTTCACAGTTTTTGGTCTTTCCCACTCTTGCTCTGCCTTGACCTTTTTAGGGTTTGCCTTAAGGCCTTGTCCATTTATGATGTGTCCTAGGAAAGGCACTTCCCTTATCTAGAATTCACACTTGGATAACTTGGCATAAAGCTAATGTTCCAATAGAGTCTTTAGGACAATCTTCAAATGATGTTCATGTTCATTTTCATCCTTGGAATACACTAGGATGTCATCAATGAACACAACCACAAATTTGTCCAGATGTGGCCTAAACACCCTATTCATCAAGTCTATGAAAGCAACTAGGCATTAGTCAGACCAACTGGCATGACTGTGTACTCATCATACCCATATCTAGTCCTAAATGCAGTCTTAGGAATGTCCTATTCCTTTACTCTTAACTGGAAGTATCCATATCTCAAATCTATCTTGGAAAATATCTTAACTCCCTTGAGTTGATAAAAAAAATCATCTATCCTAGGGAGTGGATACTTGTTCTTGATAGTCACTGCATTGAGCTTCCTGTAGTCAATGCATAGTCTCAAAGATCCATCCTTCTTTTTCAAAAAGAGAATAGAAGCTCCGCATGGTGAAACACTTGGCCTTATGAACCCTTTTTCAAGAAGTTCATCAAGTTGTTTTTTGAGCTCTTTCATCTCTGTGATTGGCATTATGTAAGGAGGCATGGATATTGGACTAGCTCCTGGTTGCAACTTGATCTCAAACTCAATTTCCCTTAGTGCAGGAATACCTGGCAGGTCTTTAGGAAAGACTTGTAAAAAGTCTCTCACTACGGGTATTCTGTCCACTTCCTGATTACAATGCAATTCATTCAATGCATAACAGTAATCATGCTCAGAAATCATAGGTATCTCATCCAATACCTCTAGCTCCATGCCATGCATTCATACACTAATTCCTTAGAATTCACTAATGCATGCGCTTCACCATCAGGTAATGTGATTTCCATTTTAGCACAATCAATTCTTATGTTATCCTTAGCAAGCCAATTCATACCCAGCACTACATCATACTTAAGAATATCAAACACTAGCAGATTAGTCAAAGCCTTAGTCTTTCCTTCTACTAGCTCACGATCCTTAGCTAGGTCATTAGTGAAAAGACATTGGCTGTTTTCACTAAAGATATCCTAGGCATGACTTCAGTAGGCAATTTCATGGGTTCAACAAATTTCCCAGCCACTATATACTTAGATACGCCAATATCGAACAGAACACTAACAGGCATACCATTAAGGTAAATGTCACCTCTTAGTGCTCCTCCCTACTCTGTTGTCTCTGGTCTCTCCACTCGGAAGACTTTGCCAGCTCTTTGCACTAGAGGTAGAGGCATTGGAGGAACTGGCCACTGCTGTCCCTCCCTAGGTGCTCCCACTCTAGCTCCTGCCTCAATAGGCCTTACTAGACCTTGGTCTTCTGGCCTCCTTTGAGCCTGTGGGCAGTCTTTATCCAATGATCCATGGATCCACATCTTAGACATGCTTGAGTGTCAAAATAGCAAGGTTTCTTTCCATGAAACTTCTTGCATTTAGGGCACCATAGGCCAGGGAACTTCCCCTTAACCTTGCCCTCACCACCAAAATGGGAACTCTTGGTAATCCCTTGCCATGTGGTGGCTTTTTTTGCTTGCCTCCTTCCTAACTACTTTCCCCTAGTCCACTGGGAAAGTACTTAGTCTCATACTCTTCTTGCTCTACTAATAGAACTTTCTATACTACTTTATAGTATGTAATTGCTCCAAAAGGTCTAACAGCCTTTCTAATGTCTAACTTTAGGCCTCTGACAAATCTTTTGGCCTTCAATTCCTCCAGTCCATGATACTGAAGAATTTATACCTCACCAACTGATTGAATTTACGCTCATACTCTAGGACACTAATGCTATCCTGCCTTAGAGCATCAAATTCAGCTTGCTTCATATCCTTGATAGCATCACTAATGTACTGCTCCTGGAACAGCTGCGTGAACTCTAGCCAGCCCATCTCAATATCTCTTCCTGGCCTTTTCCCCTTTTAGAAAGCATACCTATCTCTGGTGTTTCTCCACCACATCTCTGCACTGCCTACCAAACTGTAGGTAGACAGTAACACTTTCTTGGTGGAGCTGAGTGGCATCCTCTCAAACATTTTTTTCAATGAAGATTAACCACTCCTCAGCTCTCTCAGCCCCAACTCTTCCATCAAACTGTGGAGGTCTTAGGCCTTGGAACCTCTCCAAAAGTCTAACCTCATCTAGGCCTTCTAGATCTTCTAATTTGTGTCTCCTGGATCTATGAGAGACCGATGTTTGGTGATGCTCTCTATGATCTCTCTGCCTTCTCCTGGATCTTTTCTTATGGCCTACCTCAATCTCATTCCTAGTGGAAGAATGGTCATAGACTGAAGGATTGGTCCTGGACACCTGACTAATCTCAGGCCTTAGTCTTCTTCCTCTTGGATTACTCCTATCCTTATCTTCCTCCTCAACAGTTTCATCATTTGTGTCTTCTAAGTTTCTAGAAGGAACATATTCAGATGTGTTCCTAGTATCCTCTTCTGGTTGGTGCTATGCATACTGAACTGGCTCTGCTAGAGCTACTTGGACTCCTTGCTGTTATGCTTGATTCAGCCTTACTAAGTTCTTATTGATTAGAGCTAAGTTCCTTTAAAGCTCTAACCAAACCTAAGGCACTTCAGGGTTTGGTATCCCCTGTTGCCATTTCCTTACTGCCTAGAGTCAATAGGAGGCCTTCGTGGTGGTTCCCCTCTCCTTGTTGCAACCATCTTTACTTCCCGCATTGATGATTCATCGTAGAGCACACATAAAGATCATAGGTATTTCAATGGTACTTGACACTAGCAGCTGACCAAACAGAGTTCATGTATGTAGGTGTATACAATGCAACTATATGCTATGTACATCTTTAAACCATGCTCTGATACCAACTTCTGTTACCCACTCTGGGTAGTCCAGTTATGGTGCCAAAACTGTGCATTTAAACTCTCAGGATTGGTGTGTCCTGTAGGTCATCAGAAGAACACCCCTAGTATGCATACTCAAGTAACCCTCTTGAGCACTCTACAAATATAAGCAAATTGGTGTAACCATAACACACATATTTACATTTATGCACACTATGGCAGCTAGGGAGGAGAACATTAGCACAAGTCTTAGTTTTGGCTTCCGCACATTAGGCAATCTTGTTAAGTTCTATTGATTAGCCACTGCACCTACAACTTCCACTAATAAACTATATCATTCCAGCCATGTACCCCTATTTTATTTGCTTCATTATCATGTAGAGACTTAGAGCAAACCAAGGAATTTTTTTTTACATCAATAGCCCACCTATGGACCAAGTTATCGATTTTTCAAGTTGGTTACAAAATTCTGACCAAATGAACAGTAACTTAGCCAACTTTGCAATATCATATATGTCGCTACAGGCCTCCAAATTCAAAAATTCCAAATTCCAGTTCAAACTCTAGATGTTCTCTAGGTGTGGTCAAAATTTCATACCAAGATTACTTCTATACTGGGAGATATAGAATTTTAAGTGCAGAGTCAAAATTCTGCTCACTTTATGACCATTTTGCCCATACAAAATTTCATAAGTGTCCAAACACTTCATTCATAGGGGAAATCCCTCCAAGGCTACTCCATATATATCCATTACACATAGGAAATACATTCCCTTGCATTTAACAACTTTCTGTGGCCAAAACAGAATTCAGAAGTAAGCAGCCCATCATTCACACTACAAAATGGTCTTAACTAAGCTAAATATGCACCCTAAGTTATAGGAGTGCCTGAAATGCAATGGACTCTAGAAATAGGATGCTGGACAACACAATAAGTACCACCATTCAAAATACCAAATGTGCTCCTAAAATCACCAAACTTTCCATATCATGACTAGACATATGGAAGTTCACGTTCCTGAAATTTTAGATCAAAACTCAAACCAAAAATATTAGTTTGAAGATAATCTTTTTGCTGGACCTGAAATGACAGAATTGAGGGGAGTAAGTTTCATTGAGAAACTTAGTAAGGGTAACATTTGGATTTAGTAGGCAATGTGACCATCAGCAAAACCTGCATCCAAAGACACTAAAACACAAAAAACACAATGCATATTTAGAAGATATAGCAACCAAATGCAGCAGCCAAACACAAACAACAAACACATGAAATGCAGCAGCAACAATAACCATAGATTAGTCCATAAAACATGTAATAAACATTAATAAATCACTATGGCAGCCCTCCTCAAGCTAATTCTTGGTCTTAGGAGGATTTTAACACTAGTTAATAATAACTTTGGGCTCTAGAAACCCTCACTTTATTTCCATCATTACGCACTTCATACTAGGCCACAAAACCTTCAATAAGTGCACTCCCCTCACTAAGCTTGGTTCATCAAGCTCCTGGCTCTTTTCCAAGCTTAGCCCTAGCTCCATGGATGTTTGAAAATTGTAGAAAATAGTTCATGGGAGCAAGAGAACCCTTACCAAAGTTGGTAGGCCTAAAATCAAGCTCGATCCTTGAAGTATCCAAGCAATAGCTCTAGTTTGCTTCCAATTGCTTCCTTTTGCCCTCAATTTCAATCAATTGCAAGTTTAAAGGTGTGCTGTCTATGGAGGAAGTGTGGTTATGTTCTTGGGCTGGAGGTGGATGAAAGTGAGAAAGGGATAAGTGATTTGGCCACTTAAATTGCCTTAAATGAGATTAAGGGCACAAAACATACTTAAAGACGCTTTACCTTGCTTTATGTCATTTTCCTTCTCATTAATTACGGTTTATTTGTCTTAAACTCATTGGTACACATGTGCCCAAAATTTTTGACTAATTATCAAGTCTTGGCTGCCTACCCTATGGTGGGATAACCCCACAATTCCACCCTTAAACTTAAGTCAAAAGCTTGAACACCTTAAGGTTCACACTAGGACATTTAGGTCCTTATTGCCTTTAGTGTTTCCTTTGTCCAAACTTGTCTTCCAAGAGCAATTTGGTCCTCCAATAGCACTTTTATATCATTCATTTCCTTCCCATAACTCTCCAAGTCTCTTTCTTGAGAGTTTTGCAATTGACTACTTGAATTTCCAAAACTTTACAAAAAAGTCCATAGATTGGTTGACAAACAAGCAATCCTTAAGGCTTTTCTTGGGGGCAAAGTTACCAACTTAGAACAATTTTAAAGAGGTGTTGATCATGCCTTTTAGCCCTACACTTGAATAACTATGGTGAAAATTACACAATATAATGGTTTTTAGCCATTATGACACACTTGTAATTCTCCCATTTTGTGAGGTGGTAACAACAGGTCTAACCGAAATTACCCTTTGTTGATCAGGGATGCAATGTATTTCCTCAACTGGAAGTAGTCTTTAGTTTCATGCCCATTGTCTCGGTGGAATTGACAATACTTCTTCATGTTTTTTTTATGATCCCTTGTTTTTCTAGGGCCATTAGAATGTTACTCCTTTTGGTGTTCAGGGTGGCGAATGCTAGTGGTCTTTTTGCCCCAACAATTCCATGGCTTTCCCCCACCTTTGGTTTGGTACTGAGGTTGGGGATTCTGTCTTTCGGAAAAGTGATGATCCAATTTTCATCCTCCCATTCTTAGCTCTTCGGCCGTCATATGCTGTTTGGCCCTTTTACAGAAATCCTCGAGTGTATCCGGGGGTTCTTTTAAAAAGTTAGAAGATTTGGGTCTCCCTTTTCAATCCTCGGATCATGGACAAAATTCAAATTTCTGGGTGAAAGTCAAGGACACTGAGGGCCTCGCAATTGAACTTTTAAATGTAGTCACGGATGGTTCCTTATGCTTCTAGGCTATGTCAAACATCTAGGCAGGCATCTTTGTCATTGTTCTACTTCTGATAAATTGCTGCATGAATGCCGTGGATAGGTCATGAAATTCTGTAATCATCCTTGGAACCAAGGAGTTATACCATGCAGTGGTTGGCCTAAAGAAGGTTACTTCAAAACATTTGCAGAAGGTACCATCATCTGCCACATGCATTACTATACTCCTATTGTATTTGGTCAGATGAGCCAGGGTTCACTTAGTCTGTCATAGCTTTTGAGGCAAGGCACTCAGAAATCATTGGCCGGTGGGGCTTCTACCATAGCTTGAATGAGCAGAGACTCATCCCCAGTAAAGATTTCTAACAGCCTCCACCATACGGGTTTTTTGGAGGCTTGTTTCTGAACCTTGTCCAGCCTTTTAAAGATCATTTCCATCAGGATCGTAGTACTACCTTCCCCTGTCGTTGTGGCAATAGGGAATTGTGTCTTTTTCTGGGTGAGTAGCTTCACTGGCATGGGGAAGGAGTCTTTTCTAGGTGAGAAGGGATCCTGTACCATGAGACCTTCTTTTCCCTTGATCTCACTGCTATATGTCTATTAGATAGTAGATTCTCGATTGAAGATTACCCATGGAAGCTCCTGCTATTCAAGCTCTGTCGAGGTGATCGATGACCATGCTTAGGGTGAACTTCTAGGGAGGATGTCTTCCTACGTCAACGAGCCTATGAGCATCACTGGTCCAGTTGTTGAGTCATTTCATCCGTGATAGAGAGCTAGAAGTCGGACAAAAAGCCCATTGCGATCATGAGAGGGCACTTGTCATCGGGCAAAGAAGGCTTAGGCACTGGAAGTGGTGAATCTACCATTGCTAAAGGCTTAGGCACAGATTGACACTTAGGAACTCTCTTTTCCTTAGAATGCTAAGTTTGCACAATGGCAACCTAGGAAGGGTTCCCCACAGACAGCCCCAAGTGATACTCCAGGACATTGTCTATATATGACATGTTGGCCTCCAACGGTGCTTCGCCTAAGTTGTCTCTGCAGCAGTGAAGAACAAGGGTCAGGGGGTTCCCTGGAGTATTACCAGGGAAGGAACCTCCAACGCCCAAGTTAGAATGGGTAGGATAAGTATGAGTCAACAAAAGATAGGCAAGTATGTTAGGCCAGATGGTATTACCTAGGAGCCTCCCGGGTATATATATATATATATATATAAGAGCTATGGAGAAGACAATTTTGCTTGAGACAAGTAGACTAGGACACGTGGTCAATTTAAGGGACCTTCATTTTATAACTCAGGGAGGGCTGTCTCTAGTTGGCCTCTGGCAATTATGCTCACCCATCTAGCTAGGGGCATCTGGAGCATTTTTGTCAATGGTCCTGGGAGACTAAGTGTTTGATGTGTTCCTTTGAAGTCCCTAAGGGGCATACCTGAGGTGAAACCATGTTCGGGAGATATGGTTGTTGTTGAACAAGCGGGTTTTTCTGAGGTTGGTTGGGTCACCATCTGAGGGTGTTGTTAATCCCTAATTTGTTTGAAGGTCCTTTAAGTGACAGCCCTCCAGTTATCAGCTAAGTATGTAGACGCTTGAGATCACAAGTACTTAACTTCTTTTGAAAAACTCTTGACCAATGTAGAGAATCACTTTATTTTTTTTATGCCTTTTCTAGTCTACTCACTGTCAAAGCCATTAAGCAACTTAAGCATCCAAATTATTATGTTGACCTGTGCGTCAACTTTGACCCAATTTGTAAGACACCTTCATTTTCAAGCCGTTTTTCAAAAATGTTACCTACCTACCAGCAACCAAATAAACTCATATACTATTCTGACCTATCCACTTCATTAGCCCCCACCTTGCCGCTTCATTCATCTCCTGTAGTGTTGAACAACCCCACAAATATCCCTTGACCACCCTAACAAAATTTTCCTTGTTTCCACCCCTACTCAATCTACTGGCAACCGAACCCCATTGCTTATGACAAACACTTGGCAGTAGTTGTGTTTAATCCAATATGTGCAATTCTAGATGATGTGAAGGGCATAGTGAGTTGAAATAATAGGTACAACAAGCGAGTTAAGAAGGTGGGGGACAAATAGCTGTTAAGTGAACCAAGTGGAAAGGATTGGAGGGGCTGATGCTTTGATGTGCAATGTCATGTTTCTAGCAGCAGATCAATGATGGAGTAATGTAGAGGCGATGTTGGTGTAATGGGTGGGGTGCAAGGGATGGATGGGTAGGTGGCTACCAAGCTAGGCACAGTGAAAGAAGAAGAGATTACAAGTTAGGTAGGATGGCAAACCTATGATTTTGGCTAAAATAAAGGTGAAGATAGATAGGTGTGGGGCCAACTATAAAAAATGTGGGAAAGAGCTCCCAGCTTAAGTTAGATTAAAGCCAACTGAACTGGCATTTAGTTAGTACATACTAATGACTAACCAACAACTTAGAATCAATGTAGATTAATTAAATTTTTACCTGTAGCAAAAACATGACTTAACACTCACTATAAGAAAAATGCATAAAAGTGATTGCCATAACATTTGTTATTTTGTTACTCACTAGTAGCTGAACTGAAAATGTCTGAAGAGTCAATCACTTTTGGTATTTTTGTTTTCTAAGAAAACAAAATTCTTTGCTCATATTTTTTATTTTAAGTAGTTTAAATTTTTGTTAATAAGTATCATATAATTTCTAGTTTTTAGAATTCAATTCTAATATACTAATATGACATATATATATATATATACACACACACATCACACACATTATTTTTTTTCCATTTTTCTATAGAATAGTCATGTTCCCCTCCCTAATTTGCTTGACCCTGATCGTCCCCAATCTTTCCAACCTTAGGATCTTGCCGGTTGAGAAGTAGAGCTCGCCCCTCGCCACCATCAAGCATGAATTGTTCTTACAAGTGTAGGCCTTCTAAATGATAGAAGCATATAGTGGTGTAGTCTAGAAATTGGCCGAGAAATGGTAGAATTTGGCAGATCTAGCTAGTTCGGTGAGATAGATAATAAGGAAAAGACTCTTAACCCTTCAGGAGGAGTTTTCAGTCTAGCAGTTTATCATCGAGGCATAAGCTTGTGATTTGGTAGAACCTGTAGTGGCGAAGGTCATTGAGGAAAAGAGAATAAGTGTGGCTAATTGAAGAGTAGATGTTTGGGTTGAAACTAGCAAGCAATTTTAGGGTGAAGTGGAGGCAAAGAATTCATCGACATTGGAAAGATGACAAGAGAGAATCAGGAATTGGAATAGGGCAATTTTAAGAGGAGTAAAAAGTGGAAGAGAGGAAGAAAGTGAGAAGATATGTGTATAAGAGAACAAAATGGAAGAAGACATACTCGGATAGTAGGATAGCGACTAATTAGTTTAAATTTCAATATAATTAACAACTCATTGAGTCACAATTGAAGTTTTTAATCACTAATAGGGTTGACTATTAAGTGGATCAGGTCAAGTTTAGGTAAGCTCATTCAAATTCAAGTCAAATTGGTTTAGCATGAATATGGGTCCTGGTCAGGTTCAAAGTTAGGTTATTTGGGCTCGCGTTGATTTGAAGTTCAAGTAGGGTTATGTTAGGTTTATTTGATTTTGAGTTTAACATGGGTGAAGTTAAATTCAGTCTTGTGTAATTTTAGATCAGATTTTGGGCTAGATTCGAGTTGCCCTTCAACTTCACTTGGGTTACAGGTTGATAGACTAAAATGATTGAATCAATCCATTTTGTTTTTCAATTTTTTTAGACTTTAAATTAAATAATTTGATTTTCTGGTGTGATGTAAATAAAGTTAAATTTTCTTTTCTTAGTATGTTTATTTAAGAAATTCATAAAAATTTTCCCCAATATAATTTATTACTTATTTAGGATACTTAACATTGTTGGTAATACTTTATAATACTTTATAATTACTTGATTGTTTTTCTAGACCCATATCCTATGATTATCACTGCATAAGCTACCCAGACCCTTACCAGACTATCACCTAGGTGCATACTGTGACAGTTTTCCTATACACCTATTCCAATCAATTTTCTGTGAAATTGCTATAAATTACAAGTTTAGTTAACTATTAGTTACTAAAATGAAAACATTTCAAAAATTTTGGGAAAAAATGTAAAGATTCAAAAGTTTAGGGACCCATAATGTAATTATTAGGGTAAACTCAACCAATCATCCCTAAACTATATCCAATGTTGCTTATTTGTTCCTCAACTATCAAATGTTGCTTAATCATCCTTGAACTATATTCAGTGTTGCTTAATCATGTTACCGTCCACCACAGCAGTTAAGGATGGACGAAAAAATGTTGTGGTTACTGATGTGGCCAGAAAAAATTACATGGCTACTTTAGCAACGTGATTTTTAGGAGTCGCCACCAATTAGTTTATCTAGGTCGATTGGATACCTGAAAAACGGTCTGTGAGAGATTCTAAGATTGTGAGTCGGTTACACTAAAATAACCTTATTGAAGTGGCCGGCAATTGGTACCATGGGGTTCAGTTTTTATCTTTTCATAACTATTTATTTCTTGACCTAAGCTTTTATTTAGAGTGAGTTTTATGAATTTTATTTAATTTTTAATTTTTAATTCCAAACCAGGAATCTTACCAGACCAACCGAATATGGAACAAATAATCCGTCTCGAGACTTTATCAAACTACCAAGAATTGATATTTTGAAAAATAAATGTCAAGTACTAAAAGAAAAAAAAAAGTTCTCTTCATTTGATTTCTTGCTAATAGCTGGATGATGAGTAAAATAAAAAAAAATCTGAGCAATTAAACAACTAATTATTTTTTTTTAAGACACATTATGAGATCCTGATTAGAGAAAAACAAAATTGCATGATCCTAAAGTTAGTTAATAAAAATAAAAAAAAAAGATAACTGAAGTAATTTAAGAAAACAAAGTAAAATAAACAAAACACACTAGGTTATATTTTTATGAGGATTTAATGGCTGAATCTAATGCATGGCTAAACAAACAAAGGGCGACGAGATGGACGATGACGACGCTGAGACGAGGAGCGGTGGTGACGACACGGGAGGGCGAACGATTGTGGTGGCGGGGGCTTGGGATGTCGGCGACGGAGGTGGATGGGACTAGTGGCGACGGGGAGGCGACGCGCCGGCTGGGAGAAAGGGCAGGTGAAGCATCGGGAGGTGGAGAAGGAGAGAAGCTGGAGTGTCGGATGGAATGTCGAAGGCAGAGAAGTTTAGGCAGTGATCACGGCGGGGTGGGATGAAGTTTTAGGGTTTCTGGTAAGAAGGAAGGGAGATAGGGATTGAAGGCTACTATTTTCTTTGTTTTTTAGCTAAGAGCTTAGGGTTGCGAGTTTTCTCCCCCTCTCATGTCAATAGTGACCCATATTTATACTAGGAAGTCTTAGGCGAGATTAACTAGGTTTTCCAAGTTTAAAACTGATCCAAATTCAATTTTAAAGAGTTTTGGTCAAAATACTAATTCAAGTCCAAAAAAACTCTTAAGTTGCTGTTTTGCCCCAAACTCTATTGAAATTTTCAATTTCACTCGATACTTCTTTAATCTGTCAATTAAGCCCAAAACTTTGCCAAAATTACCAGATTTTCCTAGAATTTCAGGATTTCGTCAGATTTTTCCCAAACTTTCAATTTTTGACAGGTTTACCTAAAATTTTAGAATTTTGACAAATTAACCCAAAACTTTCAAATTTTGCTAAAAACTTTCTAAAAATCCACAATTTCCTCCCGAACTTTCATTTGTGCCCAAATTGAACCTACAAAACTTTTCGAACTCCAAATTAGTGCCTACACTAAATTAGTTCCTATTTCTACCCTATATGACCACTTAAAACTCCTAAAGATTTATAGACCAAAATAACAATGCAACCTAAATGTGACTAGATCCACTAATTATGCAAAACCTTGAAATGACAAAAATGACCCAAACTCCTAACAAATGACCAAATAATCCCTAAAAATGAAAATGCCCCCTAAACTAATTTTCCTAATCTAAAACTTAACAAAAAGTTAATGCCCGGACAAAATTGGGTGTCAACAGCTACTGATGTGACATCACTTTTCCATCCATCTTTAATGGTATGATAGATGACAAAATGATTAAGCAACACTAAATATAGTATAGGGACAATTAAGCAACATTTGATAGTTGAGGGATGAATAAGCAACATTGGATACAGTCTAGGGATGACTGTTGGAATTTGGCCTAATGATTATGAGTGACTAAAATAATTTTTTTTTTAAAATTTAGGTTCCTTATTGCACTATATGTAAATGTTTAAGGATGAATATTGTTATAGCCCTCCTAGCAGAATGGTCAGTGAGCAAGGTAAATTCATGAATCCCTAGTGTAAATGCCATAATTAGAGGTCAATTAGCAAAATCATGTAAGTTATTCAAAGATTAGCTAGTTCCAAGTGGTTTACGGCACTAGGCATGCCTAGGGCAAATGGTCATTTTGGACCTTAGAGGGTCGGGACACGTCTCAAGAGTAAAAATGGTGTTTACAAAATTCAAAGTCCAAGTTAGCATTTTTGACTAAATGTATGAATTCCCTAATTACTATTTGAGGAAAGGGTATTTTTGTAAAAACTTAAAAAGTTTAGGGAAGAGATATTTTAATTGTTTGGTTAAAAAGCACCCATCGTCCTTAAACTAAGACCCATGTTTCGGATTCATCCTGAAACTATAAAATGTTACACCATTTATCCTTTAACCATGAAGATGTTACACCAATCGTCTTGTTGTTAATTGCAACCGTTAAAATGGACAGAACAATATATAAAAAACCAGTTTTAACCCCTGAAAACCTTCAATTTGTCATAAAACCACCTTCTCCTAACTTCCCTCCTTCCTCGATGACTTCTACCATCCCTTGCTTCGCCTATTCGGTTCTCACGTCCTCTATCATTGATTCGAAGTTGACCTCCCTATTTTGTGAGCCTAACTTCCTATTTTCCGATCAAATTATCAGTGGTCATCTTTCTCAAGCAGTGCATGATCATCTTTATCTGGTTAAGCGTGATTCTAAATTGTCATCTTCCTTTGACAATGCACAATTGAAGAGAAATGAAGATGTTTGAGTGCGATTGAAGAGTGATGTCCAAGTAGGATCAAAGGGACATGTCAATAGGGAGTGCGACTGGAAAGCACTACAGAAGAGGGCACTTAATTGACAAGAGAGTGCGACAAGCAAGGTGTTAAATATTGTTACTGCTGAGTATACTGCGTCTCATATTTTTAAGCTATACTACACCACATATCATTACCCTTTTGCAAATATATATATATATATATATATATATATATAATAAATGTTAGAATATTATTTTAAGATGATGAAAATTAAATAAATTTTTTTGCACATCTTTATATGTATTCTAATTTTTCTCATCATAATTTTTCAAATATAAATAAATGATATATGATAGAGGATATTTTTTAATACAAAACACATAAAAAATATTATATATATAGCAAAATAAATATTACTCAGCAAAAAAAATTAATTTATTGATACAATAGAAAAAAAAAGAAACAATACTTTAATAATAACAATACATTTTCTAGTAAGCAAAAAAAAATGAAGCAAAAGAAAAGGTAAAAGTAACCAAAAAATAAAAGTAAATATTTATGTTAAAATATGTGTATTAATTAGATTTTACTATTTTATATATTTATGTGTGATATTCAATTTAAAATGACCAAAAAAATATCTCACACATGTCTCTGCGAAAAATAGAATACTGCAATATGGACCTCACAGTATTTGAACTATACCGTGGCTTTTAGACAAAATGTACATAAAGTTACAAGTATACAAAATATCATGAAATACCGTGGTATATCATGTATTTCATCTAAAAAAAATGATAAAATGTGAAAACATTTCTACCATATACTGCTTACCTGTGGCAAGCAATATACCATAGTTTGTAATTCCATAGCAATGAGATGGTGACAGAGACAACGATGAACGACAATGATTGATGAGGAAAAATGGCGTAGTATTGCCTCAATGGTCTCAGCCTTTTATTCCCCTTTGTCTTTTGATTAATCATCAGTGGCGGTTGCGACATAGGATGTCGGCAGTGGGATAGGAATGTGACGGTGGCAAATCAGTGCTGGCTATAGCAGTGGTGAAGGTCATGATGGGCGGAGGAGTGGAGGTGAAAGTCATGACAGGATAGTCGTTTTATTGTAAGATATAAAATTTTTGAGATTTCTATGACAAATAGAAGGTTTTCTAGGGTCAAAACAATCTTTTTACATTCTTTTTTCTTCCATTTTAATGGTTGCAATTAATGGCAAGACTGTTGGTGTAACATTTTCATAGTTAAAGGATAAATGGTGTAATGCTTTATAGTTCCAGGATGAATCTGAAACATGGGTCTTTGTATAGGGACGGTGGGTGCTTTTTACCCTAATTTTTTTTAAACTTATTGGAAGGTTTGCGGCTACCATTATTCACCCATTTTAGCCCTAAAGTTCACAGCTCTCTCTTCCTCTCTCAATCTCCTCCTTAATTCTTCACAATTACATGATTTCTTGCCAAAATTGGAAGGTTTTCTTGGTGCCCAAGTGGATGAATGCTTGCTTTGCACTTGTTTTCTTGGTTTGAAGCTTCTTGGGGCATTTTTCTTGCTTGGGCATATTTTTCTTGCTTTGATCCTTGGGCACCAAATTCCTTGAGCTTAATTAAGCGTGGGTTTTGTTGGGTTAGTGTTAATTTGGTGCCATATGCCTTGTGTTGCATGGAACCTAGGATAATCCTTAGTGGAGCCTTGGAACTTGGAATTCCTAGCTTGTGATGCTTGATGATTTTTAATTCATGTGTAATTAAGGTAAGGGATTTATGATTCATGGTTGATTAATGCCATTCATTGCTTGATTGAAGTAGAATTCATGTGAATTAGTAAATGGTATTGTTGGTGGATGGCATTGGTTGTGGTAGGCTAGTGATGATTTGATGATTTGTGTGTTGTTTGTGGACATCGTAGGATTAGTTTGAATCATGCATTGTGGCCTAGTGCATGTGTACATATAGGTTTAAGGCAGGTGGAAGCGTTCTTGGGGCCATTAGGAGGCATTGGGAGCCCCCAAAGAACTATAGGCACGTAGGAGATGGTTCAAGCCTCGGGGGCCTAGCGCCTAGGTGCTAGGTTGTGCTGTGGCGCCCAAGACCCCTTTTGGAACCTAAAGAAAAATGGCCTTGGCAGCATTGACATACTGTAGTGTTTTTGCCATAACATTTTTGTCGAGTGTTCGATTGAGGCATTTCAAGGTTCAACGTAAAGCAAAAAGGAGTACTATCAATTACTTAAGCAAGCTTGAATTGGACTAGGTGTTTCTATATTTTAGTTTAAAGTAAAGGTATGTTTGGCCACAATAGAGCACCATTAGTTGGGTGCAAGGTTTAGTACCATCGGAAAGCCTAGTTGGGATTTTGGATTTGAGACTCTGATGTGGGAAACTTAGTGCACCTTGCTGAGTTCCAAAGAACCTAGTACATGAGTGCAACCATAGTCGTTGGCACTCAACTAGGGTGAACCAAGTAATGGTGTATAGGTTTGTAACTTGAGTGAAGGTATAGTGCACTTATGGCCTAGGCAAGATTACTTGAGGCACAAGTGAAAACCTAGTGCACTCTTGGTAAGGTTTTTAGATGGAAACTTAGTACACAAGTGACCTAGGTGAGTTTGACAACTTAAGGCACTATGTAGAGGCTTGGTATACCTAGTGAGTTCCTTGGAACTCAAGCGAGGTGCATCCACCATGTTCAGCTACACAACAATCAAGGGAAGGTTAAGTTACCGCATCAATAAGCTAAGGCTTACTAGGAAGATGAGGGTGATAGTGTTGTGCCCAAAAGCCAATCATGAGATGATTGTGTTTTGCACATCAGGGCATGATATTTTATTGAGGCATTAACCCAATAATTATGTTTGTTGCTATGTTTCTGTGTAATGTAATAAACATAATTATAACCCTAGAATAATGACATTCTTAAATGTCCCTAGTCCAGTATTATCATTGAGCGGGTTCCAATAATACGTAAAGACTAGCATATGTGGAGACTAATATAAGATATATATCTATGTATAGGTACAAGTTGGAGAACTTGTGTACTGGACCGACCCACCATAAGAATGCTACATGGATCGTTATATGAGTGTCATAAGTGATTCTCATAGTGATCATGTATATGTAGTCCTTTGACCATGACCTATGGTCATCAAGGTTCCCTACAAGTGAGTCACACACTTTGATACTTCCCTTTGTTGCTCATAATTGAGTGAACTTGATGGAGGTCATTGGGTATGTCACATATCATGCAGAGGGTTTTGCATGATCAAGATGGGATTTGTCCCTCCCATGTAACGGGAGTGATATCTTTTGGGCCCCTTGATAGAGTGAGACTAGGAAAATGCATGCGCATGCTTAGATGAATTGACATATGATATCAATGTCATCAGTTTAAGTTAGTTTACTCGGTATTCAAGAAACCATAGATATGTGACATATTCCACGTCTCATGCTTGGTCTTGATATCTTGGACAAAAGGACAATGGCATATATGAATAATAATCATAAAGGTTTAGTCGAATCACCGACAATCTTGCCACTTGGGTAGCAATGATGTGTTGCTAGACACCACTCACTATTTATGATCATAAATGTGATTTATGATCATTGCCAATGTGACAGGAGCCTTTTGGGTTACACACATAGAGCCAATTGGATTATTTGAGTGCATGGGCCGAATTCTTTGGTCTTAATTTCATGATAATTTCGTATTAATGATTGGCATAAAGGTGGAGCCATTATTAGGCTTGAAATTAAAGCCTAATTGGATTAGGGCTTTGAAACCCATTAGGCTTGGGAGTTGAGTCTCATTATAAATACATGATATTGTGAGAAATTGGAAACTCTTGCTCTAGCCTCATTTAGGATGAAGTTGAAAAATTTTTGAAAGTTCTAGCCGCACTCTTATCTTTCCATTCATTAGAGGATGCAAGCTAGCACTGCGAGCATAAGAGGAATGCATCTACAGGGACATGGTGGAGGTGTAGTGATCCCGAGAGGCTCGTGTGGATACCATAGAAAGCTTGAACACATTGGTTGTTCAAGTTTTGTGATTCGACTCAACAATTGGGTGAAGGATCTCAACCGAGCTACTTATAAAATTTTTAACACCTGATTTAACCCGTTTCACTTGGATCCTAAAGGGTTTTGATTATTTTTCGCTGGGGTTGCTTGGCTCCCAAAACCCAACAGTGGTATCAAAGCTACTTGTGAAACCCTAAATTGGGATTGAATGTCAAATCACATAACATGTTGTGTGTTCTAATGTTTTGAACATGATTAATTAGATTGATTCATGTTGCATGAAATTGGAACTCGTAATGCATATATAAGATTTATGAAGAAATGACACAATTTGGTTAATAAGATTAACCCTAGATTGATTGGTATGAGATAGCTATATGAATTAGGATTCTTGCAAATGTTGTAAAACCCTAGCATGGATTGGATTAGGGTTGTTCAAGCATTGAGAGTAGAGTACTTTTGGTGGCTCGAATGGTGGTGGTCTCGGGGGCAACACCCGCTGACCGGCCAACAGGACCACCGTATGCAAAGTGCCGCATTAATAAAAACAAGTTAATCAATGTGCATTAATTAGCATGCTATTTTGTTGAATGAGAATTGACATGATATGCTGATTAGTGTTTGAAGCATGGTGCATGGTTATAGCCCTTGTTGGTTGTACTTGTAAATACGGCTTGCAAGTCATGCCTTGTTGTTGTTATTCTCATTGTACATTCTCTTCCTACTTTACTCCCCTATAATGTAACTCGAGGTTTCTATTGTTGATATAATTGTACACTATGGGATCATCCAAGGTGGTGTGTCTAAGAAGGTGACAACAAAAGGGCAACCAAGCAATAAGGAGAAGGAAATTGTGAAGACCATTTCCTTTCCTTAGGTTTTTATGATATTCTCATTGGCTTGAGAATATTGCATAGTTTGGGCTATAACTATTTCATGTTTACTTTGTTGTTAGCATGAGCTGCATGTTTTATATTTGTATGTGATGCATGTATAAGACAACCAGAGATAATAATTTGTGAGACCAAAATGAAAAATTCCTCAAACAAAATTTTAAGTCATTAAATGTGATGCCTTCCCAATGTTGGCACTCATCAAGACTTTGATCAACATTGGTGGGTTTGCCAAAGTAAAGCACCTATGTTCGTCTTGGTAAGGCACTATGGGATAATAGTGATATTCAAATTGCTAACTTTAGGTCCAATTTAACTAAGTCATCCTAATAGGATTGGGGACTTAGATACATAAGGTTGGGCTTAAGTTCATGAGATGAGCTTAGACAAGTGTTGTTCACCCAACTACCCAAGAGTTGCATAACATGCAATGTAGTTGCCTACCTAAATAACTGTAACTTGAGGGAAAAATCAAAGTTGACTCAGGTTGTGGTGAAATATGGATCTTGCAGCAGTTGAAAACCTTAGTGTTGAGGTGTTGCAAAATAATATTGAGGGTAATTATTTTGCATAAAATAGTGGGAGTATCGTTTAATAAAAGTCCTTATTAAATGAATTAAAATGTTTGACTCTTACACTGCATGTTTACTATTGTAGATTACCATGGCACAAAACACATCAAAACTTTCATTGTAATTGATCCTTGAGAAGGAAAAGCTGAATGCAACGAACTTTCTCAGATGTGACCAAAATTTGAGGATAGTCCTTAAGCAAGAAAGAAAGGCTTATGTCCTAAAGCAGCCCATTCCAAAAAAGCCTGCTACCAATGCTCCAAGTGCTACGAGGGATGCTCAGAAGAGGCATTCTGATGATGCTTTGTATGTTGCTTGCCTCAAGCTGATAACTATGGAATATGAGCTTTAGAAGCAACATGAGAAAAAGGGGGCATTCGATATGATCGAACATCTCAAAATGCTCATCTATTAGCAAGCTAGGTGTGAGAGGTTTGAGACCTCTAAGGCATTATTTCAGTGCAAACTATCTGAGGGAAGTCCCATGGGTCCTCAAGTGCTCAAGATGATTGGGTACATTGACAATCTTGAGAGTTTGGGATTTGCCCTTCAGAAAGAGTTAGCTGTTGATAAAGTCCTGCAATCGTTGCTGGAAAGCTAAAATTAGTTCATCATGAACTATAAGATGAACAACCTTTGAATTGCTCAACATGTTGAGAAGTATTGAGCAAAACTTTAAGAAGGCTCAGCCCATTATGATGGTACAAAAGGGCAAAGGAAAGGGAAAAGCCAACAAAAAGAAAGATAAAGCCAAAGGAATGTCCAATGCTAACTTTCTTTCAGCTGTATTGAAACCATCTAGTGGTGTGGCTAAGGAAGGGGAGTGCTTCCATTGTACACAACCTGGACACTGGAAGTACAACTATAAGCTCTATCTTGAAGAACTTGGTAGGGAAAAGAAAAGTAAGACTTCCACTTCAGGTATTTTTGTTATAGAGGATAACTTTTCTACTTCCTCATCTTGGGTATTGGATACTGGATGTGGATCTCACATTTATGCAAATGTGCAGGATGTAAGCAGGACTAGAAGATTACCCTGAGGTGAAGCGGACCTATATGTTGGAAATGGAGCAAAGGTTGCTGCTTTAGCCGTAGGGACTTATGTTCTCTCTTTGCCTAGTGGATTAGTTCTAGAATTAGAGAACTGCTACTTTGTGCCTACTATTAGTAGAAATTTGATTTCTTTTTCTTATTTGGACAAGAAAGGTTTTTCATTTATAGTAAAGGATAAATGTTGTTCTATTTATTTGACTGAAAATATTTTATGGTAGTGCTCGACTTAGCAGTGGTTTGTATGTTCTAGAACTCAAAAATTTGATCTATATTGTGAATTCCAAGAATGTTAGATTGAATGATTTAAACTTGACCTATCTCTGGCACTGTTGTTTGGGCCATATAAATGAGACCTGCATACCCAAGCTCCATAAGGATGGACTCTTGGACTCATTTGATTTTGAACCATATGAGATATATGGGTCATGTTTATTGGGTAAGATGACCAAAACGCCTTTCACTAGGCAAAGTGAAAGGGTTAATGACTTATTAGGACTCATACATAGTGATGTATGTGGCCCTATGTCTACACACGCTAGAGGAGGTTTCCAATACTTCATTACCTTTGTTGATGACTTCAATAGATATGGCTATGTGTATTTCATGAGACACTTGTTAGAATCCTTTGAAAAGTTCAAAGAATTCAAGAATGAAGTAAAGAATCAACTTAGTGAGAGTATCAAAGTACTTTAATCAGATAGAGGTGGAGAGTACTTGAATCAAGAATTCCTTGACTATCTAAAAAAGTGTGGTATAGTATCACAACTCACTCTACTTGGTATACCTTAATGGAATGGTGTATCTGAAATGATAAATTGAACTCTGTTAGAGATGGTTCAATCTATGAGGAGTGCAGCTAACCTTCCAAACTCTTTTTGGGGGCATGCTCTATAGACAACCATTTTTACACTAAACTGAGTGCCATCTAAATCAGATCAAAAGACACCATATAAGATATGGAGTGAGAGGCATCCCAGCTTGTCTTTTATGAAGACTTGGGGCTATGACACTTCTATGAAATGTAAATCCTCTAACAAGCTATGGCCCTAAAGTCATAAATGCCTCTTTGTTAGGGATCCCAAAGAAATGAAGTGTTACTATTTCTACAATCATTTTGAGCAAAAAGTGTTTGTTGCTCGAACTGGTTTCTTTCTAGATAAAGAGTTTATCTCTAAAGGAACCAGTGGGTTGAAAGTAGAACTTGAAGAAATTTAAGAACAACAAGAGGACGTCAAACCTGAAATGGAACCTAAAAAGACACTACAAGATGTTTGGTAAAGGAGTTTGTTCACGTAGCACAGAGCCCACATTGGTCTGGTAGGATTCAGTGTAAGCCGAAGAGATATGGTTTTCTTGTGACTCACACTGGTGATGAGATGCTCATGGATCAGGATGAGCCCATAACCTACCAAAAAGCTATGTTGGGGCCTGACGTTGAAAAGTGGCTAGAGGCTATGAAGTCCGAGATGGAATCCATGTATGAAAACCAAGTATAGACTTTGGTTGGTCCACCTGAAGGGGCAAAACCTGTAGGGTGCAAATGGGTTTTCAAGAAGAAAACTGACATGGATGGTAATATGATTACCTTTAAAGGACGATGGGTTGCAAAAGGTTTGAAGAAAATTCATGGTATTGACTATGATGAAACTTTTTCACCAGTTGCCATGCTTAAATTCATCTAAATAGTATTGGCTATTGCTGCACACTATAATTATGAGGTATGGCATATGGATGTCAAAATGTGCTTCCATTACTTGAGGATGTGTACATGACACAAGCTGAAGGTTTTGTCATTCCTGAGAATGTGAATAAAGTATGCAAGTTGCAAAGGTCCATTTATGGACTGAAGCAAGCTTCTTAGATTTGGAATCTTCATTTTGATGAAGCAATCAAAGAGTTTGGTTTTATCAAAAATGAAGATGAACCTTGTGTCTACAAGAAGGTTAGTGGGAGTGCTATTATTTTCTTGGTGTTGTATGTAGATGACACACTGTTCATTGGGAATGACATTCCTGAGTTGTAGTCTATAAAGACTTGGCTAAGGAAATGTTTCTCTAGGAAGGACTTGGGTGAAGCAGCCTATGTGCTAGGCATTAGGATTTATAGAGATAGATCTAGAAAATTGCTCGGCCTAAGTTAAAGTACATACATCGACAAGGTGCTAAAAAGGTTTAGCATACAAGACTCCAAGAAAGAAATATTGCCCATGTCACATGGTATAACTCTTTGTAGATCTCAGTGTCCGAGTACACCTCAGGAGGGATAGTGCATCAGTAAGATTCCATATGCCTTGGCAATTGGATCTATCATGTATACCATGATCTGTACTCATCCCAATGTCTCATATGCCTTTAGAATGATAAGCAAGTACCAATCAAACCCTGGTGAGAGTCACTGGACAACTGTTAAGAACATCCTTAAGTATTTACGAAGGGCTAAGGATGCATTCTTGGTATTTGGAGACAAAGATGTGCTCATTGTAAGGGGTTACACCGATGCTAGCTTTCAATCTGATAAGGATGATTTCATATCGCAATCCGGTTATGTGTTTTGCATTGGTGGTGGTGCTATGAGCTAGAAGAGTTCAAAGCAATAAATAGTACCGACTCTATAATAGAATCTATGTACATTGCCACCATTGATGTTGCAAAGGTGGTAGTTTGGATCAAGAAGTTCATCACATAACTTGGAGTGGTTCCAAGCACTGCTGACCCGATAGAGTTCTATTGTGACAACAATGGAGCAATCGCACAGGCTAAGGAACCTCGATCTGACCAGTGATCCATAGACATACTCCGATGCTATCATCTCATCAGGGAGATCATCAAGAGGGGTGATGTGAGGATATGCAGGACTTCGATAGACAACAACATTGTTGATCCACTGAGAAAACCCCTTTTGTAGGAGAAGTATGATAGCCTTTCTAAGTCTGTTGGTATTAGATACATGGATGATTGGCTTTAGTGTAAGTGGGAGATTGTTAGTGTTGTGCTCAAAAGCTAATCATGAGATGATTGGATTTTGGACATTGAGGCAAGATATTTTATTGAAGCATTAATCTAGTAATTATGTTTGTTGTTCTGTTTCTGCGTAACGTAATAAACATAATTATAACCCTAGAAGAATGATGTTCTTAAATGTCCCTGGTCTAGTCTTATCATGGGGTGGGTTGCAATAATACGTAAAGACTAGCATACGTCAAGACTAATATAAGATATGTAGTCTACATATGGGTACAAGTTAGAAAACTTGTGTGTTGGATCGACCCACCCTGAGAATGCTACATGGATCGTTATATGAGTGTCATAAGTGATTCCAATAGTCATCATGTATATGTAGTCTTTTCACCTAAGGTCATCAAGGTTCTCTACATGTGAGTCACATACTTTGATACTTCCCTTTGTTGCTCGTAACTGAGTGAACTTAAAGGAGCTCATTGGGTGTGTCACATATCATGCAGAGGGTTTTGTATGATCAAGATGGGATTTGTCCCTCCTATGTAATTACAGTGATATCTTTTTGCCCCTTGATAAAGCGAGACTAGGAAAACGCATGGGTATGCTCGGATGAGTTGATATACAATATCAGTGTCATCAGTTTAAGTTAGCACTGTGAGTGCAAGAAGAATGCATTTATCAGGACATGGTAGAGGCATGGTGATCCCGAGAGGCTCATGTGGATACCATAAAGAGCGTAAACACGCCAAATATTTAAGTTTTGTGATTCAACTCAGCAGTTGGGTGAAAGTTCTCAATCGAGCTAGGTATAAGATTTTGAACACCCAATTTACCTTGTTTCACTTTGATCTTGGAGGGTTTGGGTTATATTCTACTGCACTTGCTTGGCTCTTGAAACCCTACAAAGGGTTCTAAGGGACTCAAAAATATGCGCAAATGTTAGCCCTCAGACTACAAGTGCGCGTAGTAGATTTCATATATCATATATATGTGTATCCTTAGTATTTTTCTTACGAGTTGATGGATCCCCTAATGAGAATTTTTTATTTTCACTCCCTTAGCATTTATAGTGCAGATTTTAGGTAAATAGAGCTAACAACCAGTAAGGGTTGTTAAGATTTGCTCACGATCAGGTATTGTGTTTATTTGAATCCTTCTGATAATAGTTTTGTGGTTTTTATGTTGGTTAGGTTATTTTATTTGAATACTAGTTATTTGGCCCATGGAGGCTAGATAAGCACAATGGGGAGCTTACAAAGCTTGCCACCAGGACTTTGCTCTAAGGTGAGAGCTTTGCTGAAGATCTCAGCAGTAAAATTTTGTTTATAGTTTTCATACACTAGTTGCCTCCAATGTTCAAGTTGAGTAGTGTACTCTAGAGTTTCTCTTGGGTATGAGCATAGTTTACTTTTGTATGGATACTTGTACATAATTGATTATATGTAGTTAACTCTATAGTTATTCTATATGCTTTGACTACTTTGAAACTTGGTTTTTACTGGAAAGCCCGGGCAGTGTTTTATGATTTATGTTCATACTTTTTTACTTGTTTTGTTACATAAGTCAAAGCATTACTCATACATGGTTGCATAGTACAATTAACTAACTAGAAGCATAAAGGTTTTCATTAGTGTGCACATAGTTAATTAGCCAATTACAACTAGTGTGGGACAAGTTCCTATAGGCTTCTAGGGTAGGTCCTTGAGGGGCCATGTCAAATATTGTATATTTGACAATTGCGTGCCAAGAACATTAAAATTACTAAATATAAAAGTTAGTTATTTTGGAAGAACACAAATATGAGACTTACTAAATGTGGAAGCTTCTTTGCCAGATATGATACTTACAAAATATAAAAGTTATAAAAGAATGAAAGTTATTAAACATAGAAATCGTTGCTCAAAATATAAAAATTACTAAACATGAAAGTCAAAAGAAATGGAGTTCCTAATTATGAAACTCACCTACCCCAAATATGAGACTTACTAGTTATGAAAGTCCTAAAAAATTGAAGTTACTAAACATGGAAGCCCTATATATGAAACTTACCAAGTATAGAAAGTAATGAAAAGGGAAAGTTAATGCTTAGGTTAAAATAAGGTTTTATCAGGTTTAATCATTTGGTCAACTTGGGTTTGAGTTAGGTCCATCTTGAGTTTGGGTCATTTTATGTTTAGGTCAATTTAGGCTCAAGCCATTTGGGGTTGGGTTTTCTTGGGTTTCATGTCAATCATATTTAGGTCGTCGACTTTTTTTCGCCAAATCAAGTAATGTTTGGCTTGGGTTTGGGTAGGTCTAGCCAAGTCATTAAGTCAGGTCAGATTTTATCATCCATTGTCTCTAGTCAATCGTTAACTACCCTGTGCCATATACGAGCAACTGAACAATGACTGAAAGTTCATTCCGAATGAGTTTTAGTTGCTTTTGCTCACTTGTTTTGTAGTGGCCTAAGACTTGGCTTTACATGCACAGATATATAAGCCTAGACAATATTGATGCCCAGCAGCATCTTCGTCGGGTGACATTATAACTTCGGGAGGGACTTCCTGAAGGGAAGAACGTATGGAGCAAAGGTTTCCCAGAGAAGCATGCCTGCAATGCTCAGAAAAAAAGGTTAGGAGGTCCCTGGAGTATTTTTCCGGGGAGGAGCCTCCAACGCCCAAGTCAGTGTCCTGAGGGGAGATGGAGGAGGAACACTAAAGGGTTAAAAGGCCTTGCCTGCTTGTGTTTTCTCCGGGGGAGAGGGTCAGACCCTTTGTCAGGGTTTGTTTCCTGGTATTTATAGGAGTGCCCAGCCCCTACAGATCATGACACGTGTTCGGTCGGATGCTTTCTGTACCTTCGGGCGTAGGGGACAAGTAGCCGTTTATAGGCCCCTTGAGTCTTGGACTGAGACAGGTTGTGACAAGACTCGAACGGCGTCGGCGCGTCAGACTGCCTGTTTGAGGCGGCGTGTAACACCTACGGGCGACATGTCAGAGGCTCCTTAAATGCTCATGCCGTACTCTCGAGGTCCTCTGGGCGAGGCCGTCCTTTGGTACGGATGCCCTTCTTTGGGAATTATGCCTGTAGTTCGGGGATTCCCCTGGTTCGGGGGTTCCGCCTTCGGGAGAGTCTTTCCTGCTTGCAATAGCTGGTTCTTTATTCCTGAAGATGATCCGTTTGGTCCCCCGGGGGAGCCAGCAACATCTTTGAAATTCCTGACGTTCTGGCCAAAGTCCTGAGTTCGAGGCATTTGACTTTGCCTATTCCGAGGTCACTGATAGCGCTTCCTTCGGATGACGCCAAGTTTCCCGGCCATGCTTTTGGCAAGAAGCATGTATTTGAGAAAGGTGATAGCCCTTCGGCTATCACAGGCCCCCCTTCAGAAAGCCGAAGTGGAACTTCGGCTTGTTAGCTTTTCAGAAAGCGCCGTTCGGGGCTTTGGGTGTAGTACCTATGCCGAAGATAGACCTTTTGTCCGAAGACGTAGGTTGTTCGCCCATAGCCTGTCTTTTGGTGTCTTCGAGGTAGCCTACTTCTCTCCTTTTGTAGGTCTGCTCAACGTCGCGTCTCGTAACTAGGCGTGTCAGTCTGGAGAAGCGCGCCCAGGGTTTAGGGGTGTCAGAAGGTGTTTCCTTCTTTTGGCGCGATGGCTGACACGTGGCAGCTTGTTATTGACGGGGACTGCATCAGATACAGTAAGCGCGCCTTTTTATGTGCAATGAGCATTTATGGCGACTATTCGCCTTCGCGGAGCACTTATGACGCCGGTTCGCCTGCCCCCATCGGCCTATATATATGCTATTCCGTCATAATCTCCTTTTGCTTTTGCTTTTGCTTCCCTCCTGCCTTCTAATCGTTCTTGCATTTTCCCCTATTTTTTGGTGCTGTTGACGGAGTTTTTTCGGCCACTTTTCGCGACGGCGGCTTCAAACCCAGATTTTGGCAAAAGATTCGGTGGGTTTTGATTTGCAGAGTCTTTTGATTTTAAAGATTTCCCGAAGTCGGTTTTTTCTTCAAAAAATGTCTTCGCCAACTGTTTCCCCTATCCCGGAAAGTTGGCTTCCCCTTCTTGGTCATACTTGCTGTACGACCTCGAAAAAATTGGAAAGATGGACCGAAATGTTTTTTCTTCCTTCTTACGCCACCACCAGACTTCCTGGACCTCAGGAGGTCAGTTTTATGAATCGCCAAAATGAGGTTACCGTTTTTCGCACCCAACTGAAGGCCGGACTTCGGTACCCTCCCTTGAGGGTGATTTGTGACTTTTGCAAATTTCATGGCATTGCCGTGAATCAACTTCCCCTGAACTCGTATTGTTACTTTAACGCCTTCCTTTGTATGTGCGGCGTTTTCAAAATAGAACCCCATTTCATTCTTTTTTTTTGCAGTACTATAAGCTCTACAGAGTCCCGAAGGGTGGCTTTTACTTTATGCTACCTCGGGGATCAGGGAGCAAAAAGTATATGTTCACCTTTGCCACTAAGGACAGCTGGCGGGGGTGGCAACAAAAGTTTTTCTTTCTGAAGATGGAGGAGGCTTGGTCGTACGTTCCAACCAAGTGGGCTCGGGGAAAATTGGAGATGGACGTCGTAGACCCGAGGATGCTGCTGACTCCTGAGTTGGCATCCAGATTCGCGGACTTTGACCGACGGATCTGAGCAGTCTCTGATTAGGATTCCGAGGTCCCTTCACGATCCCTCTACCCTTTCCCCATCATGTGGAAAGTGATGACCGAAGAGGTCCTTCGGGAACTAGGGGTAGTGAAGGAGCATAAGACGGACCTCGGGATGCCGGCTCCTGCCATCACCGGGAAAGTCTCCTGGCTAGTGAAACTCCTTCGAAAGGAGGTTACTTACAAGGCCTTTTGTGAGAGTAAGTTATCCAAAAAATTTTGTTATGGATACCACTTAGACTCACACTGATATTTTCCTTCTTTTTCAGAGATGGGCGACGAGTCCGTTGCTTACTACAATGCGCTCTTCCTCGGTTAAGCCGAGAAGGGGGAGCAAACAAAGAAGGCCGTCGCCCGAAGTCGGAAATCGTCTGGGGCCCGGCCATCCTTGGCAAAGCGGGTGAAGAAAGATGTGCCTCTTCTTCCCCCGGCAATTCCCGAGGAAGCGCGCGAAGAGCCTGACGCAGCTGCTGTTCCGCCGACCGAAGTCGCCACTAACGTCCCTCCTCGGAGTCCCACTTCCTCGATGGCTCTTCTGGACGCCTTGGTGGAAGTCCCTTCTGCTGAGGAGCACCGCAAGAGCAAAGGCAAGGAGATCTCTGCCGAGGGAGTCCGAGACTCCGACGATGATGTCGCCGAGGTGCCGCCAGGTTCGCCCCTTTTTTTTTTTGGACGAACTGGGTACTTTTATTTTTTGTACTTTGAGAATTACTTGTTTTGACAAGCTTCTTGTTTTGCCCTGCAGAGGAGGTACCGTCTTCGGGTTGGATGGTCGAGCACGCCCGGAAACGAGCCCTTTGGGATTCCCATATCCCGAAGGGGAAGATTCCATAGGAGCCTTTCTGGTCATTTACGGAGGACATGAACGTGTACTCTGGTGACTCCCAGCAAATGGCCAACCAAATTTCGAGGGGGACCCTCACCGAGGCCTCCTTCAAGGCCATTTTCGAGGCGTGCCCGGACGATGAGTCCCTTGCTGCCAGAGTTTCTGAGCACGCTGCCCAGGTATACTTCACACCTTTTTTTTTTCCTTTTGATTTCTTCTAAATTCTTGGCTCATCATTTTTTTTTACTGAGTTTGTTCTTACTTCTTTGCAGCTATTGGGGTACACTAGCCTACTCAGACTTTGGGCTGCAAAGCAGGCAGCGTTCCGATTCTCAGTCTTAGACTGTCTAGAAAAAGCTAAGGCCATGTGCTCTGACTTGGCCGCCAAGAACAAGGAGATGGCTCAAGCTATGGAGAAGGAGGTTGCTGCCGTTTAGGAGGAGTCTTTGAAGGAAAAATAAGAGCTTTTGAAGGACTCCTCCCGAAAGATTTCTGACCTTGGCTCTAAGGTGGCGGAGCTGACTTCGGCAAATGAGGCACATCAAAAGGAGAAGTAAGAGTCTGAGGCTCTCCTAGCGAAGGTGCTTGCTGAAAAGGCCGCGCTTCAGGCCGAGGTCGAGTCTTTGAAGAAGGAGCCGAAGAAGAAGAAGACAAAGGCACTGAAGAAGGAGATCGCAGATCTGGAGAATGAACTTGACGCTTTAGGGGTCGAGAAGGAGAGAGCCGAAGAGATGACAAAGGTCGGTTTTCAAGACGGCTTTTGCCTCGCTCGGCATCAAGTTCTGCAAAAGGTTCCCAGATCTGGACCTCTCCTTTTTGGAGGCCCTAAACATCCCTGAGGGTCCTCGGTGGTCTTGGTCAAAAATTGAGCACCTTAAACTGCCCTTCCTTTTTCCGGCGTGGAAGGTGGTGGATGAGGCCTCAGGAACTGGTGGCTCCCGAGATGCCGAGATTCCTTAGCTTGCCTTAGGGTCCTTTGCCTTCTTTCTTTTTCTCCTTCCTTGTACTTTTTTGGCAAGCTTCCTTCTTTGTAAGCAAGTCTATCTTAATAAAGATTCTTTCTTTCTTTTGAAAAATTTTGGCTATGTCTTTTGTACTTAGAAATTTTTCATTTCCTATTTTCCCGAACACGTTCGCTCAAGAGACTTTGGAAAATCATATTTACGCTTATCACGGTGGTCACCCTTGCGAAATTCTAACTTGTACACTTTACGTTCAAGAAATTTGGCTAAGTCTTTTGTACTTATGCAATACAATTTTCCCACCAAAATCCTAAGCATAGACTTTTTCAAGGCATCCGAATGCCATGTATTTTTTAATTCTATGCCTTGGGCATCACCGAGCTTGTAAACTCCTTTTCATACTTCGGCAAGTACTAGGTAAGGACCTTCCCAATTTGCGCAAAGTACCCCGTGAGATGGCCTTCGGGGTCCAAATTCAGCCTTTCGGAGAACGAGGTCCCCTTCCTTTATTCCCTTTGGCCTGGCTTGCAAGTTTATAGCTACAGCGACTCTTTGCTGAAAAGCTTTTCTTCTCAACTCGGCTATTTCTCTGTGTTCGCCGACGAGGTCAAGCTTGGTTCTCAGGCCGAGGTCGTTCCCCCTTTCATCAAACACCTGGACTCGCACTAATGGTTACACTACCTCGATTGGGATGATAGCCTCTGTACCGAAAACAAGTGAAAAAGGTGTCTCCCCTGTGGCTCTTCGGGGTGTTGTTCGGTAGCTCCATAACACACTTGGGAGCTCTCCTGGCCATTTTCCTTTTGCTTCCCTCAGCCTCTTTTTCAGACCATCTTTTATGGTCCTATTAGATACTTCTACTTGCCCATTGCTTTGGGGGTGAGCTACTGGGCGAAGTGCATCTTTATTCTGAGGTTGTTGATAAATTCTTGGAACCTTTTGTCTTTAAACTGGGACCCATTGTCGGCTACTAGTACCTTTGGTATGCCAAATCTGCATATAATGCTCTTCCATACGAACTTCTGCACATCTTTTGCCGAGATAGTCACCAAGGGTTCTGCCTAAACCCATTTAGAGAAATAGTCTACTGCGACTACGCAGAACTTCACGCCTCCAGGCGCTGTCGGGAGTGGCCCAATGAGGTCTATGCCCCAAACTGCAAAGGGCCAGGGATAGTCAGCCGAAGTTACCAATTCCGAGGGTGTCCTTTGGATATTCGCGTGTCTTTGGCAATTACCACACTTCTGGACGAACTGCCTAGCGTCCTTTCTTAGGGTAGGCCAAAAATATCCTTGGTGAAGTATTACTGCTGCTAGGGCGTCGGTTCCAATGTGCGAACCACAAGCGCCTTCGTGAACTTCTTCGAGGATCATTTCAGTATCTTCTTCGCCAACACACCTCTGTAGTGGATTTGTATATCCCTGCCGATATAATTCTTCCCCAATTAGGAAGAAATGACCAGAGCGTCTCCGTACCTTCGCCGCTTCATTGGGGTCTTCAGGGAGAGTACTGGTTGTGAGATATCTTTTTATCGGATCTTTCCAGCCTTTTCCCGGAGTTACTATGCTCAGCGCTGCAATGCTCGGGTGGTTTAGCACCTCGGTGCATGTTTTCGACTTTGCCAAGCAATCTGCCTTGGCATTATCTCGACGAGGCACATTTTCGATTCGTATGGTGTCAAACTCTCAGATAAGCTTTGCTACCAGTTCATGGTATTTTTCCAAGGTCGGGTCCTTCGCCCCGTAATCCCCTGCTGTTTGTCGAACTACCAGCTGGGAATTGCTGTGGGCTTTTAAGTTTTTTCTACCAATTTTTCTGGCTAGGCGTAACCCTGCTATGAGAGCTTCGTACTAAGCCATATTGTTGGTGACGTTAAAGCCGAACTTGATGGCTTTCATTACTTCTAGACCTTCGGGGCCTCTGATAATTACCCCAGCTCCCTGGTGTTCGGAGCCCGAGGCTCCGTCGACATATAAAGTCCATTCTGGCTCACCTCCGCCGGGATCTATATGGCTATCCTCAGTGATGGGTACTTCGGCAATAAAGTCTGCCAAGGCTTGAGCTTTTATGGCTTTCCGAGGTTCATAAGTAATGTCGTGTTCGCCAAGCTCTATACACCATTTGGAAAGCCTTCCTGAATGATCGACTTTCCTCATGACGTCGCGTAGAGGTAGACTACTTCGGACGATGATGGGGTGAGCCTGAAAATATGGCCGTACCCTTCTCCTTGCTAGTACCAAGGCATATATAGCTTTTTGTAGCAAGGGATATCTGACTTCGGCGTCGTGTAGGGACTTGCTTATATAATAAACCGGCCATTGCTTCGGCCCTTCCTCTTTAACAAGGACCGAGCTTACTGCTTTTTTTGTGACGGCGAGGTATAACATGAGGGGCTCTCCCTCGCGAGGTTGTCGCAGAGTGGGCAGACAGGCTAAGTAGACTTTGAGTTCTTCCCAGGCCTTTTGGCAGTCCTCATTCCAAGGATGATCATCACTTCCGAGGTTGCCCTCCTTTTTTGATGCCTTAGTGAGGACTTTAAAGAATGCTCGACACCGGTCTCCATATCTGGAAATAAATCGGCTAAGAGAGGTTATCCTTCCAGTGAGTCTTTGCACATCCTTTATTGTGACGGGAGTTTAGAATTCGAGCAGAGCCTTAATTTTTTCGGGGTTAGCCTCAATGCCTCTTTCTGATACCATGTATCTAAGAAATTTTCCTGAGGTTACGCCGAAGATGCACTTTTCGGGGTTAAGGTGAATCCTGAAGGTTCTAAGCTGGTGGAAAGTTTCCTTTAGATCTACGACGTGGTCGGTAGGCAGTTTGCTCTTGACTATCATGTCATCGACATAGACTTCCATATTCTTCCCTATCTGGTCGCTAAAGACCTTGCTCATCAACCTTTGGTAGGTGGCTCCTGCATTTTTGAGCCCGAAAGGCATCCTGATGTAACAATACGTTTCGCCTTTCGTGATGAAGGCAGTCTTCTCCTCGTCTTCGGGGTTCATTCTTATTTGGTGATACCCACTGAAGGCGTCTAGGAAACTTAGGAGTCCGTATTCGGCAGTCGAATCCACCAATTGGTCTATTGGTGGGAGAGGGTATGAGTCTTTTGGGCAAGCATCATTCAAGTTTCTGAAGTCGATGCACATTCAGAGCTTACTGCTCCCTTCTTTTGTGGCGATAACCACGTTGCTCAACCATTCGGGGTACTTGACTTCCCTGATTACTTCTGCATCTAGTAAGCGCTGGACTTCAGTTTTGATGAAGTTATTTTTATGGACTGAGATGCCCCGTTTCTTTTGCCGGACAGGTTTTGCTTCCGGACTTTCTTTAAGGTTATGCTGTATTATGCGAGGGTCTACCCCCGGCATATCTTTCGGCGTGTAGGCAAATAGGTCTTTATTCATCAGTAGAAAGGATACAAGTTTTTTCTTGTCTCCTTCGGCCAAGTTTTTCCCTATTCGGGTACTTCGGCCTGGGACAAGTTCTACCTCTTCCATTTCTACCTTCACGGGATCTTCTGCGTCGCCCTTTTTTGGTTTTCCACCTGGTAAAGCCTCTGCTTCTACCGTTTGCGTGAAGTTGTTTACTGGAGCTTTTCACGCCTTGACGAACACTTTCCTTACTTCGCCCTGATCAACGAAGATTTCTGCGTCTCCATCCTTGGTGGCAAAAGTGACAGTTAAGTATTTTACATCAGGGCGAATGTGCAGATTTCCCTGTGTTTGCCTCCCAAAGATGGCATTGTATGATGAAGGAACATCCATGACAATAAACCTTGTCATTGTGGAGGCGAATAATTCAGCTGTCCCGTCCACCGAAGTTCCTTTCATCACTAAGGGAAGATCAATCCATCCGAGGATGGGCAGCTCGAATGGTCCTACCCTGAACGTAGGTGAAGTAAAGGGCTTGAGATCGTTGTTGGATATGCCCAAGTTCGGCAGCAGATGTGAAAAGAGGACGTCAGTGTTTGATCCATCGTCAAGCAGTACTCTCTTGACGTCCCAGTTTCTTATCCTCGCCATGACCAAAAGCGGATCGTCATGGGGGAAGATGACAGTGGAACCATCCTTGCGGGCTAGCTTTTTCTCTGGCCATCCTCTTTCTTTCCGAGGATGGGAGTCCTGTCGTAATTGTTTGTATTATTCCCGCCGAAGGTGGAGGACGCCTCTTCGGACTTCTATTCCTCCATCTGTCGGAGTCGTAGTCCTCGTCATCTGCCTTTCCTTCTTCCTCTTTTCTCCTTTTGGGGGAAGGCATTCGCAGACATGGCTGAAGTTGGCCTTGTTTTATCAGCGACTCTATGTATTTCTTTAATTGAAAATAGTCTTCGGTGTCGTGGCCGTGGTCGCGGTGAAACTGGCAAAACTTCTTCATGTTCTTTTTATTATCAGCGGTCATGGCCCTTGGCCGCTGAATTTGGGTCCCCATCTTTCCATTGTCATGAGGATGTTGGTCCTCGTGGTGTTCAGGAGTGTGAAGGTTGGGGGTTTCCTTCCCCTAATTCTTCGAGGTCGTCCCGCCTGGTCAATTGAATACCGTATTTTCTGGTTGGACCCTTCGGTGCGGATGTGATTGGACTTTGGTCCACCCATCCTTAGTTCTTCGGCCGTCATGTGCTGCTCGGCCCTTCGGTAGAATTCACCAAGCATGTCCGGAGGATCCTTGGAAAATTCATAGAACAGCTATGAGTCCCTTCGAAGGCCTCGTGTAATGGCGAGAATGCGTATTTCGGGGCGGAAGTCTGGAACACTTCAGGCTTCTATGTTAAACCTTTCAACATAGTCGCGGATGGTTTCTCCGTTTTTCTGCGCTATGTCGAACATCTGGATAGGCATCTTCACCGTCGGCCGACTTCCAATGAATTGTTGTGTAAAGGCCATAGATAACTCCTGGAACTCCCTAATGGTTCCTGGGGCCAACGAATTGTACCATGCTGTTGCTGGTCCTGTGAGGGTGACCTCAAAGCATTTGCACAAGGTAGCGTCATCAGCACCGTGCATCATCATGCTGCGCTTGTATTTTGTTAGATGGGCTTGTGGGTCAGTTCGGCCATCATAGGTTTCCGGCCGAGGCACCCGGAAGTCAACTGGCATGGCTGCCGAAACTACTGCTCGGGTGAATGGCGATTCATCCCCACAAAAAGTTTCAGACAGCCTTGCCCAGACCGGTTTGCGAGCTACCTATTTTTCCACTCTTTCCAACCTTGCTAATATCTTCTCCATAAGGAACGTGGCACTAGGCTCTTCCTCCTAGTGCTTGTAGGCTTCTGGGAAGGGAGATTGTAGGCGTCTCTTCGGGGAGTGACTCCGACCCTGAGGGGATGGGGACTTCGTCTCAGGTGATGAGCTCCTTTGGCGTGGGACTTTAGGTCGCTTGGACCCAGTTTGTCCCGTAGGTCGTGTCCCGAGGAGCATGTTTTCCATCGAAGACTCCTCGTGCGGATCCCCGCTTCCCAAACTGCGGTAGGTTGGTTTAGGGCTTTTCTCCCGAGGGCGTTCTGGCGAGGGAGGCCTCTGGCCCTGAATTGGTTGGGGCCACCTTCGGTCTATTTGCTGTGTCATTTCAGCCACAACAGAGCACTGAAAGTCGCACAAAAAAACTCATAGTTATGACTAGTGGACGCTCTTCCTCAGGCGAGGAAGTCCTTGGAAGGGTTTTCTCGGTAGCCGGTTGAGCCTCAGGTGCGGACGAGGACTTAGGAAGTCCCTTGTCCTTGAATGTCGAGTTTCAACGACGGCGACGTGAGAGTGAGTTCCCACAGATGGTGCCAAATGATGCCCAGCAGCATCTTCGTCAGGTGACATTATAACTTCGGGAGGGACTTCCTGAAGGGAAGAACGTATGGAGCAAAGGTTTCCCAGAGAAGCGTGCCTGAAATGCTCAGAAAAAAAGGTAAGGAGGTCCCCGGAGTATTTTTCCGGGGAGGAGCATCCGACGCGCAAGTCAGTGTCCTAAGGGGAGATGGAGGAGGAACACTAAGGGGTTAGAAGGCCTTGCCTGCTTGTGTTTTCTCCGGGGGAGAGGGTCGGACCCTTTGTCAGGGTCTGTTTCCTGGTATTTATAGGAGTGCCCAGCCCCTACAGATCATGACACGTGTTCGGTCGGATGCTTTCTGTACCTTCGGGTGTAGGGGACAAGTAGCCGTTTATAGGCCCCTTGAGTCTTGGATTGAGACAGGTTGTGACAAGACTCGAATGGCGTCGGCGCGTCAGACCACCTGTTTGAGGCGGCGTGTAACGCCTGTGGGCGACATGTCAGAGGCTCCTTAAATGTTCATGCCGTACTACCGAGGTCCTCTAGGTGAGGCCGTCCTTTGGTACGGATGCCCTTCTTCGGGAATTATGCCCGTAGTTCGGGGATTCCCCTGGTTCGGGGGTTCCGCCTTTGGGGAGAGTCTCTCCTGCTTGCAATAGCTGGTTCTTTATTCCCAAAGACGATCCGTTTGGTCCCCCGGGGGAGCCGGCAACATCTTTGAAATTCCTAACATTCTGGCCGAAGTCCTGAGTTTGAGGTGTTTGACTTTGCCTATTCCAAGGTCAGTGATAGCGCTTCCTTCGGATGACGCCAAGTTTCCCGGCCACGCTTTTGCAGGAAGCATGTATTTGAGAGAGGCGATAGCCCTTCGGCTATCAAATATGTTGTAAGAGCATGAGAATACCATGATTTCCAGTAAGAGATTTCTTAAATTATAAGAAAAATCTTAGGATGACTAAATAACAAATATATGCAACTTAATGTAAGCTTATTACATTTTGAGGTATTAACAAATTGCTAGTTTAAAATGTTATGTGGAGCGAGCCTATGATGACTTCCTAGCAATTGGTGGGAGTGAACCCATACTAGGAGTGCTAAGGAGCTATGGTCACTACAAATAGGGAGTTATGGTACAGCTTAAGTAACATGAGGCCCTAAACCCTAGTCTGGATATTTTGGGAAAAAGTTGTGAAGTGCTTTGGTACGGGATCATAAAAAAGGACTTGGAATTTTTACTTTAAGTCTCTTAGGTAATGAGTTGATTAAGGGTTAAATTATAATTGTTAAAGTTGAAGGATCTGGAAATTAATTCAAGGACTAAAAGGAGATTTTGACCCTACTTTGTGCATAATCAACTTACTTGGCACTTGGATGATTTTTAGCCCAAATTTTTCATAAAATTGTCATCATCTACCTCTAGATTATCTTTAAGCAAGAATAGAGCTAGCCAGGAAAGAAAATTTTCGTAACCTAAAACTTGTGTCACTTAAATCCAAAGCTTGGAGTAGGGCTTCTTATTCAGGAAGACACTAGTGAGAAGAACCTATCTTCTTCCTGCCAAAGGGGAGGCTTCAGTTGGTTAGGTAAGAGTATGTAGAGGATTCCTCCATTGATTTGATATATAGCTATTTAAGCTTGAAATGGAAAAATAGCAAGTGGTGACGAGTTGAGGTTCAAACAACATTGACGTTAGTGGATGATCTTGACCCAAGAAGAACTTGTATGAGGCTCTAGACTTAGCTAGGTAGATAATGCTAGAGGGATAGCAAGGATAGCTTTGTGGTAATATATACCTAGATGGTTTAGGGACTTGTAGACCATATTGGTTTGGTCAAATTGCATGGAAACCTTTGTTGAGCTTTATGACTATTGTGCACTCTATGTACATAAGTGTGTGTCTGCCGGTTTGTGCTCATGTTTTGTGTTGGTGAATTTAGCTATTTAAGTATGAAAGCCAGCATTGTTATAGTGCTTACCTTACTAAGTTCAAATGAACTTACTATTAATTCTTCCTTCTAGGTGTAGAAGATATTTAAAGTTACTATTGTGAGTGTGGCAGTGTTCCATGTTGTTGCAGACACAGTTGTTATTTCCTACAAAAAATTGAGTTAGTCTAGCACTTAAGGGTTGAGTAACCCTAGTCACTATGTTTGTTTCAAGTATGTGTGTAG